>JAZHRO010000044.1:18887500-18912500 GCA_037157565.1 Thalassia testudinum | reverse complement strand
GCACCTGTAGCTTGGGAGACCGAGTGCCTGGAGCTTCGTTGGAGCTTCATCAGAGGTCGTCCATGGCGGCAGGAGCTCAAACACTGTCATGCACAAAATGAGCCTCTCGGCCCAATCAGATCAGCTAGAGACCTTCGCCGTGGCATGGCGAAGGCGGTGGACGATGCTGCAGGTTGCCGGTCGGCCTAGGCGTGCGTGCCTAGGTCAACCTGTGGTCGGAGATGGTGGGTTGGTCGGGGGGTGATTATGGAGGTCTGGAGTGGCAGTTGTGGGGTGGAGCGAGTTCCTGGTGGTGAGGCGGAGCTCTCGAGGTGGTTGGCGAGCCGTGTAGGGGGGCTGGAATGGTGGAAGCGGCTCGCTGGAGGTCGGTCGGTGATGTGGAAGATGAGGGTGGTCAGCATCGGTCGAGGGGTAATCAGATGAGATAACAGGGGGAAAAGAGAGAGGAGAGGATGGAGAGGAGTTCTAACCTAATTGTAAGGACGAAAGGGGACGGAAGGCGGACGACAGTACCTGCTGTCGCCGGAGAAGATGATGACCAGTGGGGGAGAACGGCGGCGACGACGGGGCTGAGGCGGCGTGCGTGGGTACTGCGCGACGCGGAGGGAAGTCAGGAAGCTAACTCTGCCACTGGTTTTGTGGCAGAGCGAAGAGGGAGGGGAGGGGGGATCGCCGGAGCTTGCTGGGACTTTTGGCCGGGCAGGAGGAGACGAATTGGGGGTGGACACTCGGCCAAATCAAGCTCCCTTCTGCGACAGGGTCTGGGGTGTCTTTTATAGGTGCTGGCCTCACCTACCAGCGCGTGGAGATCGCGCAATCAACGCTGCCGGCTTGCCGGAGATGGAAGGAAGGTGGATACCGAAATCTCTCGTGCGTTCGCACGAGAGATTGGGTTCACACCAGCGATTGTAATTGGCTTTAGAAGGAAGGGAATTCCTCAGAGAATCCCCCTTCCATTTCTGGGAGAGAATCTCCGAGGAATTAGAGAGCAATCTCTCTCGAAACTTCGCCGGAGCTCGGTTCTGCCCTGGCAATGGTGGCAGGACCGGTTTGCAAAGGAGGCGAAGAACCTAGGGGGCTCTCTGCAAAGGTATTCAAAAGATAGGGACCAATTTATAATTTTGGTGTACTAAATTGCAAAGTAGGTCAAGATGACCTCCCCTTAGGTCCAAATTTTGGTAAAAACCTAATTTGGACCTAAGGAATCCAATGGCGAAGTTGGATTTCAGGTTTGACCTCGTTTGACTGGACATTTTACGTAAGAACCCAAATTAGGTTAATTGAGGAGCTAGGACCCTAATCTAGGTCAGACTAGGTTCCAAAGGCCAAAGTAAGTGTTCTAAACCCTAGAGGATGTTTTTCCATGATTTTTAGAGGGTTTACTCGATTTTTATCCTGACCGCAACCTTGTTAATTAAAGCGGGTCTGTTTTAGGGTTACCAAGTGTCATTTAGTTCTTAGATTGCACATAAACCCATTTCTGATTAACTCAACCCACTTTTTATCTTATTTGGACCATTTGACCTATGTTTTGCCTCTGAGAAATCCCGTTTATGTACTGCAATGGTAAAATTACAGTTTTAACCTTTATTTCATGTTTTCTTCTCAGAGCACTTGTTCCTTCAGTTAAGCCTTCTTCTAGGTTATGTAGGAGCTTTTATATTCTTTATTGGGTCAAAATGAGCTAGTTATGGCTCATGATGAGGCTCTCATCATACCCCCATGCCTAGCTTTTGCTAGTCCCTTAGCAAAATTTCAAGGTTTTAACTTCCATTCTAGACCCTGAATGTCTGTCAACAATGATAAGTGCTTCTCCTTTTCTTTTGTGATTTAGGTAGGAATGCTGATAATAGGCCTAGTGGTACTCAAGTACCAACCAAAATCCGGACCTGTTCCACTTTAGCCTCAGTCCTCCGCAAAGGTTTCTACAGCCCACAGAAACTATCCTAGGGTTTGTTGGACTCCGTCGTTAAAGCACCCATGCTTGAGACATTTTTAGCCTAAATTCAGTTTGTAGTGCATTTTTTTTTGTAAGAGAGAGATAGAAGATTTATTTGTTTGGAGAGCTTTTCTCTCTCTCTTTTCTTTTTATTTCTAGCTTTGGATTAGCTTCTCAACACGGTCTGTATCGGATTCCTCGTCCCCATCATCAATCCTCAAGGGTCCCTGGCTTTCGAGATTTCGAGATAATCCCGCCCATGGCAACCCCCAGAACCTTGGCTTTCGAGATTTCGAGATAATCTCGCCCATGCATTCCGTGGCCGAATCCAGACCCTGGCGATCGACATTTCGTGATAATGCCGCCCATGGTATCTGAACCAACAGAGTGCTTACATGCCCCCAGTAGGATATTTAAATATCCTAAGAGACAAGCACCGAGGAGACGATATGTTGTTACGCATCTTCGAGGGGAATTTCCCGCCTCTCCACGCTGGGAACTCGTCCAAATCAATTTGTGTTGATTGACCGCTCCTAATCTAGGTGACTTTTTCAGAACATTAAACGCTTTTCGCATGATTTGGATGTTTATGCGCACTGAACCAGACTGTGTGTGAATTTGGGTGCCTAGGTTACCGAATCCTGCAAATCGGAGGTCAGTTAACGAGGCCGAATACTTCCTAAGCCTTAGACCTAATACTCAAGCTTCGCATTTTCCTCAACCTCTTGAGGATTATCCAGATTTTAACGGATACGTGAATTTTTAAGCTAAAGGTACTAGCCCAAAAGGCCTAAGACCAGCGTTCCCGCTAATCTCTTGTTATATCTCCGTAGCACTTTTCTTTTCTTTTTCTTGATTCGGTCTAGAACTTCAGTTAGCCCCTTAATCTTTTACTAATGACTATTTCTTTTCATTTTCATTTTGTGCTCCTTTTTGTCATTTTTCTTCTTTTTCTCCTCCTTATGCTTAAGTGGCTCACAAAATTTCCTCCCTCCCCCCATTTTTTTGTTCTTTTTCTTAATTTTTTTCAATTTTTTTGCGTTTTTGACATATGCAAATTTTTTTGTGTGTGAGACTCCTGATTTCTTTCTTGGTTCTGTATGTATGCACTTTATCACCCTCCCATGCCTAAGTTTTGCAATGTCCTCATTGTAAACAGAGGGTGGGAATTAGTGTTGAGGTCAGGGGCTTAGAACAGGATATATCGGGTGGGTGAATGGGTCGTAAATGGCTGATGCAGATGATTTCAAGCTCTGATACGTGTACCAGAGGTGGGATCATCTGTCTAAGGCTGGACTCAAGGTGCAAGAGACGTGGAGTCCAGATGGATAATCAGACGGGTCTCTGTGTTTGGGATGACGGGTTGCCTCCCGTTAAGCGCTAAATTTATTGCCTTCAGCCGAGCAGAAAATGGGGTGGAGAGGGAGTGGTCAAATCAATGGAGTTTTGGAAAACAAGCACCTTGATTAAGAGCCTGGTTGGTCCAACCAGGTGCTTGTTGAGATCAGTGGGCTGATGATGCAGCCCGAACCCAATAAGTTTGGTGGGTTGATAGATGTAGATCAGCAGATGCGGAACCCACCATATGCAGTGACGTTCTGATGGATATGGAAGTGAAAACTCGGGTTCAGGCTGAGTCTAATCAGCCTGGTCAAATTAGGGTTCCGAAAAATTATCCATGTAAGGTGTGGAATCCCTACAGAGGTGATCAAAGGATGGAGGCTCCTGATTTGTGGTCTGATCAGTACCCGATACCTGGTCTAGATATGGAGTTGAATCATCTGCAAATGGCTCAGTGAGAGGTGAATCGGAATAGAAATTGAGTCCGGTTGCGGGTCGGGGTGGGGAACGGGTTTTGATTGGTTCTGTATATGTGGAGCAGGTGGCTTCAAAGAAGATTGACATGTTATAATCAGGAGGTAGATTTTCTCCGATGTTATGGTCAGATTCGAGATCGTCGGAGAGTTTGCGAAAATCAAAGTTTGAATGAGATTCTAGATCATGAGTTCCACCATAGAATAAATCATATGTTGTATATTCAGCAGCCTGAATGTTATCTAGCCTAAATGTTAATTCTGAGCTTAAAAGGGTATCCTTATCAGGTAGAGGCTCAGATTCTAAGCTAGTAGGGCAGACCCAATTGAAACCCTGCTCGTCCAACTCCTCAGTTTCTGTGTCGTAGATTGGCATGACTTCCACAAAATTGATTCGTTCCTCTGAGGAGGTTGACGGGGGATATTCATCAAATCGAGGCCCAAAATCATATTCTTCATTAAGAGATTGATTTTCTTCATCTGGGGCCTTGAAATCTTCAAAATATGTTTCAGATCTAGGTTCTAGGCTTAGGATGTGGGTTGAATTACTAGAATTTAGGTCTGAATAACCTTCGAGGGCCACCTTATCAGAATAAGGGATGGAATTTACACCCTCGAGAGGTTCAGTTCTACTCTCATACTTGCAGGAGTCTTGGGATTTTAAAATGGGCTCATCATGGTCTTTTCCTGCATTTGGAGCTTCCCAACCTTCTTCAATATCAGGTGCATTATATTCCATCTGGGTTGGGAATCCACAACCATTTTGTGCCTCAAACCTGAGGTCAGATTTATCCTCGATGTTGTTCCAAGATAGCTCATCCTCTGTTGGTTGTATGTACGGGTATTTATGATCAATCACTTGTTTTATTAATCTCATTATCTCTTCCTGTTTTTCGAGACTATCTTGGTGTTGCTTCCAAAGTCGAGGATTTGTCATACATTGAAGGTATTCACTATTGTGCAATCTTTCTATCTCAATGTATGCAGTAATGAGCAAGTCACGGGTTGATCCTTTGTTGGCTTCTGCTAATAATACTTGGGCACAAGTTATGACAAAGGTTGTGGTTGTTGGAACATCAACCTGAATGTTTCCTACTGTTGTTGAGGTTTCTTCATTTTCATAAAATCTCATGGCATCCTCAATCATTTTATCTCTCATGGATCTCCGGTATTCAGGTTTCTTGAATGGTAGTCCTAGGTGGTTCGGCTGCATATTTGGATCAGGTGGTGGAATCAAGATCAGAGTTTGACTCAAGATGTGTTCTGAAGCGATCAGATCTGAATAACGAGTCCCACTGAAAATGAGTGTGTGTGCTCTAAAGAGAAAAGATGCAGGACTGGAGATGTTCTTGACCCAATCAAGACACCCAAAAGATGTTTGGATGACCATGGAGGTTCGGGGCGGATGGACCCCTGGATCCGAAGATCGTCCACCTGAGAATTACCTGGGCAGCCAGAGAGGGAGAGTCCCGCAAAGACCCCTACACGGTAGAGCGTCCTTACGGGTTACAGGGCTTCCCCCACCCGACCTCTCTTGTCACTGAGATTCTAGGTAGACCAGAATGGGGACCTTGACCTCTTAAGTCTATCACTTTTTATTTCAAAGGTGCTTTTAGGGTTCTCACTTGAACTTTAGATGTTTTTGGTATTGTGACCTAATTTAGAGGTTGGTTGACCCAAGGGGTCAACTTCACCTGACCTGTCCTATAGATGGCAGAATGATTCTATGCTCGGAGCCTAGAGATCACCCTGATTTGACTCCCAGGTTATTAGGTCAAAAAAATAGAACCCCAATTCGGTTCTATTTCCAATCCTCTTTTTCTTTTTCAAAAGTTCTCTTTGGACTTATAAATAAGAAGTGTGTGGTCCGCCGAGATTAAGCGTTATTTCAATTAGGCACAAGAATTTGTGGGATGGGAAAAAAATCACTCCAACTTCAAGAATATTTGCAGAAATTTTCACAAAATCAAGAAATGTTTTGCCTTAGAGATGGTGATTACTATATAAAGAAGGCAATTGATACCTAAATTGATTTTCTTTCTTTTGTCTTTCAAAGATTAGGGGATGATTAAGGAAGAAAAGAAATTACCTGCCCTGGAGTGGTTGACTTGCGGGAGAGATTTTCTCATGAAGTACCTGCAAGATCACATCAAAGCAAAGTAGGGCAAGTTAGTGTTCAATATGATAAAAAGAATGTAGAGACTAGTGGTAAATTGCGCATTGCTCCCCGACAACGGCGCCAAAATGTTGTCAACGTTTTGTGCGGGTTTAAAGGATGTCACGTTGTAGTATAACCGACAAAACGTCTAAACAAATATAAAGAATTTTATTACTCGAAGACCGGAGTATCCGAGGTCGATCACAGGGAGCAAATGGAATTTACTACTAGTCAAAATGTAATTGGACACTCTAATTTACTCAAAATATCAATTCAACTATGAATGTATGCGATTAAAAGTAGTTAGGACAAAAAGAAATGAAATTGGACGTCTGATCTTGTGATCAGATGTCTTAAAAGTATGATCCCTTTTTTTCTTGATTATTCTTCTTCCTCAGCAGTCTCTCTGTTTCTTCTTTTTCTGCTGCTGTGTTTGCTTTCTTTTCTTCTCTTTCTTCTTCTCCTGCGAAGGCTTCTTTCTTTCTTCCTCTTCTCTACCTTGTTTCTTCTCTGTCTTGCTCTTTCTTCTTCTCCTGCGAAGGCTTCTTTCTTTCTTCTTTGGTCTCTCTGTTCTTCCTGCCTTTCCTTCTTCCTTCTTTCTTTTCCTTCTCGCGACCAAGTCTTTCTTCCTCAATGTTCAGCCTGTGCCTACACAGGAGCAAAACCTATCCTTTCTCCCTCTACCCACACGTCTCTCTCTCTCAAGCAATTCACTCAGGGACGCTCTCCCAGAGCCACAGCCATAATCGGGTCAGATCGTACCCGGGACCAGGCGCACCTGCAGGTGGTGTGATGCACGAGGAGTGCGTAGGTTTAGGTCGGGTTGGATCCGCCAGATCCGCGAGGTCAAGCCGCGGACGAGGCGTGTGTGAGGGCAGTGAGGGACCTCACCCCTGTGCTTACGGAGGCACTAAGACGAAAACACAATAACAACTTATATTGTACCTGAGTGTTGCAATCCCACGATGTGGGACTATCTGGTCTCGACTTCACGTGCGCCCGCAGAGTTTTGTCGCTCGATTGCCCAAGCTGTTGACTTTGCTGGTGCTTCTTGCTGGACTCACTCACCTTGCGACACTCGCGCGAGCATGCAGCCCCTGTAGCTTGGGAGACCGGGTGCCTGGAGCTTCGTTGGAGCTTCATCAGAGGTCGTCCATGGCGGTAGGAGCTCAAACACTGTCATGCACAAAATGAGCCTCTCGGCCCAACCAGATCAGCTAGAGACCTTCGCCGTGGCATGGCGAAGGCGGTGGACGATGCTGCAGGTTGCCGGTCGGCCTAGGCGTGCGTGCCTAGGTCAACCTGTGGCCGGAGATGGTGGGTTGGTCGGGGGGTGATTATGGAGGTCTGGAGTGGCAGTTGTGGGGTGGAGCGAGTTCCTGGTGGCGAGGCGGAGCTCTCGAGGTGGTTGGCGAGCCGTGTGGGGGGGCTGGAATGGTGGAAGCGGCTCGCTGGAGGTCGGTTGGTGATGTGGAAGATGAGGGTGGTCAGCATCGGTCGAGGGGTAATCAGATGAGATAACAGGGGGAAAAGAGAGAGGAGAGGATGGAGAGGAGTTCTAACCTAATTGTAAGGACGAAAGGGGACGGAAGGCGGACGGCAGTACCTGCTGTCGCCGGAGAAGATGATGACCAGTAGGGGAGAACGGCAGTGACGACGGGGCTGAGGCGGCGTGCGCGGGTACTGCGCGACGCGGAGGGAAGTCAGGAAGCTAACTCTGCCACTGGTTTTGTGGCAGAGCGAAGAGGGAGGGGAGGGGGGATCGCCGGAGCTTGCTGGGACTTTTGGCCGGGCAGGAGGAGACGAATTGGGGGTGGACACTCGGCCAAATCAAGCTCCCTTCTGCGACAGGGTCTGGGGTGTCTTTTATAGGTGCTGGCCTCACCTACCAGCGCGTGGAGATCGCGCAATCAACGCTGCCGGCTTGCCGGAGATGGAAGGAAGGTGGATACCGAAATCTCTCGTGCGTTCGCACGAGAGATTGGGTTCACACCAGCGATTGTAATTGGCTTTAGAAGGAAGGGAATTCCTCAGAGAATCCCCCTTCCATTTCTGGGAGAGAATCTCCGAGGAATTAGAGAGCAATCTCTCTCGAAACTTCGCCGGAGCTCGGTTCTGCCCTGGCAATGGTGGCAGGACCGGTTTGCAAAGGAGGCGAAGAACCTAGGGGGCTCTCTGCAAAGGTATTCAAAAGATAGGGACCAATTTGTAATTTTGGTGTACTAAATTGCAAAGTAGGTCAAGATGACCTCCCCTTAGGTCCAAATTTTGGTAAAAACCTAATTTGGACCTAAGGAATCCAATGGCGAAGTTGGATTTCAGGTTTGACCTCGTTTGACTGGACATTTTACGTAAGAACCCAAATTAGGTTAATTGAGGAGCTAGGACCCTAATCTAGGCCAGACTAGGTTCCAAAGGCCAAAGTAAGTGTTCTAAACCCTAGAGGATGTTTTTCCATGATTTTTAGAGGGTTTACTCGATTTTTATCCTGACCGCAACCTTGTTAATTAAAGCGGGTCTGTTTTAGGGTTACCAAGTGTCATTTAGTTCTTAGATTGCACATAAACCCATTTCTGATTAACTCAACCCACTTTTTATCTTATTTGGACCATTTGACCTATGTTTTGCCTCTGAGAAATCCCGTTTATGTACTGCAATGGTAAAATTGCAGTTTTAACCTTTATTTCATGTTTTCTTCTCAGAGCACTTGTTCCTTCAGTTAAGCCTTCTTCTAGGTTATGTAGGAGCTTTTATCTTCTTTATTGGGTCAAAATGAGCTAGTTATGGCTCATGATGAGGCTCTCATCAATCTGCCTCTCTATCTATCACTCTATCTGTCTATCTGTCTATATGTCTATCTATCCATCTATCTATCTCTCTGTCTATCTACCTATCTATCTGTCTCTATCTATCTATCTATCTGCCTCCCTATCTGTCTGTCTATCTATCTGTCTATCTGTCTATTTGTCTCTCTATCTATCTGTCTGTCAGTCTCTCTGCCTCTCTATCTATCTATCTATCTGTCTGTCTGTATGTCTGTCTAGCTGCCTATCTGTCTCTCAATCTATCAGTCAATCTATCTATCTGTCTGTCTATCTAACTGTCCATCTATCTATCTGCCTGTCCATCTGTCTATCTATCTGTCTTACTATCTGTCTGTCTATCTGTCTATCTGTCTTTCTATCTATCTACCTATCTATTTATCTTTCTCTCTGTCTGTCCATCTGTCTCACTATCTGTCTCTCTGACCATCTATATGTCTATTTGTCTGTCTACCTATCTGTCTATGTGTCTATCTGTCTCTCTATCTATCTATCTATCCATCAGTCTATCTATCTTTCTATTTGCCTCTCTATCTATCTATCCATCCCTCTATCCATATATCTATCTTTCTATCTATCTCTCTACCTATCTATCTATCTATCTCTCTATTTATCTATCTATCTCTCTATCTGATCTGTCCATCTATGTATCACTCTATCTATCTCTCTGTCTATCTATCTATCTATCTATCTGTCTATCTATCTCCCTGTCTATCTATCTATCTCCCTGTCTATCTATCTATCTATCTATCTGTCTCTCTATCTATCAATCTATTTATCTCTCTGTCTATCAGTCTATCTTTCTGTCTCTCTATCTATCTATCTATCTATCTATCTATCTGCTTGTCTATCTCTCTATCTGTTTGTCTATCTCTCTATTAGTCTCTCTATCTGTCTATCCATCTGTCTAACTGTCTCACTGTTTATCTATCTGTCTATCTATCTATCTGTCTATCTATCTTTCTATCTTTCTATCTGTCTCTCTATCTATCTATCGATCTATCTTTTTGTCTATCTATCTATCTATTTGTCTCTCTCACTATCTATCTATCTGTCTATCCATCTCTCTGTCTATCTATCTATCTATCAGTGCATCTATCTATCTATCTATCAAACTATCTATCTGTCTATCTATCTATCTATCTGTCTATTTGTCTATCTGTCTATCCATCTATCTGGTTGTCTATCTGTCTATCTGTCTCTCTATCACTCGTTCTATCTATATGTCTATCTGCCACTCTATCTATCAATTTGTCTATCTATCTGTCTGTCTATCTATTTGTCTATTTGTCTATCTGTCTATCAATCTCTCTGTCTATCTATCTACTTGTGTACCTATCTTTCTATCTATCTATCTGTCTATCTATCTATCTATCTATCTGCCTATCTACCTATCAGTCTATCTATCTCCCTGCCCATTTATCTATCTATCTATCTATCTTTCTGCCTCTCTATCTATCACTCTATATGTCTATCTGTCTATATGTCTATCTATCTACCTATCTATCTCTCTGTCTGTTTATCTTTCTATCTGTCTCTCTATCTATCTATCTGCCTCTCTATCTGTCTATCTATCTTTCTATCTATCTGTCTCTCTATCTATCTGTCTATCAATCTCTCTGCCTCTCTATCTATCTATTTATCTATCTGTCTATCTGTATGTCTATCTCTCTATCTATCAGTCAATCTATCTATCTGTCTGTCTGTCCATTTGTCTATCTATCTGTCTTACTACCTGTCTGTCTATCTGTCTATCTATCTCTCTACCTATCTATCTATCTATCTATCTATCTTTCTCTCTGTCTATCTATCTATCTATCTATCTTTCTCTCTATCTGTCTATCTGTCTGTCTCTTTATTTGTCTATCTGTCTCTCTGTCAATCTGCCTACCTAGTTGTCACTCTATCTGTCTATCTATCTATCTGTCTATCTATCTCTCTCTCTCTGTCTATTTGTATATCTATCTGTCTCTTTATCTGTCGATTTTTTTCTATCTGTCTCTTTATCTGTCTATTTTTTTCTATCTGTCTATCTGTCTATCTCTCTCTATCTATCTGTCTATCTTTCTATCAGTCTATCTCTTTGTCTCTTTATCTGTCCATCTATCTATCTATCTGTCTCTCTATCTATCTATCGATCTGTCTCTGTATCTGTCTATCTATCTGTTTATCTATCTATCTATCTGTCTCTCTATCTGTCTGTCTATCTATCTATTTGTATATCTATTTGTCTATCTGTCTGTCTATCTGTCTATCTCTCAATCTGTCTATCTATATCTCTATCTTTCAGTCTATCGATCTATATGTCTGTCCATCTGTCTATCTGTCTATATATCAGCCTCTCTATCTGTCTATCTGCCTCTCTGTGTATCTATCTATTCGTCTATCTGTCTATCTATCTATCTATCTATCTCTCTGTTTATCTGTCTACCTTTTTGTCTATCTGTTTATCTATCTCTCTGTCTATTTGTCTATCTGTCTATCTATCTGTCTCTCTATCTGTCTATCTATTTATCTGTTTCTCTCTCTATCAATCAATCTATCAATCAATGTATCTATCTATCTATCAGTCTAGCTATCTATCTATCTATCGATCTCTCTGTCTATCTATCTATCTATCTGTCTATCTATCTATCTATCTATCTGTCTATCTATCTATCTATCTCTCTCTATCTATCTCCCTATCTATCTATCTGTCTATATGTCTATCTGTCTATCTGTCTCTCTGTCTATCTATCAATCTGTCTATCTATCTCTCTATCTGTCTATCTATCTATCTTTCTCTCTGTCTATCTATATAACTCTCTATCTGTCTGTCTATCTATTTGTCTATCTGTCTATCTTTCTCTTTATCTATCTGCCTATCAATCTCTCTATCTCTCTATCTATTTATCTATCTATCAGCCTGTCTATCTATCTGTCTATCTGTCTCTCTCTCTCTCTCTATCTATCTATCTATCTGTTTGTCTATCTATTTGTCTATCTGTCACTCTTTCTATCTATCCATCTGTCTATCTATCTATCTGTCCATTTATCCGTCTATCTGTCTATCTGTCTCTCTATCTGTTTGTCTATCAATCTCTTTATCTATCTATCTATCTATCTCTCTATCTATCTATCTATCTGTCTATCTATCTATCCGTCTATCTATCTCTCTATCTATCTCTCTATCTATCTATCTATCTGTCTATCAATCTATCTATCTATCCATCTATCTATCTCTTTATCTATCACTCTGTCTATCTATCTATCTGTCTCTCTATCTGTCTATCTATCTCTCTGTCTGTCTATCTATTTATCTAGCCGTATATCTGTCTATCGATCTATCTATCTTTCTGTCTGTCTATCTGTCTATCTATTTGTCTATTAATCTCTCAGCATATCAATCTATCAATCTGTCTATCTGTCTCTCGATCTATCTATGTATCTGTCTATCAATCTGTCTATCTGTCTCTCGATCTATCTATGTATCTATCTATCTCTCTGTTTATCTGTCTTCCATTCTATCTAGCTGTCTTTCTGTCTATCTCTTTGTCTATCTGTCTATCTATCTGTCTCTCTATCTGTCTATCTATCTCTCTATCTATCTATCGATCCATCTCTCTATTTATGTATCTATCTATCTGTCTCTCTCTCTCTATCAATCAATCTCTCTATCTATCTATCTATCAGTCTATCTGTCTACCTATCTGTCTCTTGATCTCTCTGTCTATCGATCTATCTATCTGCCTATCTATCTATCTTTCTATCAATCTATCTATCTGTCTATCTATCTATCTCTCTATCTGTCTATCTATCTATCTGTCTATCTATAAATCTATCTATCTGTTTCTCTATCTTTCTCTCTATGTGTCTATCTATCTATATGTCTATCTGTCTATCTATCTCTCTATCTATCTGCCTATCTGTCTATCTGTCTATTTGTCTACCTATTTCTCTATCTATCTATCTGTCTCTCTATCTATCTATTTATCTAACTCTCTATCTGTCTGTCTATCTATCTTTCTATATGTCTATCTTTCTCTCTATCTATTTGCTAATCAATCTCTCTATCTCTCTATCTATCTATCTACCTATCTATCTATCAGTCTGCCTATCTATTTGTCTGTCTATCTATCTATCTATCTATCTATCTATCTATCTATCTGTATGTCTGTCTGTCTAACTGTCTCTCTGTCATTCAGTCTATCTTTCTGTCTATCTATCTATCTATCTATCTATCTATCCATCTATCTGTCTATCTCTTTGTATATCTATCTATCTATCTATCTATCTATCTATCTATCTGTCTATCTATCTATCTATCTATCTATCTGTCTATCAATCTATCTATCTGTCCATCTATCTATCTCTCTATCTATCTATTGATCTATCTATCTGTCTCTTTATCTATCTCTCTATCTATCTATCTATCTGTCTATTTGTCTATCTGTCTCTCTATCTATCTGTCTATCTGTCTATCTCTCTATTTAACTCTCTATCTATCTGCGTATTTGTCGATCTATCTATCTATCTGTCCCTCTATCTGTCTATCTGCCTATCTGTGTTTCTCTCTGTCTGCCTATCTTTCTATCTGTCTGTCTCACTATCTGTCTATCTTTCTACTGGTCTACCTTTCTATCTATCTCTCTGTTTATCTGTCTATATATCTCTGTATCTGTCTATTTGTCTGTCTCTCTATCTGTCTATCTATCTACCTGTCTATCTGTCTATCTATCTCTCTCCTAATCTGTCAATCTATCTATCTACCTATCTATCTATTTGTCTAACTGTCTATCTCTCTATCTGTCTATATGTCTATATGTCTATCTCTCTCTCTGTCTTTCTGTCCATCTGTCAATCTGTTTGTCTCTCTATCTATCCATCTATCGGTCTATCTATCTATCTATCGATCTCTCTGTCTATTTGTCTATGTGTCTGTCTATCTATCTTTCTATCTTTCTATCTGTCTATCTGTCTCTCTGTCAATCTGTCTAGCTATTTGTCTCTCTATCTGTCTATCTGTCTATCTCTTTCTCTGTCTATCTGTCTACCTGTCTATCTATCTGTCTAGCTATCTATCTATTTGTCTATTTGTCTACCACTCTCTCTATCTATCTATCTATCTTTCTATCAGTCTATCTGTCTGTCTCTTTATCTGGCTATCTATCTATCTATCTGTCTCTCTATCTGTCTATCTATCTGTGTCTCTATCTGTTTGTTTATCTGTCTATCAATCTGTCTTTCTGTCTGTCTATCTGTCTATTTATCTGTCTATCTGTCTTTCTATCTGTCTATCTATCTGTCTCTCTATCTGTCTGTCTATCTGTCTATCTCTCTATCTATCTATATGTCTCTCTATCTATCAGTCTATCTATCTATCTATCTGTCTGGCTATTTGTCTATCTATCTCTTTCTCTATCTGTCTATCTGTTTGTCTGTCTATCTATCTATCTCACTGTCTATTTGTCTATCTGTCTATCTATCTCTCTGTTTATTTGTCTACCTTTCTGTCTATCTATCTCTCTGTCTGTCTGCCTATCTGTCTATCTGTCTATCTATCTGTCTCTCTATCTATCTATCTCTCTATCTGTCTCTCTATCTGTCCATCTGTCTCTCTATCTATCTTTTGATCCATCTCTCCATCTATCTATCTATCTATCTGTCTCCCTCCCTTTCTCTCTATCTATCTATCTATCTATCTATCTATTTGTCTATCGTTCTCTCTGTATATCTATCTATCTATCTGTTTATCAATCTTTCTATTTGTCTATCTATCTATCTCTCTATCTGTCCATCTATTAATCTGTCATTCTGTCTATCTGTCTATCTATCTATCTATCTATCTACCTCTCTATCTATCTCTCTATCTGTCTATCTGTCTATATGTCTATCTTTCTATCTGTCACTCTATTTATTTTTCTATCTCTCTGTCTATCTATTTGTCTATCTATCAATCTGTCTCTCTATCTTTCTATCTATCTAACTCTCTATCTGTCTATCTATCTACCTCTCTATCTATCTATCTTTCTCTCTATCTATCTGTCTATCAATCTCTCCGTCTCTCTATTTATCGATCTACCTATCTATCAGCTTGTCTGTCTATCTGTCTATCTATCCCTCTATCTATCTATCTATCTATCTATCCCTCTATCTATCTGTCTATCTATCTATCTGTATGTCTATACGTCAATCTGTCTATCTGTCACTCGTCTATCTATTTATCCGTCTATCTGTCTATCTGTCTCTCTATCTATCTGTTTATCGAACTCTCTGTCTATCTATCTATCTATCTGTCTCTCTATCTATCTATCTATCTATCTATCTGTCTGTCTGTCTGTTTATCAATCTATCTATCTATCCAAGTTTCTATCTGTCCATCTATCTCTCTGTTTATCTATCTATCTATTTATCTATCTGTCTCTCTAACTATCTCCGTATCTATCTATCTGTCTATTTGTCGATCTATCAATCTGTCTCTCTATCTATCTATTTGTCTATCTCGCTGTCATTCTATCTATCTATCTATCTGACTCTCCCTCTATTTGTCTATCTATCTGGTTATATGTCTATCTTTCTCTCTATCTATCAATCTATCAATCTCTCTATCTCTCTATCTATCTATCTATTCGCTTGTCTGTCTATCTGTCTATCTATTTCTCTATCTATCTGTCTATCTATCTGTCTGTCTATCTATCTGTTTGTCCGTCTATCTGTGTCTCTATTTGTCTATCTACCTATGTATCTGTCTATCTGTCCATCTATTTATTTGTCTATCTTTCTATCTATCTATCTATCTATCTGTCTCTCTATCTGTCTATCCATTTATTTATTTGTCTATCTGTCTATCTATCTATCTACTTTTCTCTCTATCTATCTGGTAATTCTCCTATCTATCTCTCTATCTTCCTGGTTGGCGCTATCATCCGAACTTCTCCTGGTCTGGTAATTGACATAGACCACATCAAGATCCACACTACCAGACCAGGCAATACGGGAATGCGCAAAACATGTACCCTAGGTAGCAGCCATTCCCGCATCAGCAACAACCCCTTTCTTTATACCAGCCGCTGCACCAAGCTGCTAGTCACCCTCCAAGGTGGCCTGACCCTTTGGAGGTACTGAAAGAGGAGCTGCAAGAATCAATGAGGAAATCTACATAGGATAGCTTGTAGATTATGAAGGCGATGGCTGATCAGATATAGACTATACAAAACACGCAAAATCAGCTGTTGCAGGAGCATAGGACTCAGGGAGCCTTGCCCTCCCAACTCATCCCGAACCCTCGATATGTGTAGAACCAAGGCACCTCGCCTAGGTTTCATGCACCGTAGGGATAGGCACATGCCATATTATAGGTGCCTCCTGCACCACCCGATTACGCGCAAGGCCAGCTGCCTTTGCAAAACCCCGCATACTCTACCCCTTTTGCTTTCCCACCACCTCATGGATAGCAAGCCGATGCACATGCTGTCTCTTTGAGGAGTGGAAGGAAGACATTCGACCCACCACATAGGCAGGCGGGTCCTGGTTTTTCCCACCCTTCACCGCAGGCGGGTTCAACTCCTTTTGCATCTCAGGAGCCACCCGTGGTAGATAAGGGTAAGAGGCCAGTTGACCTTGAGATTCCCGTCCCTTTTCTTGAGGCTCTGACACAGAATGCAGTATGGAAAAAGGACACACGAAATTTCGAGGACCTAAAATCAATGTTCAAGGAAGTACATATTCAGGTCCCCCTCCTCAAGGCAATCGATCACATTCCCGCTGTTGCTAGGTTCTTCAAAGACTATTGTACCCCGAAGTGACAACCGAGAATTGGACGATAGGCGGTACTGTCAAAAGAGGCTAGCACCATGATTCTAGCCAACTTACCAACAAAAAAGAAAGACCTTGGTACTCCACTTATATCCTACTTCCTGCAGGACTCTTCATTTGATCGGGCCCTTCTAGATTTGGGTTCATCCATTAACCTAACTCCCACTACCGTATTTGATCGATTTCGATTTGGGGAGTTGAAGCCCACCTCGGTCACAATTCAGTTGGCTGATAGATCAATCAAAACACTGAGGGGGGTGGTTGAGAACATGATAGTAAAAGTCCATGGATTCTGCTTTCCCATAGGCTTTTCCGTTCTCGATATGGAAGTTCCTCCTAATCTCCGAGATGCACCAATTATTTTGGGTTGCCCATTTCTAGCGATAGCCCGAGCGAACATTGATTGTGCATCCGGGTGTATGGAGATAGCCCTAGGCAATGAGCGACTTTGACTTGATATATTCAGGGTAGCAAAGAATTTCGACTGTGATCTCATAGAGGAGGATGGTGAAGATGTAGATTCGGTATACTGTGGTAACATTGGGCTCCTTTGTGACTATCCAATGTCTCATTCGTCTGCACTATCAGGGTTCTTGAACCTCGACCCACACGGGATTGAGACCACTGCACTACACATCTCCCTGAGGATCTAACTATTTAGTGTGTGCTTCTGACCACAAAACCCTTGAATCCAGCTATCCTGATCCACACATTGCTGAATCGCCCCTGTTGTTGCAGGAAGACGTGACCACAGCTAACGGGTTTCCTGTTAACGCAGTCACAATCGATTATTTCACAGGAAGTGAATCAACGGGAATTCACGTGCATACGGATCAGTAGATTCCCACCCTCGAGCTTGCTCCTTCCACTCCCATTTCTGACTCTGACTCACCCATGATTGAATTGGAGCCCTTACCTGACTCACTTGAGTATGTGTTCTTGGGCAAAAGTGAGACATACCCAATCATTATCAATGCCCACTTAACCCAAGAGCAGGAACATCAATTGATTTCTACGCTGCAAGACCAAAGGGATACTATAGGGTGGAGTATTGCTAATCTCTGCGGTATTCATCCTTCGTATTGCACTCATCACATTTACATGGATGAGGGGGTGAAACCTTCGAGACAACCTCAAAGATGGCTAAACCCAAATATGCTAGAGGTTGTTAAGAAGGAGATCATCAAATGGTTGGATGCAGGTATTGTATACCCAATCTCAGACAGCCAGTAGGTGAGTTCGATCCAGATAGTACCCAAGAAAGCAGGACTCACCGTTGTGAAAAATGATAGGGCGAATCCATCCCGACCCGCACTGCGACATCTTGGCAGGTCTGCATCGACTATAGGAAATTGAACACGATTGCCCAAAAGGATCACTTTCCTTTGCCTTTCATTGATCAGATCTTGGAACGGTTAGCCGGAAGCAGTTTCTTCTGCTTTCTGGATGGATACTTCGGGTATAATCAAGTAGCGATTAGCCCGGAAGATCAAGACAAGACCACATTCACATGCCCCTTTGGAACATTCACTTTCAAGCGGATGCCCTTTGGCCTCTGCAACGCACCAATGACATTTCAGCGTTGTATGATGGCCATCTTCTCTAACATGATTGGGGACTATGTGGAGGTATTCATGGATGACTTCTCCATTTTTGGAGATGATTTCGCATCTTGTCTTGATAACCTCACCAAGATCCTAAAACGGTGTATTGAGGTAAACCTAGTACTATCCTGGGAGAAAAGCCATTTCATGGTGAGGGATGGCATAGTACTAGGGCACAGGATCTCTAAAAATGGACTCGAGGTTGATCGAGCTAAATCTGAGATTTCCTACCTGTCGCCACCTAGCTCGGTCAAGAAGATCAGATCATTCTTGGGTCACGTCGGCTTCTATCGGAGATTTATACTCGATTTCTCAAAAATTGCATGGGCTCTGATGAATCTCCATGTTGCCGATGTCCCCTTTGAATTTGACACCTTGTGTCTTAGTGCCTTCGAGACTTTATGAAGCGCTGTCTCCGATTCCTCAATTCTCCAACCACCTGATTGGTCGCTCGATTTCGAGATGATGTGTGACGCTTCTGACTTTGCCATCGGTGCTATTTTAGGCCAGCGTCGGGAGAAACAACCCTTCGTCATATACTATGCTAGCAAGATGCTGAATGAGGCTCAGCGTAATTACACTGTCACCGAAAAAGAACTGCTAGCAGTAGTATTTGGGTTAGAGAAATTCAGATCATATTTATTAGGGTCCAAAGTCATCATTTTCACTGACCACTCCACCCTCCGGCATTTGTTGGCAAAGAAGGATGCGAAACCTCGGCTCATTAGATGGATCCTTCTATTGCAGGAATTTGATATTGAAATTCGCGACAAAGCTGGAAAGCAGAATGTTGTGGCGGATCACCTATCCAGACTGGACCCAGGCCACATTCCTTATTCCCTGCCTATTCACGAGCAATTTCTGGATGAATCTCTTTTGGTAGTTCATTCTGTTGAGTTCCCCTAGTATGTGGATATCGTGAACTTCCTTGCCGCAGGCAAGATTCTCGCGAACCTATCCAAGGACTAGAAACTCAAATTCACTGTAGAAGCCAAATTCTACCTCTAGGATGACCCATTGCTCTTTCGCATTGGTGCGGATCAGATTATTCGAAGATGCATCCCAGATTCTGAGATCCCCAATGTGTTATCTTTTTGCAACAATGATGCTTATGGTGGCCATTTCTCGAGACGGAAAACCGCTACAAAAATTTTGCAGTCAGGATTTTTCTAGCCAACCATCTTCAGAGATACACATGAGTATGCCCAACACTGCAAACGATGCCAGTTGGTCAACTCTATGACCAAGAGAGACATGATGCCACTCTAGCCCATCATGGTTGTAGAAGTGTTCGACGTTTGGGGCATCAATTTTATGGGTCCTTTTACGAACTTGCATGGCTTTGAGTACATATTATTAGCTATCGACTATGTTTCGAAGTGGGTCGAGGCCATCCCGGCGAGACGGGCTGACCATAAGACCGTCATTTCTTTCGTACGACAGTATATCTTTGCGAGATTCAGAATACCCCCTGCTTTGATTAGCGACGGGGGAAGCCACTTCATCCACACCCATTTTAGGTCATTACTAAAGAAATAGGGGTACATCACCATATAGCCACCCCGTATCACCCGCAGACCAATGGGCAGCCTGAAGTGTCTAACCATCAAATCAAGCTGATTCTCCAGAAGATGGTTAGACTAGACAGGAAGGACTGGTCTGATAAATTAGTTGATGCACTCTGGGCATATCGGACCCATACAAGGCCCCACTGGGAATGTCACCATATCGCATGGTATATGGAGAGGCCTGTCACCTTCCTGTAGAGATGGAACACCGTGCCTTTTGGGCGGTGCGAAAATGTAACCTTGACCTCGATGCAGGAGGTCAAGAATGGAAACTCCAGCTCAGCGAATTAGAAGAGATCCGACGGGAGGCCTATGAGAACGCATTGATATACAACGACAAGACCGAGGCCTTTCATGACCGCCACATCCGGAGGAAAGCATTCATGCCCAACCAGCAAGTCTGGTTGTTTGATTCGCGACTGAAACTTTTCGCAGGGAAGCTCAAGTCCAGGTGGACTGGCCCGTATGTTATGATTCATCAATATCCTAATGGGGCAGTCCAGATCAGGGACCCAAAATCTGGGCATATATCTACGGTAAATGGCCAACGCCTCAAGCCATTTTTGGCCCAGGAACCTCCTCCACCTGACGAGATTGTTCATCTTATTGAGGACGTGTGATTAAGTTTTCGCCCAGCTGGAGGTGTTAAACTCAGCATTTACTCTGCATCCATCATTTATACATAACCATTTTATATATAGCATATTTTTCTGTTAGCATATTTTCTTTCTGCATATTGCATACTGACAGGTTGGCCGGTGCTGAATGTATAAGTTCAGGAGCAATTACAGGTGATTTCTACCCATTCTTTCCCTACTGTATTTATTTTCTTTTATATTCATGCATGAGGACATGCAAGAACTTAGGTATGGGGGGGTAGATACAACAAAAATTGAAAAATTTTTATGCCAACATTTAGGAAAACCTCGGAGCTACATGTAAAATGTACTTTAGGACCCTAAATAAAAGAACAACCGACTCCACCTCCAATGCTCTCATTGGAGCTAGAAATCGTCTGCAACAACCATTTCCGACTCACCTGCTCACCTCTTGTTCTGAATTTAGGGTCAAGCTGATTGTAACTCGATACAGGAATTTCATGAAGTACAAATTATACGAGGTTACATGTTTATAGCATATATACATATTGCATTCATGAATAAGATTATTTTATTAAGAGAATGCATTAGGGATTTTATCCTCTAGTTGATTCCTGTAATCTGGAATCTAGTACAACTTTTCACACACACGTAGAATTTGCAATGGATTCATGGTGAAGGCTAATAAACATCTTTAGTCTGTCGAGAAGAAGCAATGCTTCTTTTCCTGAACCACTGGACAATGTTTTGGGAGTCAGGCAGATTTTCCTACAAAAATCCACCAAATAGTGTGAGATGAGAGTAGAGTGTACTGGTGCTCTAAGACTAGTATTAGGAATCCTGAGTCCTAGATAATTAGGTGATGATACTCAGAGATTAGACATAGTTTTCGCTCTCGGTTCCTGCATATACATTTTGTGTGAAATTTTGAGAGCCACCAAATAAGGCAATTACACAGAGAGCGAGTTTTCATAAAACTAGGGCTAAGGTGAATGGTCACGATCGTTCTTTACGGAATCCTCGACTAAAGGAGGGTATTGATGTCAAGGTCAGAAACACACCATCCTATCCATCTCTCTCGGTGCTGTGAGTAGGCACTTCCACCAAATAAGCCACCCAATGTCTCTTGAGTACCACCAATCCCTAATAATGCCTCCTCAATAAAGTTCCTGGATGTGTGCTAGTTGTGTTGTGTTGAAAAAGAAAAAGGGAAATAAAATTTTTTTACATAGAAAAAAAAATAAAAAAATGATGAATAGAAAGAAAAATTGAAAAAAATATAGAAAAGTAGAAAAAGCGAAGAAAGAATGTGTGAATATTTAGTGTTTATTTCAGTTGCATTGAGGCAATACCATCAAATAAATTTGAGATCCACCAAATATGACCTTAACCCACCTTTCTTGTGTTTCCGAACGCCAGAATACTGGTTGAGGAATTCTGACTTAGTGTTAGGGTTATGGGAACTTAACTAAAGTGTTAATGCCAAGTGAGACCACCAAATACAGGTCATATGTGTGAATCTGTTGAGATTATGAGCTCCAAGAAAAAGAAAAGAAAAGAAAAAGAAAAAGAGTAAGAGAGAATGAATACAAAGGAATCAGAAGGGAGCATAGTTTTTCTCGTCTTTCTCTGAGTTGAGTCACTTAGTAATCTGGGAATCTAGATTCTGTAGTCCTAGTCTCTATGTAGCACCAAGTGAGAGTGAGCCACCAAATATATAATCTTTTCCCTCAGAGATTCTCTTCCTAAGCCTAAAGCTGGGGTGGAATTCATAGAATATCTCGAATACCCCGAGGGAAGAAGTCCACCTATCCTGCTAAAATTTTTACTAAGGGTCAAGTACAGGCTTTAGAGGTGAATTAGTTTTTCACTCGAATCCGTCGCAAAAGCTACATAGCTACACTTTCACGATTGTCTGGATTTCTAGAGCATAGGATGAAAATAAAAAGGAGAAAAATCTCTAGGCATACACTTGATAAAATAATCAATCCCCTAGGGACCCTTGCTGTAAATAATTTAGTCTTGCATTTGCTATGGACTAGCAAGATTTAGGCATGGGGGTATGATTGCACAGTAATCATAGGTCTTAATTGACCTAAATTAGGCTAGGGCTTAGCATAAGTTAGGATAATTCATGCATGCATAAGCATTATTTGCATCTTCACTGCTTTCTTTTAGCTATGCATAAAATAATGCTATAATGTACTGATTAGGTGCATTATGACAATTACAGGTAATAAGCTGACCAGAAGGTAGATCGGAAGCTGGATCTGAAGCTGGAATAACTGGTGTTGTAGCAGAGCTGGAGCGGAAGACCTAGATTATATGTAATAGATAATAATGTAAGGGAGTTAAGGTATGCTATTATATTAAGTAGGAATAAGCAGTAAAAATGTGAAGAGCTTAGGACCATCCTAGTCCTAGGATAGCCTAGAGACTTCCCCAAGCCTTAGCCACCCTTAGATTAGGTCACCGTACCCTAGGAAACCTTAAAACTCTAGTTCCAACCTTTATTTGGACATCCAAATGAATTATAGGACGTCCAGAACCCTTAGCCAACTCCTGCACACCTTAAACTCACTTCTGCAATGTTATTGGACGTCCAGACACTTTGTCAGACGTCCAATTTCTGCAGAATACCCAAAACAGAACCTAGAATTCCCCCTGACTCAGATTGGACGTCCAGAACTGAAGTCTGGACTTCTAATTTTTATGTATAAGTCATCTGATCCTATTTTTGGACATTTGGAACTGCTCTCTAGTTCCTGTTTTGAGATTCAAGCCTTGATCTTGGATCTCTAGCTCCCTAGCCTAATTCCAACCCCATAGGAACCTAAATTAAGGTACCCTAACCCTAGTACATCACCTCTAGACCTCCCTAAGGACCTAATTAGGTCCTCACCAAACCCAATTGACTTAGATCAAAGTCAATTACCATCACCTAAGTCAATTGGACTCATTGAGTCCAATTGAACTCAGATCTCAACCCACACAAGTCTAATTGGACTTAGTGAGAGTCCAATTAACCTAAACCCAACCTAATTGTGTTATTTCACTCTCAATTAGGGTCACACTCATTCAATTAAACTTAGGATAAGTTTAATTGCAATTTCCCCTTAGCAATTAGGGTTTGCAACCCTAATTCAAGGCATACACCTACCTAAACCCCTTAGGATCTAACCTATACATCTTAGCCACCTAGGGCACGACCACACACACACACACAAACACACCCATTCACGCACACACTCCTCTAGAGTTCTCTAGAACTCTCTTCAAGTGGCGCTAACTCTTGGTTGCCAAATTTAGCAACCAAGAGGCATTCAATTCTTAGATCCACATTTTGTGGATCTAAGAACCACTTCATCCACTCTTGGCTGGCCACTCATTGGAGCTCTCTCTAGAGAGTTCCACACTTCTCTAGAGAAACTCCTTTAAGTCTATAAAAAGACCTAAGGGGTGGCCATTCGACCTATCCACATACTTAGCTCCATTCACATCCACCTCCACTTAGGCTAGCCACTTCCATCTCCACTCCACCTCCACGAGTTGAGCTCCACCATGGAGGACACCATCTCCATGCCAGGATGCTGGATCACTCCTCCAACCTCTCTCCAAGGGTCGACCTAAGCTCCATTAGCCGCCCCTCATTCTCCTCTCAACCACTCCAAGGCCATTGGAGCCCACCTCCGAATGCCCTCACTTTTTGATAGAATAGTAGCTAGCTCTTTACATTTACTGCTTTCATTTACTACTTAGTAGTATAGCTCTCTATTCTCCCCCAATGATGCATGCAAAATCCCCCCGTAGATTCCTGTATGCGATCAGTTTCTGGTAGCTAGATTTACATTTTTAAGCATTCCTGTACAAGCTTTCCTCTACATTTCATGTTGTAAACACTTCTCTGAATGAATGAATAAAGGATATATTTTTATACATATCTCTATGTTGAAATCACCATGAGCTTATTTGTTGCCATCTTTTCTGCGTGATTCAAGTTGCCTATTTTTCACTTATATACATATTTTGCAACAAGCATGTTGGTTCCGGAAAATATAGGAAACCTAACTATAGATGCATTTTCTGTAAACAACCACCACGTACCTAGAATTGTGCACACCGAAACCCACACTTTCACTTTCGTTATCTATCTGACACATGTGCATGTAATCAGAATTCTTAATAGAAGTGGTGAAGTCTTAATTCGAAGATTGTCCGTCTATCTATTTGTCTATCTGTCTATTTGTCGCTCTATCCATCTATCTATCTATCTGTCCTTCTATCTATCTGTCTGTCGATCTGTCTATCTATCTGTCTCTCTGTCTATCTATTTATCTGTCTATGTATCTATCTATCTATTTGTCTCTTATCTGTCCATCCATCTATCTGTCTGTCTATTTGTCCATCTATCTATCTACCTGTCTCTCGATCTGTCTATCTATCTGTCCTTCTATCTATCTGTCCATCTATCAATCTACCTGTCTCTCTATCTATCTATCTATCTATCTATCTGTCCTTCTATCTATCTGTCCATCTGTCTATTTTTCTCTCTATCTATCTGCCTATCTATCTCCCTGTCTATCCATCCATCCATCCATCCATCCATCTATCTATCTATCTATCTCTCTATCTATCGATCTATCTATCTATCTGTCTATCTATTTATCTGTCTATCTATCTATCTGTCAGCGTATCTATCTAT
>JAZHRO010000044.1:18880000-18885000 GCA_037157565.1 Thalassia testudinum | reverse complement strand
CTATCTGTCTATCTGTCTGTCTACCTTTCTATCTATCTATCTATCTATCTTTCTATCTTGTTATCTGTCTATTTGTGTATCTGTCTATCTATCTATTTGTCTATTTGTCTCTCTATCTATCTATCTGTCTATTTGTCTTTCTCTCTATCAGTTTATCTGTCTATCTATCTGTCTCTCTATCTGTTAATCTGTCTATCTGTCTGTCTCTCTATCTGTCAATCTGTCTCTTTGTCTATCTAAGAGTCTTCATTGTGTTTCTGACCTCGTCGAGATGCTTTGCTATGATATCGACTTTGTCTAATTTTTTTGCAATAATCTATAAATCCTTTGAATTGGATGGATTACTGATCTCGTGAATGCCCTTATGCGAATTTTGATGATTTGTATTTGCTCCTCGCATAAATTGCAACATTGATGCATTATTGATTGAGTTTTCTGCCATCCCTTCAAATAATTCTAAAGGGGATTCTGCTTCACGATTTAGAAAATTCCCTCCACAAGAGGCATTAACTAGATTGCGGATGCCCTCTTGTAAACCATAATAAAAGATATGCATGAGTTTCCAACGAGGGATATCATGATGTGGGCATTTCCTTTGCAATTCATGAAAATGTTCCCACGCTTCATGAATTGGTTCTCCTTGGTTTTGATTGAAAGTAGTAATAGCTCGCCTTAAAGCATTGGTTAGACCAATTGGAAAAAATTTCTTCAAAAATGCAGATTCGAGTTCGGCCTAAGTTGAGATTGGTCTTGCTATAGTTTTATACCAATATGCTGCTTTATCTTTAAGGCTAAAAGAGAACATTTTCATTAGTAGGATTTCCCTATTTTGATTTCGAGGACCAAGAGTTTGGGATAGATTTTTAAGATCTTCTATGTGTTGAAATGGATCCTCGATGCAAATCCGTGAAAGTGGGGGATTAGACCTATAATATTTGGCTTTAATTCAGGATCATTTTCCCCAATAGGAATCCTAACATTAGGCTCTACTTGTGCATTATATGGGTTATAATAATCTCTAAGTAGAGGCCTTGGATGAGATATCGGTCAATCAGGGTTTTCAAAACTTGCCTCAGGTCGAGGTGGAGGACGGGTTTGAAGATTTTGAAGATTATTTAAGGCTGCTATTAAAAGATTAATTTGTCTTGTTTGCTCTAGCATCCTAAGGTTCTGGTTCAGGAGCGTCTCATGAACATTAAAAGGCGGCTTCTCCCCCTGACCAGAAGAAGAAGGGATCTCGAGATTTAGATTTTGCATTTGATCCATAGAAGTAGATGGATCAGGCAGGAAAACCATTGGTTGCTTATCCGCAACCGGCCTAAGATCACCTGTCAACGGTGGTGCAAGAGGTGGATGCAAGGATCGCCTCCCATCCATAAATAGAAAATAATGTGCAAGTGCACACACACACCACCGATAAGAAAACAACAGCACAAAAAAACCTGCAAAACAGTGCAAAAGACGCGGGTTTTGCTCTTCTTTCAAAGGAAAGAAGAAATTCCTAAGATACGCAAGGTAATTTGATGCAAACAAATAGAGTAACAGTATCAAAATACGCGTCCTAATCTGTGTCTACATAGGTGCGTACCTTAAAGCTCAAAGGTCTAAGGTCTAGGATCGAGACCGCTCACTACTGGCTCCCCAAGGCTCTAGTAGTGAGACAGACTTGTTGATCTTCAACCAAAGTCCTAAGAGGTGCAAAGAGGAGAGATAGAAAAATAGACTCGTGTGACTCTAGTGATCGTGCTGTGTGCGCGATAGCATGCAATAGACGATAGCGATTGAAAAACCCGCATGCATTCTACAATCAGATTTAAGTCACAAATTTTACTTTCTCTTTTGAGTTAATCTTTTTCAAAAATATATCAAGTAAAATACAATGGCCGCTTTTTAAATCCTTTCAAACAAAAATATGTGGTCTTTTTAAATCTCAGAGGACATGGATCTACGTGGGTTTTCTCGTGTTTTCCCGCTGATGCGAGAAAAACAGTTTAAAAATTCTTGAGTCAGATCGTATTAATACTAGCAGAAAAAATGCACTCCTAAGAGTGTATGCCTATGTATACGCTGCTGCTAGTTAGATAAAGATGTATGTTTTGTATTTTTTTAAATTTTTAATGCAACAATACAAAAGACTAAGAAATACTCACAAAAAAAACAACAACAAAATCCCGCCTTCTCCTGAGATTACTCGTGAAGGTAAACATGAAAAGAAGACAGAAATAAAACCAAAATAAAAATAAAACAAAATACAACTAATTAGAACAAGAACATTAAAAAAAAAATATTTACAAAATACCTCATAATTAGACAATTAATCCAACTAAATTTTAGTGAATTAAGGGATTACCTCCCCGGCAACGGCGCCATTAAAATGATGTTTAGACGAAGCAATGCCAGGGAATATTTTGATGAGTGAAATGAGGCAAAATATTACCTCCCCGGCAACGGTGCCACTAAAATGATCGGTGGCTTTCATTCAACTCAGTAATTAGGTTAATTTTACTTAATTAAGAGTAGAAAAAGTCACTTAGGTTAACTCGAAATTGTGCCGGTTGTGTAGTATAGGGTCAAATTAACCTAACATTTTAGAAATTTTTACTGGTTGAGTCCAGGTCGTTCGCTGGGAGGTATAATTCATTCTAAATTCACCAATTATCTTTTATTTTCTTTCTAAGTTTAGGAGGTATAATTAGGTTGATTATAAAAGCATGAATTTTGTCAAATGATTTAAACTATAAAGAATATACAAAATTCCATATGAAAAACACATTTACTTAAATGATGTACTTTATTAACAAGTAAACATGTTAATCTTCTATTTTATTTCAAAGAAATTAAGGCAATAAGAATTGTTCTATTAAAATATGCCTTATTACAAAATTTAAGAACAAAAAGAAATGAAAATGATGCAAGAGAAACAAATTCTTTTATTTATTTCTTCAGCCTCTCTCTTCTTCTCTTTACTTAATTCCTCTTTCTCTTCTTTTACTTCTCGACTCTTTTCTCTTTTTCTCCTGTTCTGTTCCTGCCTCTTCTCTTCCCTTAGTAGTGCCTGTTCTCCTTTCTTTCCTTTGCTTTCTTAGCCTTCAGTTCAACACTTAGCATTAACCATCGGCTCTTCTTTTCCTTAAGCTTTCTTCTGAACCATTAGTTGAACTGGGTTTTTTTTCCTTTTTAACCAAAAATTATTTTATTTACGACGAGGTCCTTTTGAGGATACACAGCACCCTGAGACCAGGGTGGGACCAGACCCTACTTAATCTTCTCTTGATTTCAATTAGGTTCGATTATGGTTTATTTTTTAGTTCATGGTTTCGAGCCAATCCGGCTCAATCGGCCTCCCAGCCCTCGCCCTCCCTGGGCCACACTCGCTCACGCCCACTTGGGTGCACACCCGCAGGCACACATGCTCAATAGGTTCAAATGCTCAGTTCGCGTCTAGCGCTTGATGACTGGGAAGCCTACAACGCAAATTACTTTTATTCCAAGGCGCCCGCTCAGAGCTAACCGATGTGGGACTACGTTCCCCCCTTCCAGACCCTACTTCAACCGATCATAACTCCCTACTCAGAGCTCCAAATCAAGTGATTCAAGGCTTGCTGGAAAGCTCTAAGATAGATCTACACAGTTGCAGGGTCAATTTAAAGTTTAGAGGATGCTTTCCTCTTCAATTTGAAGAGTAAATTCAAGGGGTTCCTATGGGTAAAAATGTCTGGAAAGTGAGATTAATGTCACAGAGTCCTCAGATGGACTTTTCTCTCTCATTTAAAGGTCTGAACGGGTTCTACAGGTTATTTCGCATCTGCTGGAGTGAGTCTTTAGCTCTCAAGACCTTCAGGAACAGCAGAGAAGCTCAAAGCTTCTCTGAAAGCTTCAGAGATCGAAATTTCAGACTTGAAATAGGTAAACAGACAATTAAGAACGTTACTGACTGATTAAAACAGATTCTAAGGGTTAAAATTGACTTATCTAGGTAGGATTCAAGATAAAAACTCAACAAAATATCACTGCTGTTAGTTTGGATTCGAAAATAACCCAAACTGACAGGAATTAAATTCTCACACAATAACTCATTTGAGCTCACTTTAATCACTCTCAGATTATCCAACAGATTCTCAGAAGCAATTCTATCTCATCAATTCCTCAAATTGAGCTTAGAACTCCATAATCAAACTCAGTTTGACTATGAAGTCACAAAAATTTGACTTTCTATTCAAAGCCTCTCCACAGGCAATTAAAGCCTCAAATCAAGTTCTTTCAACATCAGGAATTTGCTCAGCCTCTCAGATAGGTGTTCTAACTAATATTTCTAGGGTTACAAGCTTGCCTCCTGAGCTTCAAAATGTGTTTGATCGTCAGAACAATTTAAGAGTTGTGACAGTGATTTGAAGACATGAATAGCTTCAGTGCATTGCACTGAAGCTTCTAGGTTCCTTAAATGCTTCTTAAATCTCTCTGTCAGACTTCTCCAACTCCATCGGAGTTAGAGAAGATGAACTTCAATCTACAGCTCCAATGGCTAAATCCTCAATTAAACTTCTGCAAATTAATCAGTGATCATTAAACATTGATCTGGAGCTTTTCACTAAATTCTATAGGCTGAAGCACAGAAATGACTCACTGGAGCTCGTCGGAGCTCCGGTGAGTCCAGAAATGTGAAAACTGTATACAGATTATTTAAACTTGCCATTTTTAATCTAAAAAAGTTCCTGAGGTTGCAAGGAACCTCAAGAATTCAATTAATTCTTCATTTGTCCATTAAAATTAAGATTTAACAGTAAAATTCATTTCTTTAAAAGATCTGTGTGAATTAAGCTCAGGACCTATTTTACCACTCAATTGAGTGGTTAAAACAAGTCAACAAGTGTTTATGATCATAAATATATATTTAATTTAGGATTTGAACTTCTCCTGAGCCGCCATGGACAGCGAGCTCAGGAACTTAATTAAAATTGGGTGTTTAATTTATATGTGGTAATTCTACATATTATAGTGTC
>JAZHRO010000044.1:18735000-18875000 GCA_037157565.1 Thalassia testudinum | reverse complement strand
TATCTATTAGTCTATCTATCTATCTATCTGTCTATCTATCTCTCTATCTGTCTGTCTATTTGTCTTTCTATCTCTCTATCTGTCTGTCTATCTCTCTATCTGAATCTCTCTCTGTCTATCTATCTGTCTCTCTATCTAGCTATCTGTCTCTCTTGCCTATCAATCTATCTCTCTATCTATCTGTATATCTTTCTATCTTTCTATCTATCAGTCTATTTGTCTACCTTTCTCTCTCTCTCTTGATCTATCTATCTAATTGTCTACCTTTCTACCTATCTATCTATCTATCTATCTATCAGTCTATCTATCTATCTCTCTATCTATCTGTTTATCTATCTCTCTATCTATTTGTCTACCTATCTATCTTTCTATCCATCGATCTATCTATCTATCTGTCTATCTATCTATCTATCCATTTATTTCTCTACCTGTTTATCGACCTCTCTATTTGTCTATCTATCTGTCTATCTACCTCTATCAATCTATCTGACTATCTATCTATCTCTCTATCTAATTGTCTATCTGTCTATCTATCTTTCTATCTATCTATCTATCTATCTATCTTTCTGTCTATCCTTCTGTCTATCTGTCTATCTATCTGTCTATCTATCTGTCTATCTATCTTTCTATCTCTCTATCTATCTATCTATCTATCTATCTATGTATCTATCTGTCTATCTTTCTATCTATCTGTCTATCTATCTATCTCTCTGTCTGTCAATCTATTTCTCTATCTATCTATCTATCTGTCTCTCTATCTATCTGTCTATCTATCTTTCTGTCTGTCTATCTATCTCTCTCTATCTATCTATCTATGTGCCTTTCTATCTGTCTGTCTATATTTCTATCTGTCTTTCTTACTCTCAATCTATCTGTCTATCAATCTCTTTTTCTCTCTATCTATCTATCTATTTGTCTGTCTGTCTATCAATCTGTCTCTCTCTCCATCTTTCTATCTATCAATCTTTCTATCTATCTGTTTGCCTATCAATCTATCTATCTATTCATCTATCTGTCAGTCTATCTATCTATCTATCTATCTGTCTATCTATCTATCTCTCTATTTGTCTATCTATCAATCTGTCTGTCTGTCTTTCTATCTATCTCTCTTTCTATCTCTCTATCTATCTATCTATTTATCTATCAATCTATCTTTCTCTTTATCTGTTTATCTATCTACCTGTCTGTCTATTTGTCTGTCTGTCTATCTGTCTATTTGTCTATCTATCTTTCTATCTGTCTATCTATCGCTCTCTATCTATCTATCTATCTATGTGCCTTTCTATCTGTCTGTCTATATTTCTATCTGTCTATCTTACTCTCTATCTATCTGTCTATCTATCTGCTCTCTATCTGTCAATCTATCTATCTATCTGTCCATCTATGTATCTCTCTATCTGTCGATCTGTCTATCTATCTGTTTCTATATCTTTCTATCTATCAGTCTATCAGTCTATCTGTCTCTCTATCTGTCTATCTATCTATCTATCTGTCTATTTATCTATCTGTCCTTCTATCTATCTATCTGTCTATCTATCGATCTATCTATCTGTCTCTCTATCAATCTATTTATCTATCTGTCCATCTATCTTTCTATCTATCTATTTGTCTCTTTATCTGTCTATACATCTATCTGTCTGTCTATCTGTCTATATGTCTATCTACCTGTCCCTCTGTTTGTCTATCTATCTGTCTTTCTGTCTATCTGTCTATCTATCTCTCTATCAATTTGGCTATCTATCTATCTCTCTGTCTATCTATCTATCTATCTATCTATCGGTCTCTCGCTCTATCTATCTATCTATCTATCTATCTGTCTATCTATCTATCGGTGTATCTATCTATCTATCTGTCTCCTAATCTATCCCTCTATCTGTCTATTTGTCTATCTGTCTATCTGTCTCTCTATCTATTTGTCAGTCTGTCTATCTATCTATCGGTCTATGTGTCTCTCTGTCTATCTATCCATCGGTCTATGTGTCTCTCTGCCTATCGATATATCGATTTGTCTGTCAATCTATCTGTCTATCAATCTCTCTGTCTATCTATCTCTCTCTATCTGTCTCTCTCTCTCTCTATCTATCTATCTATCTATCTGTCTCTCAATCAATTAATCAATCAATCTATCTATCTCTCTCTTTGTCTATCTTTCTATCTATCAGTCTATCTATCAGTCTATCTATCTAGCTATCTCTCTATCTATCTCTCTATCTGCTTGTCTATCTGTCTGTCTTTCCATCTATCTATCTCTCTATCTGTCTGTCTATCTACCTCTTTATCAATCTGGCTCTCTTGTCTATCTATCTATCTCTCTATCTATCTATCTATCTATCTGTCTATCTATCTTTCAATCTATCTATCTGTCTATCTATCTGTCTCTAAATCTATTTATTTATTTATCTCCCTATCTATCTATCTATCTGTCTATATATCTATCTATCTATCGATCTATCTGTCTATCAGTCTATCTATCTATCTGTCTATCTATCTCTCTGTCTATCTATCTATCTATCTGTCTCTCTTTCTATCTGTCTATCTGTCTATATGTCTATCTATCTATCTATCTGTCTATCTATCTATCTATCTGTCAATCTATCTACCTATCTATCTATCGGTCTATTTATCACTCTGTCAGTCTATCTCTCTCTCTCTATCATTCAATCTGTCTCTCTATCTGTCTGTTCATCTCTCTGTCTATCTATCTATCTATCTATCTCTCTATCTAGCTGTCTATCAATCTGTCTGTCGATCTATCTATCTATTTATCTATCTATCTATCTATCTGTCTATTTGTCTATCTATCTCTATCTATTTTCCTATCTATCTATCTATCTCTTTGTCTCTCTATCTATCTGTCTATCTGTCTATCTATCTGTCTATCTGTCTATCTATCTTTCTATCTGTCTATTTGTCTATTTGTCTATCTGTCTCTCTTTCTCTCTATCTGTTTATCTATCTATCTGTCTGTCTCTCTATCTGTCTTGTAGATTCCCTACTAGGAGGGGGTGACATAATAAATTGCGAAAATATAATGTAAAACAATCTCACAAAATTCAATCACATAATGTACACAATTATTTTTAGGTGGAAACCCAAACCGGGTGAAAACCACCACCTAACCCTCTCGAGTTAGGATTTTCCGATCAACCAAGTTGATCAAATCCACTAAACGAATCACTTAAATGAGGGTGATTCAACCTCAATTACAACCACGCTACTTTATACGAGGGTAGCGTACCTCAAACCCTTTCTCTTCATGAGAAGGATTTTGTCCCACGAAGGAGACGGGAATTCGCAAAGCGAATACCCAACCAAAAAACAAAGATAAAATAACAACAATCCTATAGAGCCAACAAAGTAATTTTTAACCTAAGCTTCTATAGGAATTAAGATGCTTCCCTTTGCAAGGAGTGCGTCGAATCGATGACGCGGGTGCGTAAGCTACATGACGGCGCAACGTTGTTCTCGTGAACTACGGCGGGAGAGCGGGTGTGCAAAGGCTTGATGCTCTCAAGATGAAGAATTTGAGCTTGGAGAGCAAGAGATTTTCTTCTTAGGATCAAGAGACACAAAATGGTGTGAAAGTGTATTACTAGGTGTGTCTTGAGTGGCAAAGGCCCCCCTCTATTTATGGAGGCCTTAGGAAGGCTTTGGAAAGCTTCCATAGCCGTTGGGAGTAAAGCCCAAGAGAATCAGGCCGAAATCAGGAACAATCATTGCACTGACAGGGTTATCAGACGTCTGATCCTGGCATCAGACGTCTGGAAGATCAGTTTAAGACGTCTGGGATCAAAGTCAGACGTCTGATTTTAGGCGGGTTTCTTCCTGACTTGAATTAGATCTAAATAGGGTTCTAGTGCAAGTCCATCAGATGACATACAGGATGTCTGGCACTATGTCTGGACATCTGGAAACCTACTTTTTCTGCGGGAATGGATTTCCAAGAGTTGCAACGGCTAGAAAATCTTTGAGAAGAGATTTTGGGTCAGCCGAGGCAAAACAATCATTTATCAGACGTCTGGAAAGGCTTAAGGACGTCTGATAAGGCTCTAACGGTCATATCCCTCAGTGTTTGTTAAGCCAGCCAACGTTCCACTAATTGGACGTCTGGCAAAAACATCAGACATCTTCTAAGACGTCTGGACTAAGGTCTGGACGTCTGATTTCATCAGACAGAGCTAACTAAGTCCAGCCTAAATGTTATCAGACGTCTGAATCAACAGTTAGACGTCTTAAAACATATTATCAGACGTTTGATTTTGGAATTAGACGTCTGAAAAAGCTGTTTGAACCCTATATTGGTTTTCTAAGTTCTCTTCAGAAAACCTAAGTATCCTAGGGTTGTGCCGGTGTTCCTAGGACTACTGTTAGGGTACTTTGAGGCTCTTTAACATGATGTTCTAAGGAACAAAAAGAGTAAGGAAATAAAGACAAAAGTACATGAAAGAAATAAATAGAATTCTATCCTATTCTTCTTGTCCTTCCATCTTCAATCTATCGCTCCTCGCGAATCTCCTCTGTTCTCCATCAATCTCCTCCAATCCATCCTGGATGCGAGCTCGAACTCCGTCTAATCACGTCTCCATTTGCAATTGACCTGAAATCTAATACTCCAAATGCAAATGTTAAATGACATGTGTTTTGTTATCATCAAAACAACCGATCGTGGTGCTCTAGCACCAACATGTCTATCTATCTATCTGCCTCTCTGTCAATCTGTCTACCTATCTGTCTCTCTATCTATCATTCAATCTATCTGTCCATCTCTCTCTCTATCTATCTGTCTATCTATCTATCTATCTATCTGTCTCTCTATCTGTCTATCTTCTATCTCTCTCTGTCTATCTGTCATTCTTTCTATCAGTCTATCTCTCGGTCACTTTATTTGTCTATCTGTCTATCTATTTGTCTCTGTATCTGTCTACCTATCTGTGTCTCTATCTGTCTGTCTATCTGTCTATCTATCTATCTCTCTGTCTGTCTATCTATCTATCTATCTATCTGTCTATCTGCCTTTCAATCAATCTATCTATCTGTCTCTCTAGCTGTCTATCTATCTGTCTATCTCTTTGTCTGTCTATCTGTCACTCTATCTATTATTCTGTCTATCTATCTGTCTGTCCATCTGTCTATCTATCTATCTATCTGTCTGTCCATCTCTCTGTCTATCTGTCTATCTATGCATCTGTCTATCTTCCCATCTGTCTATCTATCTCTCTGTTTCTTTGTCTACCTTTCTATCTATCTGTCTATCTGTCTATCTACCTCTCTATCTATCTGTCTACTTGTCTATCTGTCAATCTATCTCTCTCTCTATTTGTCTATCTGTCTATCTGTCTCCCTATCTATCTAACTGTCTATCTATCTCTCTATCTGTCTCTCTATCTATCTATCGATCCATCTTTCTGTCTATCTATCTATCTATCGGTCTCTATCTATATTTCTATCTGTCTATCTATCTATCTATCAATCTATCCATCTGTCTATCTATCTATCTGTCTATCTGTCTATATGTCTATCTGTCTATCTGTCTCTCTATCTATCTATCTACTTGTCTATCTTTCTATTTGTCTGTCTATCTCTCTGTCTGTCTATCTATCTATCTGTCTGTCTATCTATCTATCTAACTCTCTATCTGTCTGTCATCTATCTGTCTATCTCTCTATCTTTCTCTCTATCTATCTGTCTATCAATCTCTCTATCTCTCTATCTATCTATCCATCAGTCTTTCTTTCTATCTATCTATCTGTCTATCTATCTATCTATCTATCTGTCAGTCTATATATCTATCTGTCTATCTATCTATCTGTCTGTTTACCTGTCTGTCTATCTATCTGTCTGTCCATCTATCTGTCTCTCTATCAGTCAAATCTATCTATCTGTCTATCTGTCACTCTATCTATCTATCTATCTATCTATCTATCTATCTATTTGTCCGACTATCTTTCCATCTATCTGTCTATCTCTCTATCTATCTGTTAGTCAATCTCTTTTTCTCTCTATCTGTCTATCTATCTATCTGTCTACCTATCTATCATTCTATCTATGAATCTATCTATCTATCTATCTGTCTATCTGTCTCTCTATCTATATATCTATCTATCTATCTATCTATGTATTTGTCTCTCTATCTATCTCTCTATCTGTCTATTTGTCTATTTGTCTATCTGTGTATCTGTCCCTCTATCTATCCGTCTATCTGTATATCTATCTATTTGTCTAACTATCTCTCTGTCTGTCTATCTATCTATCTGTTTGTCTATCTATCTATCTGTCTATTGATGCGTGTCTTCCACTCAACCAGTAATTAAGTTAATTTCACTTAATTAAGAGTAGAAAAAAAGTCACTTAGGTTAACTCAAAATTTTGTCGGTTGTGTAGTGTAGGGTCGAATTAACCTAACATTTTAGAAATTTTTACTGGTTGAGTCCAGGTCGTTCACTGGGCGGTAAAATTTTTTTTTCTAAATTCACCAATTTTCTTTTTTTTCCTTTATAAGTTTAGGAGGTATAACTGAGTTGATTTTAAGAGCATGAATTTTGCCAAAATATTTAAATTATAAAGAATATACAAAATTCCATATGAAAAACATATTTACTCAAATGATGTTCTTTATTAACAAGTAAACGTGTTAGTTTTCCAATTTTATTCCAAAAGAAATTAAGGCAATAAAAATTATTCTATTAAAACATGCCTTGTTGCAATTATTAAGAACAAAAAGTAATGCAAGTAAAACAAATTCCTTTTTAGTCTTCAACCTCTCTTTCTTTCTCTTCTTTTCCTTTTATTCTCTATCTCGAGCTCTCTTTCTTACCTCTCTTCTTCTGTTCTATTCCTGCCTTCTTCTCTTCCCTTAGGTCTTCTTCTTAGTCGTCTTAGTAGTGCCTGTTCTCCTTTCTTTCCTTTGCTTTCTTAGCCTTCAGTTCAATACTTAGCATTTAACAACCATCAGCTCTTCTTTTCCTTAAGCTTTCTTGTGAACCATCAGTTGAATCGGGTTTATTTTCCTTTTTAACCAAAAATTATTTTATTTGCAGCGAGGTCCTTTCGAGGATAAACAGCACCCTGAGACCAGGGTGGGACTAGACCCTACTCGGTACTCACCTAATCTCAATTAGGTTCAATTTTGATTTATTTCACTTCAGTTCATAGTCTCGAGCCAATCCGACTTAACCCGACCTCGCCCTCCTAGGGCACAACACTCACTCATGACCACTCGGATGCACAGCTGCAGGCACACATGCCTGTACACACACATACATATGCTTAGAATAGGTTTAGAATGCTCAGATCGGTAACCGGTGCACTGAGCGCTGACGACTGGGAAGCCCATGTAAGAAATTGCTTTTGTTCCAAGGTGCACGCTCAGAAACTGATGATGTGGGACTATCTTAACCCCTTCCAGACCCAACTTCAATTAATCATATCTCCCAGCTCAGAGCTCCATTTCAAGTGATTTAAAGTTTGTTAGAAAGCTCTAAGATAGATTTACACAATTTCAGGGTCAATTTAAGGTTTAGAAGATGTTTTCCTCTTCAATTTGAAAGGTAAAATCAAGGGGTTCCTACGGGTTATTTATTGCCTGGAAGTGGAAATTATCTTCACAGAGTCCTTAAATGGACTTACCTCTCTCATTTAAAGGTCTATACCGATACTAAAGGTTATTCTGCATTTGCTGAAGTGAGATTTAAGCTCACAAGACCTTCAGGAATAGCATTAAAGCTCTACACTTCTCTGAAAGCTTTAGAGTTCAAAATTTCAGACTTTGATATGTGCAACAGACACTTAAGGGTGTTTCTAATCAATTTCAACAAATTCTAAGGATTAAAACTAAATGATCTGGGTAGGATTCAAGTTTAAATATCATCAAAATATCACTGCTGTTAGTTTGGGTTCGAAAGTAACCCAAATTGACAGGGTTCAAATTCTCACACAATAATTCAACTAAGCTTACTTTAATCACTCTAAAACCATCCAACAGAATCTCAGAGTCTTTTTAAGCTTCTCAATTCATCAAATCATGCTTAGATTCAGAATATCAAACTTTGACTGTGAAGGCACAAAAAGTTGACTTTCTATTAAAAGCTTCTCCACAGGAAATCAAAGCCTCGAATAGGATCTTCTCAACCTCAGAAACTCATTCAGATTCTCAGATAGGTTCTCTGACCAAGATTTCTAGGGTTTCAGGCTCATCGCTTGAACTTAAAAATGTGTTTGTTCGTTAGAAAGATTGAGAGGTTATGACAATGAATTGAAGACATGAATAGATTCAGTGCTTCTAGGTACCTTAAATTCTTCTCAGATCTCTTCTATCAGACTTCTCCAACTCCGCCGGAGTTGGAGAAGATGAAGACCTATCTACAACTCCACTGGCTAAATCCTTAATTAAATGACTTCAAATTAATCAGTGATCCATGTTACATCAAGGCAAAATTGTGTATAGATTGTTAGAACTTGCCATATTTAATCTAAAAAGGATCCTGAGGTTGCAAGGAACCTCAGAATCATATTTAATTTCTCATTATCTCTTTAAATGCAATATTTGACAGTGAATTCATTTCTTTAAAAATCTAATTTGAATTAAGCTCAGGACTTGTTTTATCACTCAACTGAGCGGTTAAAACAGGTCAACAGATAATAGCAGTCACAATAATTAATAGTTTGAACTGCTCCTGAGCCGCCATTGATAGCGAGCTTAGGAGCTTAATTAAGATTGGGCGTTTAATTTATATGTGGTAATTCAATGTATTATAGTGTCAATTAGGGTCCATAAGTGGTGGAAAGATGATGAAAGACCCTATGAAGGTGGAATTAGGTCTACTACTATCACCATGGACCGTGACAGTAGTCGGTGGAGGTGGAATGTGAATTAGGAGAATAGGTGATCAATTAAGTGATTAAGTGGATTAGAAATGGTCGTGGAAGATAAAGAAAGGTGGACAATGATTTCAAAAGATGAAATTAAGGCTCTGGCGAGCTCAAGAGTTCGCTGGAGTCGGAGAAGATGAACACTGAAATTCTAAAATTACATCTAATTTAACTAAATAACTACCTAACTAAGCTAACCTACTCCTACTCCTACTCCTACTCTTACTCCTACTTCTAATCTACTATTACCTGGACGAAGGAGTCAATAGGGTTCTACCAAAGTCTCATGGCAGACGACGAAATCAGAGGGTAGAAGAAAGATTTCCGGCAGGCCGATTTGAGGTGGAGCAGAGACTCCTTTGGTTGGCGCCTTAATTTAGATCTTTTCAACTTTTTATATATGTTAGTAAATAAGGTAAATATTATGTTTTCACCTTGAATTTACATTTTTGACCTTTTTAGATTAATTTATTAGATTAAGTAAAATTACTTAAGTTATTATATACTTAGGTATACATTAAGTTTAAGTTACTTAACTTATTAATTAAGGGAATGATTAATAGCATTTCGAGTCCAATTATTATCTAAATTATTAATAATGTTAATTGAATGATAAAATGTCATTTTTAACTTATTTTACGGTCCTTTACTAAATATCCCTTATTCTATAATTAACCCTTATCAATTCATAACCTTAGCTAATTAACTAGGAAGACTAGTTAATTAGGGGTAATTAGAGATCACGATGAGTGTCTCATCATCTATCTGTCCGTCTATCTGTCTATCTTTCTCTCTAGCTATCTATCTATCAATCTCTCTGTCACTCTCTATCTATCTATCAATCTATCTATCTTTCTGCCTGTCTGTCTATCTGTCTATCTATTTCTCTATCTATCTGTCTATCTATTTCTCTATTTATTTGTCTATCTATCTCTCTATCTCTCTATCTATCTGTCTCTCTATCTGTCTATCTATCTATCTATCTGTCCATCTATTTATCTGTCTGTCTATCTATCTATTTATCTATCTATCTACCTATCTATCTATCTGTCTCTCAATCTGTCTATCCATCTATCTGTCTGTCTATCTATCTATATGTCTATCTACCAATCTCTCTATCTGTCTCTCTATCTATCTACCTATCTATGTCTCTGTCTATCTATCTAACTATCTGTCTCTCTATCTATCGATCTATCTAACTACCTATCTGTCTATCTATCTATCTGTCTATCTATCTATCTGTGTATCTATCTATTTATCTATCTATCTTCCTGTCTATCTCTCTATTTGTCCATTTGTCTACCTATCTGTCTATCTATCTGTCTATCTATCTATCTGTGTATCTATCTATTTATCTATCTATTTCCCTATCTATCTCTCTATTTGTCCATTTGTCTATCTGTCTATCTGTCTATGTATCTCTTTGTCTATCTATCTATCAATTTGTCTCTCTATCTATCTGTCTATCAATCTCTCTATCAATCTCTCTATCTATCTACCTATCTATCTATCTCTCTCTCTCTCTATCTATCTATATATCTATTTGTTTCTCAATCTATCTGTCTACTTATCTCTCTGTCTATCTGTCTATCTATCTGTCAATCTATCTATCTATCTGTCTATCTCTCTATTTGTCTATCTATCTGTCTATTTGTCTCTATATCTGTCTGTCTATCTCTCTATCTAACTCTCTATGTATCTGTCTATCTATCTGTCTCCCTTGCCTATCTATCTGTCTCTCTATCTATCTGTCTATCTTTCTATCTATCTGTCTATCTATTTGTCTACCTTTCTATCTATCTATCTATCTATCTGTCTGTCTATCTATCTATCTCTCTATCTGTCTATCTATCTATCTCTCTATCTGTCTATCTATCTATCTATCTATCTGTCTGTCTGTCTGTCTGTCTATCTATCTATCATCTATCTTTCTGTCTATCTGTCTATCTATCTATCTATCTATCTATTGCTCTGCCTGTCGATCTATCTCTCTATTCATGTATGTATGTGTCTATCTGTCTATTTATCTATCTCTCTATCAATCAATCTAACTATCTATCTATCTCTCTATCTAATAGTCTATCTATTTATCTATCTGTCTATCTGTGTATCTTTCTGTCTATCTGTCTATCTATCTGTCCATCTATCTATCTATCTCTCTATCTATCTATCTGTCTATCTATCTATTTATCTATTTGTCTATCTTTCTGTCTATCTGTCTCTCTATCGGTCTATCTATCTATTTATCTATCTATCTATCTCTTTATCTATCTATCTCTCTATTTGTCTATCTATCTGATGAGAACCTCATCATAAACCCTAACTGGCACAATCTAACCTAGATTGCAAGAAAAAGCTCCTACATAACTCATAGAAAGGCTTGACTCAGAGAATTCTGAGTTTGTAAAGAAAATAGGTCATAAGGGGTAAAAATGCAATTTTACCAACACAATCAGTAAACAGGGTAACTCAGGGTCCAAACATAGGTTAAACTAGCCTAATAAGAAGGAAAGTGAGATGATCTGATCCAACAAGGGCTACAGCAACTCCAAGGAATTAAATGACATTCTGTAACCCTAAAACAAACCCACTCCAATTCACGAGGTTCAAGGCAAAGTAAAAATCGACTAAACCCTCTAAAATTCATAGAAAAATAATCTCTAGGGTTGAGAACCTTCAATTTGGCCTTGAGAACCCATTTTGACCTACATTGAGAACCATACCCAATTAATGATTTAATTTGGATTTTTACGTAAATTAGTCTGTCAAACAAGGTCTGATCTAGAAATAAAATTCACCATTATAATCCTTAGGTCCCATTTAGTCATGCATAAAAACTTGAGCCTAAGAAGAGACCTTCTTGATCGATTTTGCATTTTGGTCATCTATTACTTTTTGACCATCAACTTTAGAAACCCTCGCATTTTTGCCCCTAGGTTCCTCGTCGTTCTTTGAACTTAGGTCCTCCCTGCAACTCTCTGAGCAGCGCCATGCTCCGACGACTTTGCATGGAGCATGGCGCCGCGCAGGGTGAGGGAGGCCCTCTGCCAGTTGAACCGGGTGTTCCCTGCGACGTCTGCTGTCGCAGGGACACCACCATGACCTCTGCCATCGCCCGCACCTTCCGTGCGAATGTGCAGAAGGTATGGGCTGCTACTCCGGCCATTCTTCGGCGAGGGAGGAACGTCGCCTCCCTGCGCCCACCTCTCCGCCTTCGCCTTTATAAGGACCGCCATCGCCTGCAAAAGGAGGCAAGCTGTCTCTGACGGAGAATAACCCCCCCACTTCATCCTCTCCAGCTCCGACAGACGGCCTGCAGCTTCTGGCGACCAACTCTTCCTCCTCCTCGTTGCCCTACTGCCTGACCTGCAGCAGGGTTCCCCTAACCCTTTCGTCTGTGTCGTGCTGCACTCGCCGACACCCTCCGCCTGCCTCCTCGTCGCCGATCTCCCCTTCCAGGGCCTCTTCTTCCTCAGCTCCGGCAGGCACGAGCCGGTGGCTTCGCCCTCCCCCCTTCGTCCAAAACTTAGGTAAAAGCTTCCTCTCCTCCTCCTTTAAGTTTCCCCTCTGTCAATTTGTATTTTCGCGCCCCCACACACAACTTCCCCCTCCGCCTGCTCCGTCTCCGACCACCCTCTCCGGCGAGCCCATTCCACCTCCACAGCCCTCCTCACTCCTCGCCAATCACCTCAGAAGCTTCCCCTCACTCCACTCCACAGCTTCCCCCTTTTCATTCCCTGCCACACACCACCTAAAGACCCCCTGAACAGACCCATCTTTCCGACCACAGTTCGACCTAGGGCTGCCACCATACACCGCCTCACGCCTCGCCACCACCTGCACTGGCTTCGCCGCACTCTGGCGAAGCTCCCTGCAACTTCTGACTAGGCCGAGAGGCTGTATTCCTGTGTTCAGGTCACACCCCCTTCGCCGCCATTGCTGCGCAGGTGAAGCTCCTTCACCTGCAGCTGCAGCTTTGATCTCGCCCAGGCGCTGATCCCAGGTTGCGCGGAGTGTCTCCGCAAAGATTCCCAGGTCTGTAGCTGGGACAAGAATCCTCCAGGCTACCCCAATTAGCCGCGAGCTCCTCGCTTGCGGGCGCCAGTCTGGGAGGTGGGACTTTAGTCCCACCTCGGAAGTGTGCGGCTCTGTGCCCGCGCATAAATTGAAAAAGTGTTCGAGGCTATTTGCCTTCGAACATAGGGGTCAGGTCCCTTACACACGAGCGCCCCACGCGCTTGCCCTCGTCCGCGCTCACACCCCGCGGGTCTGGGCTGGATCCGGATACCCGACACTGTGCACACCTCGCCCACCACCGCACGCCGGTGGGCTTGGTCCTGGGGGCGACACTCGTACCCGAATACTCGTCTCTGGGAGAGTGATCCTATGAGAGAAATTTGAGAAAGAGAGAGACGCGGGAAATGGTAGGGGTAGGTTTTGCTCTGTCCAGTTGTGTGAGTGTGTAGGCAGAGAAGAAGAAGAAGGAAGAAGGTGGCCGAAGCCTTGGCTGCTCAGGGTAGAGAGGAAGAAGAAGGACTGTGAGAAGAAGAAGAAGACTGCAAGAAAGAAGAAGGAGGAAGAAGCACAGAGGAAGCACTGTAGCAGATGCCACTTAGGCCGTCTGATTGAGAAATCAGACGATGGATGAAGCTTTGCAGACAAAGCAAAGAAGAAGAAAAAGAAAAGAAAAGGTGCCGTAGCTGAGAGTAGAAAGAAGAAGGAAGAAAAGAGAAGAAGAAAAGAAAAGAAGAAAAGAAGATAAAGAAAGAAGAAGAGGAATTCAAGAAGATCAAGAAGATAAAAGAAGAGAAAAAGAAGACAAGCAAAGAGAGAAAGAAGAGAAAAAGAAAAAGCCAAGAAACAAAATCTCTCTCTCTCTCTCTCTCTTATTTTTGTAGTAAAAGCATTGTCCTTCTAGAATTCTAGTAGCTCCCTGAGTTTGACCTCGGAAGAAAAACATTTCTGAGTAAAATTGTAATAGTGGCAATGACAAACTGTAGCTATTTTACCTGTACCACAACGACATTACTATAACAAACAAAAGACCTAGCCACGGTTGGTCATAAGTCGGCCACTATCTCGCTATCTATCTATCTTTCTATCCATCTATCTGTGTCTCTATCTTTCTGTCTATTTGTCTATATGTCTATCTGTCTATCTGTCTCTCTATCTATCTGTCTATCTATCTATCTGTCTATCCATCTATCTATCTATGTCTCTCTATCTATCTATGTGTCTCTGTATCTGTCTGTCTATCTCTCTGTCTATCTGTCTACCTATCTCTTTATCTATCTGTCTATTAATCTCTTTGTCTCTCTCTCTATCTATCTATCTATCTGTCTGTCTGTCTGTCTATCTATCTGTCTCTCTATCTATCTTTCTATCTATCTATCTATCTGTTCATCTGTCTTTCTATCAATCTGTCTGTTTGCCTATCCGTCTACCAATCTATCTGTCTAGCTGTCTTTCTGTCAATCTATCTATCGATCTGTCTATCTGTCTATCTTTCTATCTATCTCTCTATCTCTCTCTCTCTCTATCTATTTACCTATCTATCTATCTATCTGTCCGTCTATCTATGTAACGACCCGGTTCCCGAGTCCCTACGAGACATGAGAACCGGATCGACTCAACTAATCCCAAGACCTAGTCGTCCAACGAGGAAGTAACCAAAAGAGCAGTAAAATAAACCACATTCAGCATGAATATAACTAACAGTAAGAAAGTACAGCAGTAAGGAAAGAAACTACCACAGTATATACCACCACAACAGTAGAACAACATTCATCATATAATTTGAACTGCAGGTAAAGAAAAGTACAGCGGAAACAAGAACTACTCACTATAACATAACAAAAGAGGTACAAGAGACAGTGGTAACTCTACTGGACCCTACTCGGCCCAGCGTCCTCTACAGCCGCTGACCCTGGCTGCTCAACACCTGGTCCTGAAAAAGGTAACGAGTGTAACACGTCAGCAAAACGCTGAGTAGAGTGGCAACTAAAACTAAATACAACAGTAGAGTGTACAGTAGCTGTTATGTTCCACTACTTTCTTTATTCACATCTTTCAATTGTCTCACTATTTCATTTATTCCTCAGATCTTTATCTTGATCTCGAATGTTCCTCGTGGGAACGATCTTGATTGCAGTCTTTTCCAAAAAGTAGAAGTAGCACGTGGTGCTCTCCTGGCCGGGAGAGTCCCCCGTGGTGATCCTACCCTCAGTCAACCACCCCAAGGTCACTGACAGACGTAACGGTGACTACGGCACGCACGATAAACGCACAGGTAGCTAACCCGTACTGGCACGCGGTGAGTCGTTTCCGTTAACGGGTGAGCCCAAAGCACAGCACGGAACCAGTCCAGGGCAGAGCCCTCTCAGTAACAGGGGTCCAACCCCTCCACAGTAACCAAACAGGGGCCTTGCCCCTCCACAGTCCGCGCACCCTCGCCTGACTACCTTGGTTTGCCCCAGCGGGCCTAACAAGTCTGTGTGGGAGGCTAGCAGAACCCCGGGGCCCGTGGGGTAGCTAGTACCTCCCTACACTAGTAGCTCTCCTCGGTACTACGTATGCGAGGGCCAGCAAGTCGGTACAGAGTGGCCAGTCCTAACCCCGGGTCCCTGGGGCGGCTGGCTCCGCTCTGCACTAAACAGGGGGACAGTCGCTCTCCTTGGTACTCCGTACTCAAGGGCCAGCTCACTTCCCCAATACTATTCCATTCACTTTCCAGGAGTTCTACTCCTACTTCCCCATAGGGTTCCATCCTTTTTACTCAAACATCCAGGTTTCACTTTCCAGTTTCACATTCTTACAATCCATGTTCTCAACCACGTTATTTATTCACAACAGGCAGCTGTTAATTCAAATTACAGGCAGCTTTATATCTCTTTCCATTTTCCAAGACTGCAGTATTATACATTCCACTAGTTTTCCCATCCTAGGATTCATGCCATATCCTAGGATCTATCATACAATCTAGTTTTCCAGCCCTAGGATTCATGCAACACCTAGGAGCTATCATTCCATCTATTTCTCATTCCTAGGATTCATGCAATGTCCTAGGTTCTATTTATGGTTCCATAATTTAACAGATTTTATTAATAACTTAAAGCCACTCTACCAGGTACAACGGGAGTAATGGGGGCGTGATCGGGAATCCCGTGTGCCTCCGCGACCCCCGAGACTGCAACAGAACGGGGTCCTATCACAAGGATCAAACACAAGGAGTATCTCAAAACAGTGTATAGCTACTGTAGACGGGTAGAGGAATTAATTCCGAAAAGAACGCAACTCGAATCGCGGAAAACGGAACCCGAACGGGCCCTAAACGGGTCGAAAACGACGAAACTGTGTAAAATCAGACATCTGGAACTTCTTCCAGATGTCTTAAAAAGTGGATCAGAGAATTACCTTGTTCAGCGTGGTTTCCCAGACGTCCAGAAGTCTGCGGGGACGTCTGCCCTAGCTCCCAGACGTCCGATGGTCACCCCGGACGTCTGGAGGTCGCTCCCGCCGTCTGGTACTACAGCCAGACGTCTGATCCGCGTTAGATGGCGAATCACCGAGCCTGCGTGCACCCATCTCCCTCCCTCAGTACGGTCAGTCGACAGGAAGGAAGAAGGAGACGGAAAACTCACCTTTCAGACGTCTGGATGGTCTTCCAGACGTCGCCCTCGCCGTCTGGCTATCAACCCAGACGTCTGATTCTGGAAATTTTTCCAGAATCAGGGCGCCACTCGACCTCCGCTTGCGACGCCGTCCGCGTCGCACCTCGCGCGCCTGTTGCTCAAACCGCAGTAGTCCCCCCTCCGCGTTGCTCCGCGCCCCCTGCGCCCTCCGCCGGCCGGCCCTAGCAGCCCCGGCGAGCTCACCCTCATGGCAGACCTCCGCTCTCGCATGCAGCACCTCCTCCGCGCTCACTGCGGCAGCCGCTGCCGCCCTCGCGCTCGAGCTCACGCTCATTGGCTGAAGCAGAAGAGGGAGGAGACGGTGGTGACGGAAGTGAGGGGAGGCGTGGCCTTTTAAGGCCATGTGAGGAGGAGAGAGGACGCGGCAGGGCGTCTGCAGCCGCAGGGAATAAACGAATATGCGGGTCTGCCCGCTTAGGCGCGCAGATGACCCACGCGTGTGGAAGATAACGGATTTCCAGACGTTTGGAAACGATCCCAAACGTCTGGTCCGACGTCTGGGCCACCTCCCAGACGTCTTAAAAGACGTCTGGGGCACGCGTTCGTTACAATCTATCTATCTGTCAGTCTATCTGTCTATCTATTTGCTCTCTATTTGTCAGTCTATCTATCTATCTATCCATCTATGTTTCTCTCTATCTATTGATCTATCTATCTATCTATCTGTTTCAATATCTATCTATCTATCTATCTGTCTATCTGTCTATTTGTATATCTGTCTCTCTATCTGTCCATCTATCTATCTGTCTATCTGTCTATCTGTCCTTCTATCTATCTATCTGTCTATCTGTCGATCTGTCTATCTATCTATTTATCTATCTGTCTATCTATCTGTTTGTCTCTCTATCAGTCTCTCCATCTATCTGTCTGTCTATCTGTCGATCTGTCTATCTATCTGTCTCTCTATCTATCTATTTATCTATTTGTTTATCTATCTATCTATCTATTTGTCTTTCTATCTGTCTATCCATCTATCTGTCTGTCTATCCATCTTTCTGTTTGTCTATCTATCTATTTGTCTCTCTACCTCTGTCTCTATCTATCTATCTATCTATCTGTCTTTCTATCTATCTGTCCATTTGTTTATCTGTCTGTCTATCTATTTGCCTATCTATCTCTCCATCCATCCATCTATCTATCTATCTGTCTCTCTATCTATCTATATATCTATCTATCTATCTATCTATCGGTGTATCTATCTATCTATTTGTCTCCCTATCTATCTCTCTATCTATCTATTTGTCTATCTCTCTCTCTATCTATCAGTCTATGTATCTCTCTGTCTATCTATCTATCCATTTTCTCTCTGTATATCTGTCTATCAATCTCTTTGTCTATCTATCTATCTGTCTCTCTTTCTCTATCTATCTATCTCTTCGTCTCTTTATTTGTCTATCTATCTATCTATCTGTCTCTCCATCTATTTGTCTATCTCTCTCTTTGTCTATCTTTCTATCTATCAGTCAATCTATCTATCTATCTACCTATCTATCTCTCTGTCTATCTCTCTATCTGTCTATCTATCTGTCTGTCTTTCTGTCTATCTGTCCCTCTATCTGTCTGTCTATCTCTCTATCTATCAATCTGCCTCTCTTGTCTATCTATCTATCTATCTGTCTATCTATCTATCTATCTATCTATCTATCTATCTATCTATCTATGTGTCTATCTATCTATCTCTTTATCTATCTGTTTATCTATCATCTATCTGTCTATCTATCTATCTATCTGTCACTCTATCTATCTATCTATCTATCTGTCTATATGTCTATCTATCTATCTGTCTCTCTATCTATCTGTCTATTTGTCTATCTATCTATCTGTCTATCTATCTGTCTGTTTGCCTATCTATCTCTCTCTATCAATCTATCTGTCTCTGTATCTGTTTGTCCATCTCTCTGTCTATCTGTCTATCTTTCTCTCTATCTAGCTGTCTATCAATCTCTCTGTCTCTCCATCTATCTATCTATCTGTTTGTCTATCTGTCTATCTGTCTCTCTATCTACCTGTCTATGTATCTATCTATCTCTCTGTCTCTTTGTCTATCTGTCTATCTGTCTATCTATCTGTCAATCTGTCAATCTATCTTTCATTCTATTTATCTATTTATTTGTCTATTTCTCTCTCTTTCTCTTTATCTATTTATTTGTCTATCTGTCTATCTGTCTATCTATCTATCTGTCTTCCTGTCAATTTGTCTACCTATCTGTCTCACTATTTATCAATCAGTCTATCTATCTATCTATCTATCTGTCTATCTATCTTTCCCTCTATCTGTCTATTTGTCTATCTGTCTATCTGCCTATCTCTCTCTCTACCTATCTATCTATCAGCCTATCTCTCTATCACTTTATCAGTCTATCTGTCTATCTATTTGTCTCTCTATCTCTCTGCCTATCTGTGTCTCTATTTGTTTGTCTATCTATCTATCTGTCTATCCATCTGTCTCTCTATCTGTCTATTTGTCTATCTATCTGTCTATCTGTCTTTCAATCTGTCTATCTATCTATCTCTCAATCTGTTTGTCTATCGATCTATCTCTCTATCTGTCTATCAATCTCTCTATCTATCAGCCTATCTATCTATCTGTCTATCTATCTATCTATCTGTCTATCTATCTGTCTCTCTATCTGTCTATCTATCTCTCTATCTATCTATCTATCTGTCTATCTACCTATCTGTCTTGCTGTTTATCTGTCTACCTTTCTATCTATCTATCTGTCTGTCTTTCTATATACCTATCTACTATCTATCTCTCTCTATCTATCTGTCTATTTGTCTCTCTATCTGTCTGTCTGTGTCTCTATCTATCTATCTATTTATCTCTCTCTATCTATCTATCCATCTATCTATCTATCTATCTATTTGTCTATCGATCTCTCTGTCTATCTATCTATCTGTCTGTCTGTCTATCTATCCGTCTATCAATCTATCCATCTATCCATCTATCTATCTCTCTATTTGTCTATCTATCTATCTGTTTATCTGTCTATCTACCTATCTATCTATCTATCTATCTATCTGTCTCTCTATCTATCTATCTATCTCTCTATCTATCTATCTATCTATCTGCCTATATGTCTTTTTGTCTATATGTCTCTCTATCTATCTATCTATTTGTCTATCTATTTCTCTGTCTGTCTATCAATCTATCTGTCTCTCTCTCTATCTGTCTGTCTATTTGTCTACCTGACTATCTTTCTCTCTATCTATCTGTCTATCGATCTCTATGTCTCTCTATCTATCTATCTATCTATTTGTCTATCTGTCTCTCTATCTATCTATCTATCTATCTATCTGTCTATCTCTCTATCTATCTGTTTGTCTATCTATCTATCTGTCTATCCATCTATCTATCTGTTTATCTGTCTTTCTATCTATTTGTCTGTTGATGAGAAGCTCATCATGATCTCTAATTACCTCTAATTAACTAGTCTTTCTAGTTAATTAGGTAAGAATATGTGAATATATGGGTTAATTGTTAAATACAGGGTAAATAGTAAAGGACCTTAAAATAAGTTAAAAATGCTATATTATCATCCAATTAATATTATTAATAGTCTAATTAATAATTGGACTCAAAATATTATCAATAATCCATCTAATTAATGAGTTAACTAACTTAAGCATAATATATAACTATGTAATAACTTAAGTAACATTACTTAATTAAATAAATTAATCTAAAAAGGTCAGAAATGTAAAGTCAAGGTCTAAATATAGTAATTGTCTTATTTACAATCATATATAAAAAGTTGAAAAAGATTTAAATTAAAGTAAACCTTGAAAACTTGAGTTTACATTTTGGTCCTTACATTTTATTTCAATTGGGTCCTTATTTTCCACTTAGGTCCTTAAGTTTCACTGCAAATAGGTCCCTAGACTTCTTCTTCTTCTTCTCTTCTTCACCTGACTGAATGGTTGACGACTGAAGGTGCAGCCACCGTTTGATCACCGCCAATCCAACGTCATCCCTCCTTCTCCAAGCTCCTGGAGCTTGTGCTCACCATCCCATTTTCATCCACCAGTCTGGATGATGCCTAAATCCTATTTTAGGGTTGGAGATAACCTCATCGGCGTCGGAGAAGATGCCGGTGGTTATCCATCTCCTAGCCATAAATCCGCCAGATTCCATCTCCTTCTCAGTCGCTGTCGACTATAAATACCCCTTGACACCCTTGATTTCCAGTAAGTTGGCTCCCTTCCTTCTTCATTGTAGCCGACTTTGATAGGCTATTCACTCCGTAACTCCGGCAAAACTTCCACCACCTCATCCGACTTCCTCCATCCATTTTTATCAGCTTTGGATCTCCGTCGAAGTCAGCCGCATCTTCTGACAAGCGCTGACTAAGGAGCTCTCCTCTGCTTCACCTCACAACCGCCGCCGGAGATCTTTCGACAACCCTCTGATTTCCTCCTCCGTTATGAGCCATCGACGGAGATCCTCTATCCCCTTCATCCAGGTAATAGTAGACTAGGAGTAGGTGTGGGAGTAGGTTAGTTTAGTTAGTTAGTTAGGTAGCCTAGGTAACCGTAATGTTAGATTTAGATTTCATCTTCCTTGACTCCAGCGAGCTCCTTGAACTTGTCAGAAGCATTAATTTCATCTTTTTAAATCACTGTCCACATTCTTGAATCTTCCACGATCATTTCTAACACATTTAATTACTTATCTGAACAATAATTCGCCTAAACCACTTCCACCTTCACCGACTACTTCTGCTGTCCATTGTAGCAGTAGTTGACCTAATCTCCACCTTCACTGGGTCCTCCATCATCTTCTCATCACTTAAGGATCCTAATCATCACTATAATTCTATTAAATACCACATATAATGTAAACGCCCAAATCTAATCAAGCTCCTGAGCTCGCTGTCAATGGCGGCTCAAGAGTAGTTGAAATCCTTAATTATATATATTTATGGTCGCAAACATCTGTTGACTTGTTTTAACCACTCAATTGAGTAGGAAAATAAGTCCTGAGCTTTAACCAACTCAGACTTCATATAAATTGAGTTCACTGTTAAATTTGTATTTTAATGATCAATTGAAGGAATTATCTTGATCATGAGGTTCCTTGTGATCTCAGGAACCTTTTCAAGTTGTTAATAGCACAGATTCTCATTCTGTATACAATTTTCTCTTTTTCTGGACTTACCGGAGCTCCGGTAAGCTCTGGCGAGTCAAAACTATTCTTCAGCCTGTAGAACTTGGTGTAAAGCTCCAGATTGATGATTTGAGGATTACTGATTGTGTTGAGAGTGTGTATTTGAGATTTGAATGTCTGGAGCTTGAGTTAGGTCTTCATCTTCTCCAACTCCGACAGAGTTGGAGAAGTCTGACAGATAAGTTTAAGAAGCACTTAATAGGTCTAGAAGCTTTAGTGCCGTGCACTGAACACATTTCTATTCTTAAACCACTGTAACAACCTTTGATTCATTCTAACGAACAAACCACTTTTGAAGTTCAGACGATGATCTTAAAACCCTAGGAACTTTTGATAAAACACCTATCTAAGGGTCTGAGCTTGTTTCTGAGGTTGAAAGGATGTTATTCAAGGTGTTAATTCCCTGAGAAAAGATTTAAAACATAAAGTCAAAATTCAAGGTTCTACAATCAACCCTGAGTTTAATTCCTTGATTCTAGATTCAATCTGATGGATTGATGAGTTTAAATTGATTCTAAGATGTCTGTGAATGATTTTAAAGTGGTTTGGTTGAGCTCTGATGTTTAATTCGATTGGATTTCACTTCTAGCAGTTTGGGTTGTTTTTGAACCCAAACTGATGGTAGTAGATTTTAGATGAATTTTGAATGTAAATTCTGCCCAGATGAGTTGATAACAACCTCTAGAAGTTATTTTGATCGATTAATTAGGTCTTCAGTTGTCTGTTAGGACTTTTTCATGTCTAATTTCACAGTCCTGAAGCTTTTAGAGAAGCTTTGATCTTCTATACAGATCCTGAAGCTCCTAAGAGCTTGATATCCACATTAGTAGATGCAGAATTCACTTTATAACCCATTTAGAACACCAACTGGGAGTTAAGTCCAATCTGTGGACTTAGAACTGAATAATCCACTGTCCAAGTTATTTTTAACCATAGAAAACCAATATCTTTGCCCTTCAAATTGAAGAGCATAACTTCCCCTTCACATTAAATTGACACTACAATTTTATAGAGTAACTCAAGAGCTTTCCAACAAGCTTTTATTTGCTTGGAATGGAGCTCTGAGCTAGGAGAAATGATGCGAAAAGTCGCATGATTTGTAAAAGTGGGTTTTTAATGTCGTTGTAACACGCTAATTCGCATACGCTTTTAAATTTGTATCCTAGATAGGGGAGTATCTAGGGTCGTCCAAGGAGGCAATATGTTTGCAAAATTCAAGTCTCTTGCTTGGAAATAGAAATCACCTTTCTTTTTTTATCTTTTCAACTATGTCATTTTTTTTTGGGTTATGAAATAACGAGGGAAAACACGAGTTGTTGGTGAAAAAGTAAATAACAACTACGATCACTAAGCTAACACCTAAGTGACAAGTAATTCCTCTTCCTAAGCTCACTCTAGGCACATGGAGGCCTAGAGTAATTAGGGAGAGGGAGTGAAGAGTGCTAGAATCACAGCAATCAAAATGCAACTAAAAGAAATTTCAAAGAAGGCAACCAGATTAATGAGAAAGTGTTTTACAGAAAAAACCTAGTAGATGAATGCTTCTACTACTAGATAATTGCAATAAATAAAATAAAGCACAAGTCCTCCTGAATTGTTGGTGAAGATGGGAAGCTCCTTGCTCCAAGCTTAGGGGCTCATAGGCTTGAAAAGGGCTCCTCCTCCTTCCTTGAGATGCTCCTCCAAGGTGGAAGCTACCACCTTCAATGCTCTCCTTCAAGGGTGGGTGTGCACCAACCTTTCTCCTTCTTGCCTGGCCATCCTCCTAGTGGTGGAGTGCTCCTCCTCCTTGGTGTGGCACAAGGGAGAAGAAATGGGGAGAAGAAGGCACCAAGGGGATGGGTGATGTGCCCCCTTAATCTTCTTCTCTACTCCTTCTTGGCCGTAGGTATAGGTGGATGTAGGTGGAAGTACACACTAATGGAGGATGCTCTAAAATGGTGGTAGGTGGTGGGTTGATATAGAGTAGGAAGGGGGCTAAGGTGACTCTTGAAATGGAGGGCTAAGATGGGAAGATGGAGGTGGTTAGTTGATCCTAGGGTTAAGGATGGTTGGCGCCACCTAAGGGGTGTAAGGGGGGTAGTTAGGGTTGGTCAAGGGGCACCTAAAAGTGGCACCAACCATGGAGAGGTGCCATGGGTTGACGCCAACTTTGAGGCTTCTAGAAGGTGGGATTATGTGGATGGTGGAGATGGGTTTAAGGGGAGATGTGTGGTGGAGATGAAGGGGATTTTTGGAGGGAAAAGGGGTGCCAACAAGGGGGTAGCTAGGGTGGTTCTGGCACCACTTTTAGGTGTCTTTTGGAGGTAGTGGGTAGGCTAGGTTGGCGCCAAGTAGGGTTAGCTTATGTGGAGCTTAGGTGGAGCTAGTTGGTGGAGTTGTTAGGTAGGGTTTTTGGGTGGTACAAGCCAAGGAAGCTGGAGCATAGCTAAGCTAAGCTAAGCTAAGATAAGCTAGATTAGCTAATGGTGAAGTAGAGGAGGAGGTGTTGGAGCTAGGGTTTGGAGGGAGGAGTTGGTTCCGAAGAGTCCGGAGCTGAAGTGGAGTTGGCAGCTGCTGAAGAGGTCAACATGGGGCTACTCCAGCTGGCTTAGCTTGCTAGTTCTTTGCTAGCTACTAAGACAAGCTAAAGTGAGCTGGCTTTTGTTGAATGGAGCTGAGGTGAGCTGGGTCTGGTGCTCCCTGGGAGGATTGAGCTGGTTGAGACAGCTAAGGTAGCTTAGCTCAATTAGCTTGAGCTAAGCTGGGTCCCCAGGAGCTGGACTTGAGCTTCCTGAGCTGGGATGAGTTCTTCTTCAGCTGGCTGGAGTTGAGTGGAGCTGGATGTAGCTGGATCTGAGCTGGGGTGAACTCCAGTCAACTCAGCTGAGCTAGCTAGAGCTCCCTGTGGACTCGTGGGAGCTAAAATGAGCTAGAATCAACTAGGTTGAACTGAATATGAGCTGACTTGAGCTAGGGTGAGCTAAGATGAACTCTCTTGAGCTGCCATTCAGCTGAGATTAGCTGAATGGAGCTGGGATGAGCTAACCCTAGTTCAAGTGTGCTAGGTTCCAGCTGTGGTGAGCTGGATCAAGCTGAGTTCCAGCTACTCTAAGCTCCTCCTTCACCATTTGCCTTCTTAAGCGCTAGGGTTTTTGGGATCTGTATATCTTGTTCATCCCTAACACTCACAAAAACACATTAAAACAACAAAAGAAAATGCAATGCATGCCTAACCTAGTTAATGCCTAAATACAGCCCAAAAACCCATTTGCGGAGTAAAATCCTAAGAGCTAGGTTTGTTTTAATGCATAAGAGTGATGATAAACTGACATTTATCAAGAAATAATCTCTGGAAGTTTGCTCTGGGAGGGGAAATGTTAGTACCACATTGGCTAGTTCTGAGCAACCGCCTGGGTATAAAACTCTTTTGTTACATAGCCACTTCAGTCATCAGCGCTCGGCGCATGGTTACCGATTGAGCATTGATTTCGAGCATGTGTGTGTGTGGGCGCGTATGTGCTTGAGACTGTGTGCACCTGTGGCTTGCGAGTGTGGGCCCTGGGAGGGCGTGTTCGAGGCCTGGGAGGCGTGAGTCGGTTTGGCTCGAAACTCTGAATCGAAAATAAACCAAACTATAAATGAATCAGGCTTGGACCTTCTATTTGTCTGTCTATCTATCTATCTGTCTATCTATCTATCTTTCTGTCTATTTGTCTATCTGTCTATCTATCTATCTCTCTATCTATCTATCTATTTATCTGTCTATCTATCTATCTATCTATCTATCTCTCTATCTGCATATCTATCTATCTGTCTGTCTATCTGTCTATCTGTCTATCCATTTGTCTATCTGTCTGTCTATCTGTTGATCTGTCTATCTATCTATCTCTCTATTTGTCTATTTATCTATCTGTCTATCTATCTATCTATCTATCTATCTCTCTATCTATCTATCCAAGTATCTATTTGTCTATATGTCTATCTGTCTATCTACCTGTCTCTCTATCTGTCTATCTATCTGTCTTTCGTTCTATCTATCCATTTGTCTATCTATCTATCTCTCTATCTATCTGCCTATCTATCTCCCTGTCTATCTATCTGTCTGTCTGTCTGTCTATCTGTGTATCTATCTATCTATCTCCCTATCTATCTCTCTATCTGTTTCTTTGCCTATCTGTCTATCTGTCTATCTATCTGTCTATTTGTCCATCTATATGTCTCTCTATCTATCAATCTGTCGACCTGTCTATCTGTCTATCTATTTCTTTGTCAATCTGTGAATCTATCTGTCTCCCTATCTGTCTATCTCTCTATCTGTCTATCTCTCTATCTGTCTATCTCTCTATCTATCTGTCTCTCTATCTGTCTATCTATCTATCTCCCTCTCTGTCTATCTGTCCATCTGTCAGTCTATCTGTCTCTCTAACTGTCTATCTATCTTCCTATCTCTCTCTATCTCTCTCTATCTATCTATCTATCTATCTATCTATCTCTCTGTCTCTCTTTCTATCTATCTATCTGTCAATCTGTCTATCTGTCTATTTATCTATCTGTCTATCTGTCTCTCTATCTATCTATCTATCTATCTATCTATCTATCTATCTATCTATATATCTGTCATTCTCTCTATCTGTTTATCTGTCTATCTGTCTCTCTATCAATCTGTCTGCCTATCTGTCTCTCTATCCATCAATCAATGTATCTGTCTATCTCTCTCTGTCTATCTGTCTATCTATCTGTCTATTTGTCTATCTGTCCATCTGTCTATCTCTCTCTCCGTCTATCTGTCTATCTTTCTATCAGTCTATCTCTTTGTCTCTTTATCTATCTATCTATCTATCTATCTATCTATCTATCTGTCTCTTATTTGTCCGCCTATCTGTGTCTCTATTTGTATGTTGTTGAAGCTGCGAGTTACTTCGTTATCGTATTCGATTTTGAAAACCTGTCATTGTAGTTTGAAAGCACAGAACTCGTGTTCAACAAATAAAATTTATACCGGAATAGAAATCCCAGTTGAACTCAGGGAGGCAGACATTTGATTAAAAATACACGTTTGTTTTATTTGTCATGAAGCAGAATAATTGATTAGAAACTATCTGTCTATTTACACTAAATAGAAGAGAGAGAGAGAATATTACTAACTAGAACCAAAAAAAGAGATGTAGAATGCACATGAAATTCATTATCAAAGAGATTGTTCATTACACTAAACATTATGACTAGAAAGCAGAAAATGATTACACTAGAAAGCAGTAAATCTACTCTAGAAAGCATTAAAAAGAATGGAGAGAGAATTATCCTCCTCGACGGTCGCTTGGAGGACGAGCCGGATGGGACAATGCCTGGAAAACGGGGAACGGAGCAGGACAAAGCGAGAAGAACGGGAACGGGGCAGCACATCGCCGTTGTCGTGGGATCCACTTCTGAAAGGGGAACGAAAATTTGACTTTATCTCTTGAGAAGCATCCCGGGTGTGGGACAAGCTTCTCTTGAGCTTTGGAAAGGGAGAGAAGAGAAAGAAGAGATGAAAATTTCGTATGGAGGGGGTCTCCTTTTATAGTTGCAAGAAGTGAGGGCAATTTGGTCTTTTTAATCTCAAAATATTAAATAAGGGGTCATTCGTGACGGATAAAACCATCGCTAAAGCCCCAGTCGTGGGTGACGTGCGTCGCCTGCTCGCCTCCTGCGCATGAAACATGCACTCACGTCCTTCGATTCTCGGCCGTTCGATCGCAAGATCGAACTACTGAGATTCGCCCTTGCCGCGCCTCAACCGCGCGCTCGCCCACGTCTGATGGTGCGTCACGTGCAGGCGTATGATAGTGCGTGGGTGCTATTGAGGGCCCGTAGTGGACTGATTGCAATCCAACTCTCCTTATGACCTCTCGCCTGTGCCCACTCGCTCACACCTCGTGACTCGATCCTGCGCCTCTCCTTCACGCAAGTGCTCTCACCCACTACACTGCGGAGGGGAAATGGACATGCGGTTGAATTGAGGTGTGGCTTCCCATGGCCGTTGGATGGCGATCCAACGGCCACGATCCAACGCATGGTAGAAGGTTGCGGTTGTCTCCAAAATCAGCTGGGCTGGTTTGGGTGGCCGAGATGTCACCACGTTGCGCCATCTTGGTTGTCCATCTTCTGTATGATGTAGATGGTGCCACGATTATCGGATTGAGTTGATTTTCATGCCGTTAGGCTGCGATCGTCGATCCGAATCCATCCGTGCAGTCGGATTTGTCGTTTGAAGTGCATATTCACACCATCTTGGCCCTTGATCTTCTAGGGTTCCCCGATCTCTATCTGATGCTATAGATGTCTGATTTGGGCGATCTTGGAGTCGTTGAACTCCAATCGTCGCCCTGATCAAATCTGTATGGTTGGATCTTCGATCTGTGGCCCCGATATAAATTTGCTGTGTCCCTGAACATAAAAGGAGACAATTAACCTCCATTTTATTCAAACTTATTTAAATGCAAGATGATGCATGCTATGCAATATTTATAGTATGCAATGCAATTCTATGCTTAAGAACATGCATAAACATATAGCGTAAACATGTTTACATCATCTGTCTATCTATTTGTCTCTTTGTCTGCCTATCTGTCTATCTATCTGTCCATTTGTCTTTCAACCTGTCTATCCATCTGTCTCTCTATCTGTCTGTCTATCTGTCTATCTCTCTCTCTATCTATCTGTCTCTCTATCTATCAGTCTATCTATCTGTCTATCTGTCTATCTATCTGTCTCTCTATCTGTCTATCTGCCTCTCTATCTATCTGTCTATATGTCTCTCTGTCTATTTGTCTATCTGTCTATCTTTCTATCTATCTCCCTATCTATTTGTCTACCTTTCTGTTTATTTGTCTATCTATCTCTCTGTCTATCTGTCTACCTGTCTATCTATCTATCTATCTCTCACTCTATCTGTCTATCTGTCTATCTGTCTCTCTATCTGTCTATCTGTCTATCTGTCCCTCCATCTATCTATTGATCCATCTATCTGTCTATCTATCTATCTATCTATCTATCTATCTTTCTCTCTATCTATCTATCTGTCTGTCGATCTCTTTGTCTGTCTATCTATCTATCTATTTTTCTATCTATCTATCTGTCTATCTATCTATCTATTTTTCTATCTATCTATCTATCTATCTGTCTTTCTATCTATCTCTCAATCTATCTATCTCTCTATCTGTCTATCTGTCTATCTATCTATCTATCTGTCTCTATATCTATCTCTCTATCTGTCTACCTGTCTATATGTCTATCTGTCTATCTGTCTCTCCATCTATCTGTCTATTTGTCTATCTATCTATTTATCTATCTATCTCTCTGTCTGTCTGTCTATCTATCTGTCTCTCTATCTACCTATCTAACTCTCTATCTGTCTGTCTATCTATCTATCTATCTGTGTATCTTTCTATCTATCCGTCTGTGTATCAATCTCTATGTCTCTCTATCTATCTATCTATCTATCTGTCAATCTATCTCTCTATCTGTCTATCTATCTATCTACTATCTGTCTATCTATCTATTTATCTGTCTGCCTATCATCTATTTGTTTATCAATCTATCTGTCTATGTATCTGTCTGTCAATCTATTTGTCTGTCCGTCTACCTGTCTCTTTATCAGTCAAGTCTATCTATCTGTCTATCTGCCACTCTGTTTATCTATCTGTCTGTCTTTCTATTCGTCTATCTATCTGTCTCTCTATCTTTCTGTCTATCAATCTCTCTGTCTATCTATCTATCTATCAGTCTCTCTACACATCTATCTATCTATTGTTGAACTCTACGAATCGCTCCGCTAACGTGCTTGGTTTTGGAAAACCTTTTGTTGTAGTTTGAAAGCGAAGAATTCGTGTTCAACAAATAAAATTTATACCGAAATGAAAATTCCGGGTTGAACACAAGTTGGCGGACGTTTGATTTAAAAACTACATGTTTCTTTTTATTTGTCACGAAGTAATTCAATTTAAAACTATCTAATTATTTACAATAAAAAGAAGAGAGAGAGAGAGTAAGAGAGAAAGAGAATATTACATAGAGAAATCAAAATGAGATGTAGAATAAACAGGGAATTTATCATTAAGGAGATTGTTCATTTCACTCTTGAAACTACAAAGCATAAAATAATTACTCTAGAAAGTGATAAATTTACTCTAGAAAGCATTAAAAGAATGGAGGGAGAAATGTCCTCGACGGTCGCTTGGAGGATGAGCAAAACTACTCTAGAAGGCAGTAAATCTATACTAGAAAGTAGTAAAAAGAATAGGGAGAGAGAAATCCTCCTCTATGGTCGCTTGGAGGATGAGCCGGACGGGACGACGCCTGGACAAAGGAGGACGAAGCAGGACGAAGCAGAAGAATGGGAACGGAGCAGCATGCCATCGTCGTCGCGGGATCCACTTCCGAAGGGGGACGAAAATTTGGACTTTATCTCGCGAGAAGCATCCCGGGTGTGGGACAAGCTTCTCTTGAGCTTTGGAGAGGTAGAGAAGAGAAGGAAGGGATGAGAATTTCGTATGGAGGGGGTCTCCTTTTATAGTTGCAAGGAGTAGGGGCAAAATGCTCATTACATCTTCAAAATAATAAATGAGGGGTCTTTGGTGACAGATAAATCCGTCACTAAAGCCCTCAACGTGGGCGTAGCTTCCGTGCCCAAGTGCGGCTCCTCAGCTGCCCACTTCCTCAATGCATACGCATGTTCTTTGATTCTCAGCCGTCCGATCGCGAGATCGGACAGCTTAAGACGCGTCTCCACCCGCTCGCTGTACTCGCCTGGCACGTACGATCGCACGTGACGCTGTGCGTTCAGTAGCGCGTCGGTGGGTGCGAGGCCTTCAGAGATTGCATGCGGCCATTTGGGTGGCCGAGATGGCACCACGTGGCGCCATCTTGGCCGTCCATCTTCTGGAAGTTGTAGATGGTGCCACAGATGTCGGATTGACTTGATTTTTGCGTCGTTGGGCTGCAATTGTTGATCCGAATTCATCCGTGCGGTTGGATTTGTCATTTGAAGAGTGGATTTATGCCATCCTGGCCCTTGATCTTCTAGGGTTCCCCAGTCACTATCTGATGTTACGGATGCCTGATTAGGGCGATCTTGGAGTCGTTGAACTCTAATCGTTGTCCTGATCGCATCCATATGGTTGGATCTTTGATCTGAGGCCCCGATAAAATGTTTGCCTTGTCCAAGCACATAAAAGGAGACAATTAACCTCCATTTTATTCAAACTACTCTAAATGCAAGATGATGCATATTATGCAATATTTATATCATGAAATGCAATCCTATGCTTAAGAACAAGCATAAATAGACATCTTAAGTAGTGTAAATGTGTTTACATCATACCCCCATGCCTATCTTTTGCTAGTCCCTAGCAAAAACTATATGCTATTTATAAAAGAATTAGGTTTAATTATTTAGACCTGAGTTATTTTCAATCATTAAGAAATTGTCTACTTAGGAACTGAACTTTCAAAGACACAACAGTTCCTGGGTATCAGCCAAAATGCAGACCGTCTCAAGCCCTCGCTTTATTCAAAGAAAATTTCTTTTTCTCTTTTTCTTTTTTTTTTCTAATTTTTTTTTGGATTTTTAAACTTTAGGGTTTAAGAGTGGCTTTCTACGGCCGTTCAACTCACCCAAGATTTGATGAGAACCCTAAGTTTTAAGCATCTTATTGTGATTGAGATAGACTCATTGATCGGTAATTAAAATGGACTTCGGATTTCTACGCCTCTAGGTGACCTCAAAAAGAATTCTGCCTAAAGGTGTATCTTTACAACCGGTAGCTTTCTCCCTACTTTTAATTTTTTACGGGGTCAACACAAGGGTGAATCTAGTGTATTTCTCCCCGATTTATTCTACTTCTCCGCTTCTTCCTAAGTGTTTTGGGGATTTTTAGTGCATTTACTGAGCTGGGTTCTGGACAACCGATCGATGAGTTGTTACCACCGACAACTTGCCAGCCATACTCGTGCGGGGAAGTGTGGCTTATTTCTTTTTGTTCTTTTCTCCTTTTCTTTTTGATTTTTTTTTTTTAAGTAGGTGGCTTCCCTGATCTAAGATTTACTTAAAGGCAGCAAAAAGAGAAAGATCCAGTGACTGGGCTCTGGACAACCTACCTATGGGCTGTTACCCACGATAACTTGCCAGCCATATCACTCTAGAAGGTTCATTAGTTACCTAATTTCTGTTAAAATCGTCGAACAATGAGTCAGTGCAAAGAAAGTGTGTAGATGCTTAAGACTCAAAATTCCCTCAAATCAGAGGACGGGTTGATAAGTCGTGTACTTATCACCCAAACTTATTTATTCCAATTACGATAGAATTAAGATGGCGAGGACTCAAAAACAAATCCACATTTTAGTGGATACACGGGCTAATTAAGTCCAAAGACCTGAAGGGTCTTTGTGTTCAAATCATAATGTAGTATTTCCTAAGATTGAAATTTTTCCTAAACCCAAATTCTCTTTCCTAATTCCGATTTTTTTTTATATAAAAGAAAATAAATCTACAGAGCTGACGAATGAATTCAGAGATAAATATCCACCCCCCCATGCCTATCTAATGCAATGTCCTCATTGTATTAAAAAGACATAAAACAGAGTGGAAAAGCGTAGAAAGCACCTGAATTACGTGAACATCAGGTCCACTCCGAGATGAAAACTAAGAAAAACTATATATGTGCTGAGTTTAGTGCCTTCAGCTAGGCACACTATACAAAGAAAAGAAATGAAGAATTCACAAGTGCAAGTCAGAATTAGAATAAACAGAAGAATCCTCTGACCTGTCAGCAGAGGTCCACAGATGTGGAACAGATTGTGGTGCAGACCGATCCCCCATAATCGAGAATATCTTAGGTTCTGGATAAAAATTACCCAAAACCTAAAATCAGAATGCAAGCGGGGTCGGGCTTGCGATTTATGAGGATGCATCCCAAGACCAAAAAGTCGGGTTACAGAGAATTGAAGCTTAAAAGGATAATCGTTGAATGTGTGCTTGAGTTTGACATCCTCGAAACAAATGTCGTAAGGGTTTTGATTTGATGGTTTCAGTTTAAAAGGAACCCTTCGACTCAATCTTCCATTTTCTCCAAAATTAACTTCCCAAATCAGAACTTCCCAGCTCCTATCCTCCTCAATCAGCATATCAAATTCCAGGACCTCTTGTATATTAATCACCCCATCTGAAATCTCCAAGTCTAAATGATGTGGCAGAATCAGAATTGACTTGGGTCTAATTATCTCAGAAACTGAATTATCGATAAGCTCAACTGGGTGTAACTGATAATCTGGGCATTGAATTGATTCATCCAGAAAATGCGATTCTGGATCCGTAATGTGTGCCCTAATAAGCTCAGTTTCCTCAGTTATTGGGCTATCAAATTATCTATCAGATTCCTCAGGCCCAATCATCTCACAGAAATCATGTTTAGAAAACTCGCGTGAGACTTCGCAACTTGAATCTTCACCATCAAAGAAATCAGGATCCGTATCAATGTATGTCCCAAAATCAGTTGTCACTTTTTGTTCCAAGGAGACATACGTTTCCTCGTAACCCGGCTCAGGGATCTCAGGTGAAGAAATCAGATCTTCCTTAATTGGTTGCTTTAATTCAATCTGGTCAGCCTCGTAACACGTGTCCCCCCCAACAGGTGCCAGAGCGGGTTCTTTCATTGGCTTTCCTGAAGAGGGTTCATCCTGGGAATCATCCCAAGATTGAATCAAAGCAACCACAAATCTCATCCTCAATTTCGTTAATTTCCCAAGTAGAAACTCACCTGGGTTCTTATCCTTAACGTCCTGGAGCCAATCCAACAAAGATTTATTCAAATCATCAATCATTTCAATCAGGGGCTCCAATCTCTCAATGCAAGGTATTGGCTGAACTTCTAAAGATTGTATGATATTCCTCAAGTTAGCCAGAACCTTATCTTGAACTTGGTTAATGATGAGAACCTCATCATGAACCCTAACTAGCACAATTTAACCTAGATATGCAAGAAAAAGCTCCTACATTACTCAAAGAAAGGCTTAACTCAGAGAATTCTAAGTTCAAAAAGAAAACAAGTCATAAGGGGTAAAAATGCAATTTCACCAACATAATTTGCAAACAGGATAATTAAGGGTCCAAACATAGGTCAAACTAACCTAATAAGAAGGAAAGTGGGATGATCTGACCTAACAAGGGCTACAGTAACTCCAAGGAATTAAATGACATTCTTTAACCCTAAAACAAACCCACTTCAATTCACGAGGTTTGAGGTAGGGAAAAATCAACTAAACCCTCTAAAATTCATAGAAAAATAATCTCTAGGGTTTAGAACCTTCAATTTGGCCTTAGAAACCCATTTTGACCTACATTGAGAACCATGCCCAATTAATGATTTAATTTGGATTTTTATGTAAATTGGCTGATCAAACATGGTCTGACCTAGAAACAAAATTCACCATTAAAATCCTTAGGTTCAACATAGTCATGCATAAAAACTTGAGCCTAAGAAGAGACCTCCTTGACCGACTTTGCAATTTGGTCCTCATCATTTACTTTTTGACCCTTAACTTTCGAAACCCTTGCATTTTGGCCCCCAATTTCCTCGTCGTTCTTTTCATTTTGGTCCCTCCTGCAAGTCTCTGCGCAGCACCATGCTCCGGCGACTTTGCGTGGAGCATGGCGCCGCGCAGGGTGAGGAGGACGTCCTGTAAATCGAACGCGGAGTTCCCTGCGACGTCTGCTGTCGCAGGGACTCAGCCATGCTGCCTGACGACCCCCACACCTTCCGTACGAACGTGCGGAAGGTGTGGGTCTCGTCTCCGACCATACTACGGCGAGGGGCGCACGTCGCCAGCCTGCATCCACCTCTCCGCCACCGCCTTTATAAGAACCAGCATCGCCAGCCGGTTCTCGCAGTCTGGTCTTGGCGGAGAAACCCCCAACCCTTCCTCTCTCCCCACTCCGACAGGAAACCCACCAGCTCCGGCGGCCACTCCTCCTCCTTCTCGTTGCTCTGCTGCAATACCAGCAGCAAAGCTAGCTTCGCCCAATCTTTCCCACGTCGCGCCGTACCAAGCGCGTGCCTCCCTGCCCACATTCCTCGCCACTGCTCTCTCCCCCTGGGTTCTTCTTCTCCAGCTCCGGCAGGTACGAGCTGGCAGCTCCGCCCTCCCCCCTTCGTCCCTGTAGGTAGGTTACATTTACTCCCCTTCTTCCCCAATCTATTTTGCTTGATTGCCCTACGACCACGCCTGAACACCCTCACCTTCCCCGCCTCCGGCCACTCTCCGGTGAGTCGCCCCCGTCATCCCACAACCCCATACGACTTGCCAACTGTCCCAAAAGCTCCGCCTCATCATACTAAACACCCTCCGCCCCTCCACTACCACTTTACACCTCCACGACTCACCCCCGAACAGACCCATTTTTCCGACCACAGACCGACCTAGGGCTGCCGCCATACACCACCCCGCGACCTGCTGCACCTCGCACCACCTTCGCCATGCCACGATGAAGGTCTCCGGGTGGTTTGATTAGGCCGATAGGCCATATTCGTGCACAACAGGTTCTGGAGCCCTGCCGCCATTGTTGACGATTGAAGCAGCTTCCAAGCAGGCTCCAGGCGTTGGGGCAGCTGCGCTCCAGGTGCTGTGGACTGGGGTGAAGTCTGTGAAGACTTTTGCTTCAGCACTTGGCACCAACAGCGGCAGCAGCTAAGCAGATTGCGAGGAGGTTCTCCTGTGGGCGCGCACAAGGAAAAGTAGAAGATAGTCCCACATCGTAAGTTCACAACGCAACGCACTGATTTAAATTGTTTTTGTGTATACGGCTGGTTGCCTCCGATACACCTGGGGTGAGGTCTCGCGCCCCATCACATGCCCCGTCTGTGGTTTCACCACGCAGGCCCGGCGGATCCGACCCGACACTACCCATGTACCAAATCACGCCGGTGTGCCTGGTCCCGGTACGCAACCCGACCTGTTAACCCACGGCTCTGGGAGAGCTTCCTATGAGCAGTTCATTGGGAGAGAGAGATACGTGCGGGTAGAGGGAGGGGATAGGTTTTGCTTCCCCATTGTGTGTAGGATAGGAGCGCTGAAGGAGAAGGGCTCAGCACTTAGCCGCAGGAAGGAGAAGAGAAGAAGAAGAAGGCTCACCAAAGAAGAAGAAGCAGCGAAGGAAGGAAAAGAGGAGAAGCACTGTAGCAGACTCCAGTTAAGTCGTCTGACTGCGGTATCAGACGATGGATGAGTTGCCTTCAGAGGAGATAAAGCAGAGAAGAAGAAGAAGACTCTGCAGCTGAAGAGCAGAAGAAGAAGACGATAAGCCGGGAAGAAAAAGAAAGAAGACTTGGCTGCCAGAAAGAAAGAGAGAAAGGCAAAAGAAGAAAAAAGAAAGAAGAGAAGAAGAAGACAGAGACAAGCAGAAGAAAGAAGAGGAGAGAGCACAAAGTGAAGAAAAAGAAGCCAAGACAAAAATCTCTCTCTCTCTCTCTTATTTTTGTAATTCAATAAAGAAACTTTGTACTTCTAGAATTCCAGTAGCTCCCTGAGTTCGACCTTGGGAAAACTATTTCCGAGTAAAAAATTTGTATGGTAATGACAACCGTAGCTGTCTCATCTTATACTATAACGACTGTATTATAATAAATATAAAGGCACAAAGCAGCACCGCGGTTGGCCATCTCACCATATTTTGGCGCTGTTGCCAGGGAGCAACGGCTATTCTAGAAGCTATAAAATCTCTATTTGTAAGTTTCTATTAATCTCTTCTCTTATTGTGTGCAGGTACAGGAAAATCAAGAAGCAACCGCACAACAACCACTCCGAGGATAGGTAATTTCTTTTCTATCCTCTCACTTTAACCCTCAATTCTAAAGAGGTAGAAAAAGAAAGAACAAGCAATATAGGTACAACCTGTCTTCCATACCTAGTAAACCATCAAAGCTGCATGTTTTCAAATTTCAACCCTCCATTCCTGCACACACTATTAAGGTAATTAAGGGCTAACACCTTCTTGCCTGAGCCCTAATTACCAAATAAGGAGTTAACTAGACCAAGTAGAGCCAACATAGGATTTAACATTAGGGTTTTAGAGACACATCCCTTAATCAAGAATTGAGAAAATCCAAAAGAAGTGTGCCTAAGCCATTGATTGAAAATACCTATTCAGAGAAACCCTAAGCAATTGGCTCTCTAAAAACACTTGAACCCTAAAAGACAAGACCTAATAATTTCTCAAAGGAATCAATAGGTGAAGTTGATCCCTTAGGGTCAACCAACCTTCAAATTAGGTCACTTTTTCACTCAAAATACCTAAAAGTTCAAGTGGAACCTTAAGCACCTTGATCTTAAAGTAAAAAAAGGTAGACTCAAGAGGTCAAGGTCCCCATTCTGGTCTACCTGGAACCGCGGAGACAAGAGAGGTCGGGTGGGGGAAATCCTGTAACTCGTGGGGATGCTCTACTGTGTAGGGGTCTTCGCGGGACTCACCCTCTCTGGCTGCCCAGGTAATTCTCAGGTGGACGATCTTTCTGATTAAGGGGTCCATCTGCCCCGCACCTCTATAGTCACCCAACAATTTTTGGGTGTCTCGATTGGGTCCAGCACTTGCTTATCTCATCAAGTCCTTCAGTGTTTGGTAGGAGGTCCTTGAAACCTCTTTTAGAAATTCACTCTCCCTGAGGCCGAGCCTCGGTGCCCTTGTTTGTGCAACCAATCATTCACACAGCCCTTTTCCTCTGATTCTAAACCAAGTCCCCCTTCTTCCATCTTGGCATAACTTGAATCTGCATCTTGATTCAAACTCCGATTCTATATCTTGATTCCTCCACCTGATTCAATGATGCAGCCACACCATTTAAGACTACCATTCAAAAAACCTGAATATCAGAGATCCATGAAAGATAAGATGATTGAGGATGCCCTTGAATTCTATGAAATCAAATGTAAACCCTCAACACCAATAGAAAGCATTCAGGTTGATGTCCCAACAACCACAGCTTTCATAATAAACTATGCCCAAATTCTGTTGACAGAAATTTCAAAAGGATCAACCCGAGAAATACTCCTAATAGGATACATTGAGATGGAAAAATTACACAAACCTGAATACCTTCAATGCTTGACAAATCCTGTACTTTGGGAACAACACCAAGATGCCCTTGTAAAACGGGTAGAAATGATGAGATCACTAGAACAAATTATCAACCAGAAATACCCGTATTACCAGAAACAGAGGATGAACCATCTTGGAACAGCATTAAGGATCAATCCAGTTTCCCAGATCTCGGGACTGAGGCACAGGGTGGTTGTGGATTCCCAACCCAGATAGAAGACAACATTGAATTAGGTTGGGAAGTTGCAGGAAAACATAATGATGAGCCGAACTTAGACCATGAATTGCCAAGCTTAAAATTTCAAAACTCCTGCAATAATGAGATCAGAACTAAACCTTTTGAGGGTATAAATTCCGCCCCTTATTTTGATAAGGTGACCTTCGAAGGTTATTCGAACTTAGGTTCTAGTAATTCTACCCACATCCTAAACCTAGAATCTAGATCCGAAACTTATTGGGAAGATTATGAGGCCCCATATGAGAAAGATCAAATTTTTAAAGAATATGATTCCGGGCCTCTATTTGATGAATATCCCTCTCCAACATCCTCAGGAAATCTGATCGATTTTTCAGAAGACATGCCAATTTATGATACAGAAACTGAGGAGTTGGATGAGTGGGGTTTCAATTGGGTCTATCCTACTAGCTTGGAGCTTGAGCCTAAACAGAACACCTTTTTAAGTCCAGAATTGACATATAGGCTAGACCCCAGTCAGACTGCTGATTCCACATCTGATGATTTATGCTACGGTGGAATTCATGATCAAGAATCTCATTTAGAACTCAATTTTCGCAAACTCTTCGACAACTTCGGATCTAACTATAATTTCGGAGAGACTCTCCTTTCTGAACACACCAAGCCCATCTACGACCTTACTTCACATTGGTGGTCGACTTTTCGCTTAGCGTTATAGTATTTAAGTGGTGGAAAAATCGACTAATAAAAATAATGAAAATAACCACTCGCAGAAGAGCGGGTCGTGTCCACAAGGAGGCAATGATGCAATCAATACTTAATTATTTAATGTTATTTCGGATAGCGAGAAATTCCTTTTCAAATTGGACTTAAAATGTGAAGGAAAGTAGATTTGCAATAACCTAAAAAGTTAAGGGTGTAAGTGCAGTTTTTCCTCACAGAAATCCTCAATAAATTTAGGATGAATTAGTGAAATTTTCATGTGATGTGTACTAAAGACAATTAGTACTTAAATCAAGTCCAAAATCAATCTTTAAACTAGCCAATATTGATACCATGCAATTAGAAAGAACTGTGAGTGCTTGAATGCAATTCTGCCACAATATAATAATAATAAAAAAATAAAATCGGTGGCAATGGCATTGAATGTAATTTTTAATTCTAACAAAAATAGAGCATTTGCTCTCTCTCTTCCTCGCGAGAGAGAGAGAGCACCGGCGGGGCAGTTGCGAGGCTCAGGAGGACAGCGAGGACGGGGGCTCTCCGACGGTGGCAGCGGCGGCGGCGGAGGTGGCCAGAGCTGGCCGGCGGAGGTGGCTGGAGCTCCGGCCAGTTGGAGGAAGAGGGTGGCTGCTGCTGCGGCTATGGCGTGCGGGCGCGGGCAGGCGCTTGCTGATGGGCGTGCGGGCTACAAAGGCGAGAAGGCGAGGGAGATGGCGTGCGGGCGCGCAGCGCCTTCAGTAGCGAGCGTGCGGAGAGGGACGGCGTCTGCTGTTTAGTGCATGAATGACTTCTGCGGGGAGGAGCGGCGCAGCGTAGAGGTGTTGGCTTGGGTGCGAGCGCTCGCTGTGGATTGGGGCGGTGAAGGTAGGAAGGCGCGCGCACTGGTGTGCGCCTGCAGTGGTTGGAGGTTGCGCTGCGGAGAGGCGTGGGCTGGTGCGTGCTCGCCTGCTGTGGCGTGGGCTGCAGAGGTGGGGGGCATGCTGCAAGGAGGCGCTAGAAGGAAGGATGCACCTGCGGGTGTGGTCTGGCAGGGTGAAGACGCAGCGCCTGCGGGTGCGGGCGTGCGGTTGAGAGCGCCTGCGGGCGGTTGAGAAGGTGGGATGGCTCTCTGCAGGGAGGTGCGTGAAGCTGCTATGCAGCGCCTGCGGGTGCGGGCGTGCAGCGTTGAGGCGTGCTGCAAGGACGGCCGGAAGGGAGGATGCGGGCTGATGGTGTACGGTTGCCTACGGTGGCTGAGGGAGAGGCAGGTGATGGCACGCGGGTGCTACTACTTGAGGTAGAGACGGAGCGGCATAGTGCTCGCCCTCTCCACAGTGGAGAAGAGAGAGCCATTCCTCGCAGGAGAGGGAGAAAAGATTCCTCCTTTGTGCACGCCGCCTCTTCACTTTTAAGTCCTCTCTCTCCCTCAGTGCGCCAATCCAGGGATTTGCAAATCCCTTTCTGTTTTTGGCCGGTGAGCGTTGGAGAAGATTGCCCCAAAGTCCGGCGGGGGAGGGGGAAAGAATCACGACTGGATGTGTTGGGGAAATTATCCCCCCACCCTTGTTCTTTCTGGGTTTTATTACTTGTAAATAAAAAGACATAATCATTACACATTAAGTCATAGAATGTTATAGAATTAAATCATGATGCATACAATTATTCTATAACTTAGTGTAGTTATTAACAAAACTAAATTGTTAAAAGATAATTACTTAGGCTTACTATTAGTCCATTAAAATGGACTCATCAAATACCCCCATGCCTAAGATTTTCTAGTCCCTAGCAAAAATGAATAATGGAAGTAATCAGAAGACTTCTTATTTCAAAACTTTAGAAATCCAGACAAATATGAAGTGCCGATAGTCTAGGTAATAGATCCAAGTGAAAGAGCCGATTCGCACTAGGAGTTCGTACATCACCCTTGGCAAAAATTTTTGTTGAGATAGGCAACTACTTCCCTCGGGGATAAAGCAGACGATAATCTGTAATTTGACCCCAGTGTTTGGCTTATGTAGGAGATAATAAGTTGAATGGGTTTGTATTTGGTGGCACACACTCTACTGGTGCTACATATAGTCTAGTACTGCAGACTCTAGCTCTCTAGATTATTAGACAAGTCAACTCTGAGAGAGGCTACATAACTGTGCTCTCCTGATGTTCCTGGGCACTATCTTTTTTTTTTTTTTTTCTTTCTGAGATCACGAATCTCGCCAGATTTAGAAATTATACTCACTATTTGGTGGCCTCACATGGCATCCATACTTCAATTAAAGTCCTAATAACTCTACAACTAAGTTAGAGTCCTCAACCAGTATTCAGGCGATCAGAAATATTTGAAGGTAGGTATGGGTCATATTTGGTGGAACGTAATAGGTGTTCTGTTGCCTCAGAAACATTAGAAACTTGGACCCTTTTTTCTTTTGTAATATAACTATTTTTTTCTTTTTCTTCTTTCTGTTTCTTCTTTTTCTTCTTTTCTCTCTCTCTCTCTCTCTTTTTTTATTTCTTCTTGTTTTTGTTTCTTTTTCAATCAGCACAACACGATACAGACTTTTATTTACGAGGCATTATTAGGGATGATGACGATCAGGAGGAAGTTGTGTGGCTTATTTGATGGAAGTGCCTATTCTCGGCACCGGGAAAGAATGGATAGGACAGGCGTATTTCTGACCTTTGACACTATTACCCTCCTTCAGCTGAGGACTCTATGAAGGACGGTCGTAACCATCCACCATAGTTATAGCTTTATTAAGATTCAATCTCTGTGTAGCTGCCTTATTTAGTGACTCTAAGGAATTTACTCAAAGTATGCACCCAGGAACAGAGAGTGAAAACTACGCCTAACTCTGAAGTATCATCATCTAATTATCCAGAACTTAAGAGTCCTTGCATTAGACTTAGCACACCAGTAATCTCTCTACTTCTCACAAATATGAGGTGGATTTACTAGAAGATAGTATGCCTGACTCTCTATGAATTATCCAAGGGTTCAGTAGACTTACAAATGCTCATTGGTTCTCCTCAAGGATCCATTACCAAATCTACGTGCACGTGAAATAAATGCACTTGATTCTAAGCTTAAGAAATAATCCAGAAGAAGAACCTCCAATAACAAAGGTATTTTGCTAAGGACTAACCCATTCAGCTCTTTTTTTTTTTATACTAACCTAAATGCATAAATACTTCCTAAAATGCAAATGCACTCCCCCATGCCTAAATCCTACAATGTCCCCATTGTAAAATTAAAACAGGAGGAGAAAGGAAAAATATCACCTGACACAATTTGCTGGGTTGCCTCCCAACAAGCGCTGCATTTTCTGTCAGCAGCTAGACTTATAAGGAACCTGTAAGTCCGGTTCCAAACAGAAAAGGTTAAGCCCTAAGAATATGCGTAACAGTGCAGGCCTAGAAAACAGGTAACCACGGATGTTGGCGAGCTGATGATGCAATGTAATTCCAAATGCTCTCTAGAAGATATGAAAGTGAAAAACCTCGTTGGCTACCTTGGGAGGTCTAGGGATAATAAACGGAATATGAAAAGGGACCTCCCGAAATGGAATAGGTGGAGGATAACAAGGATCCTCCAGAGCAAGACGGGTTTTAAAAGATATACACATTATTAGTTCAAACCCTTGAATGGCGAGAGTAAAAGTACAAGCATCAATCCATATGTGCCATTCTACCCTAGGATGTACTGGCCTGATATATTCTCCAGCAAGAATGTACATGAGCAGAGATCTGAGCCAAGGATCGGTAAGGGAGTATAAGGGTTGTTTGTAGTGTTGGAAGGTAATGGTTAAGTCCAATGAGGGCTTAGTAGGTGTTAGGTCCAATTCCAACAATGATTCGAATTGTATACAGTCCCTAACATTAGTAGACAACTTCAAGTTATCCTGCCTAGCATTAATGATCGGAGTCATATTTGAATCAAGGGTAGACTCCAAACTACAACTTTTTGATGGCAGGGTCAAAATGTAAGAATCATTATCATTCAGCTCATCCCCAGATTCGTTTGGTTCACTGGAATATTTGTCGGGGTGTATATGTGATTCATTAGGAGTTGGATCAGTATCCTCAATTATTTCTAAAAGAGGATCAGTCTTAATATTTTGGAGGTAGGCTATATCATTGAATTCGTCATTCTTCTCGGGGTATAAATCCTTAATTGATGTGTTTTGTCCCCGAGAGTCTGCCATAGACTTCTCATTATTTTGTTCATCCTCCTCTAATATCAACTCCTGTTTTGATGGTGGATGACTCTCAAAAGAAAGGAGGAATCTGGATTTAATCATATTATTTCTATCCTCTGGAGCTAAATCCTCAAATGATAAATAATTCTCTTGTGATTCACTCTAGATTTTCAGTCCAGGTTCCTCTGTTGGGGCATCCTCATCCTTTGAATTAGACTCTTCATATTCCTGAGACCAGAATTGATCATCCTCCATTCCCTTAGGGTCACCTTCATTAGGTACATTTGAATCCTCAGGATATTGAATGATAGGTTTGATTCCCTAAGTGGAGGGTTAGGAGTAGGCACACTAAGAGTAGAATGGGAATCCACCAAATAATCAAAAGGGGAAGTGATAGGAACAATAATCTTCCCTTGGTTTTGACTCCAATATAGTTCAGGTGGATAATTGCTATGATTGTTGTCCTCTAGTGGCTGCGTCCCATTGGGAGAGTCTAAGTGATCGCTACATGAAATTGGATCCCTATTGTCATTAAGTACCTCAGAATTATTTCATGATCATGATTGGATGGGTAGGGATCAGGATTATTGGGAACCGTGTAGCTAAGTTGTCTTATTTCTTCATTTAATTGTTGACTATTCCTCAACATCTCTCCCATTGATTCCATTATTTCCTTTTGTTGTTTTTGCATTTCTATCATAAAAGAGGAGAGGATACTATTATCAGGTTGGGGAGGACAGTCAATTTCAGGCTCTAGTTTCCTAGGGGTATCGGTCCAACCTCGATACGGAAAATCATGAAGGGTGGGAGGGTTGGGTGTTTACATGGAAGTAGGGATTTCAGGATTGGAAAATCCCCCTCCTAGGCTCTGCTCAAAAGTGGGAGTTATCAAGCCAGTACTCCCAGGGTAGGAATGAGAATGATCCCATGAATTATCAATGTACCCATCAAAGGATGGATACGCTCGGAGCATGGGATCCTGATTAAAAGATGGGAAGTATTGACTCTAATAATTTGAATGATAGGAGTAAGAGTAATCCATTTCTTTAAGCAAAACAATTTTAACTCTCTTAAGATTTAGCAAAATTCAGCAGAAAACTTCCTAGAGAGCTCTAATGTCAAAGCAAACGCAAATTCAACGGGATCTGTTTTTAGTAGATTGTAGGTCTTAGAGTTATATGTTTAGTTGGTGGCCAAACAAGTTTTGCAAAAATTACACTTCCTAAGCCAACCTTCGCTGGTACCTATAACCTACTCGCAAGGGATGGAAGTCTCGAATCGAGCCCACACACGAGGAACTAAAGTAACTTGGTGGATAGGCTTGTTGATTTCCGACTAACTTCCCTTGTGGTGCAAAAGAGGAGAGGTAGAAATTTATCTAGTGACCTTATGTGAGGTGCACAGTGTCTCAAGTGTGCAAACATACGATCGTGTTTTGATTTTTTTGAAATTCCACAAACAGGATCCTTTTGCACACAATTTTCAGTCATAAATTTTAAAGTCCAACCTCTTAACAGTCCCAATTTGTTTAAAGTGACCACTGAATTAATTTTATTCAAGCACTTTAGTGGTCTTAAATTTAGGTTCAATGCATATGCATGACAAGTAATTAACGCTCAAGAGAAGATGTACCTTACTCCAGCTTTCTTCGTGAAGTAATGAATGCAATGCAATAAAAAAAAATAAACTAGATGCTGCTCATTCAGTCCTAGATGATCGTCCTATAGATATGCAGCTTCTAGCAGGCATTTTGATTTTTTTTTTTAATAATAATAACAAACAGACCTAATCTAACTAACTAACTGAAATGCAGTTTAAAATAGTTCAAATAATCCTATAATCTAAATAAATGGGAAGACGTTCCCAAAAATACCCAACAAGGGCCTAAAAGACAGTAATTTAAATTCTAATGTCTATCTAACTAAATCTAACTAAGACCTACTGCCTAAATCAGAAATAGGCTTCTCCGTAAGCCCAAATGCGTGGGATTAAGGCCCACGCGTTCTTGTTGTCATCCTCCAGGTGGCGTCAAGGTCCACCAAAAAGATCATCTCCGCCGTGCGCGTTGTTCACGTTCAAAGTAGTCGCTTTGCTGCGCCTCGTCGCCGTGTCAGATTCCTTGCAAAATAATAAAGATGATTAGATAATTTTGCAACTCAAAAGATTCAAAAATAATAAAGTAAATCTATTGCGTCTATTGCCTCCCCGGCAACGGCGCCAATTTGGTGGTCGACTTTTATAGTATTTAAGTGGTGGAAAAATCGACTAATAAAAAATAATGAAAATAACCACTCGTAGAAGAGCGGGTCGTGTCCACAAGGAGGCAATGATGCAATCAATACTTAATTATTTAATGTTATTTCTGATAGTGAGAAATTCCTTTTCAAATTGGACTTAAAATGTGAAGGAAAGTAGATTTTCAATAACCTAAAAAGTTAAGGGTGTAAGTGCAGTTTTCCCTCACAGAAATCCTCAATAAATTTAGGATGAATTAGTGAAATTTTCATGTGATGTGTACTAAAGACAATTAGTACTTAAATCAAGTCCAAAATCAATCTTTAAACTAGCCAATATTGATACCATGCAATTAGAAAGAACTGTGAGTGCTTGAATGCAATTCTGCCACAATATAATAATAATAAAAAAATAAAATCGGTGGCAATGGCATTGAATGTAATTTTTAATTCTAACAAAAACAGAGCATTTGCTCTCTCTCTTCCTCGCGAGAGAGAGAGAGCACCGGCGGGGCAGTTGCGAGGCTCAGGAGGACGGCGAGGACGGGGGCTCTCCGACGGTGGCAGCGGCAGCGGCGGAGGTGGCCGGAGCTGGCCAGTGGAGGTGGCCGGAGCTCCATCCTGTTGGAGGAAGAGGGCGGCTGCTGCTGCGGCTATGGCGTGCCGGCGCGGGTAGGCGCTTGCTGATGGGCGTGCGGGCTACAAAGGCGAGAAGGCGCGGGAGATGGCGTGTGGGCGCGCAGCGCCTTCAGTAGCGAGCGGGTGGAGAGGGACGGCGTCTACTGTTTAGTGCGTGAATGCCTTCTGCGGGGAGGAGCAGCGCAGCGTAGAGGCACTGGCTTGGGTGCGAGCGCCCGCTGTGGTGTGGGGGCGGTGATGGCAGGAAGGCGCGCGCACTGGTGTGCGCCTGCAGTGGTTGGAGGTTGCGCTGCGGAGAGGCGCGGGCTGGTGCGTGCTCGCTTGCTGTGGTGTGGGCTGTAGAGATGTGGGGGGGGGGGGGGCGTGCTGCAACGAGGCGCTGGAAGGAAGGATGCGCTTGCGGGCGTGGCCTGGCAGGGTGAAGATGTAGCGCCTGTGGGTGCGGGCGCGCGGTTGAGAGCGCCTGCGGGCGGTTGCGAAGGTGGGATGGCGCTCTGCAGGGAGGTGCATGAAGCTGCTATGCAGCGCCTGGTGTTGGGGAAATTATCCCCCCACCCTTGTTCTTTCTGGGTTTTATTACCTGCAAATAAAAAGACATAGAAATTACACATTAAGTCATAGAATGTTATAGAATTAAATCATGATGCATACAATTATTCTATAACTTAGTGTAGTTATTAACAAACCTAAATTGTTAAAAGAGAATTACTTAGGCTTACTATTAGTCCATTAAAATGGACTCATCACACATGACTCATTCTCTGACTCTGATTCTGAGGTCCTGGTTCCCGAGATCACTGATAACACAGAATCATTCCTTTTCGATCCTCAGGAACCAAAAATAGAAAATGCCAAGAGTGATTACAACCCAGAATTCAAATCTTTTCTTGAAACAGATTTCTTTCATCCTACAGACACTCTTCAGGCATTTGATAGTTACCCAGAGGACTCTCTACAGAAAACCACCTGTCATTCATTTCTAGAAGAGCCCTCATACACAGTTGCCACCTCATCCGCACACACAGAACTGATCAAAACCTCTTCCCAACCCCGACCCGCAACCAGACTCAATTTCTATTCAGATTCACCTCTCACCGAGCTGATTGCATTTCCACATTGGGTTTGGAACACTGATCGGACTACATACCATGCTCCATCATTCTCTAATCACCCCTGTAGGGTTCCCGTGTCAATCACTCATTATTCTACGGGTCCCTATTTTGACCAGGTTGATTATACTCAGCCAAACCCTATATTCACACTTCCACATCCATCTGAGCCACATTGCATATGGTGGGTCCCACACCTTTTGATCTACATCTATCAACCCACCAGATTGATTGGGTTTGGGCTGCATCATCAGCCTGTTGATCTTAACAAGCACCTGGTTGGACCAACCAGGCTCTTAATCAAGGTGCTTGTTATATTAAAATCTGCTGATTTGACCATCCCCTCTCCATCTCATTTCCCGCTTGGCTGAAGGTGTCAAATTTAGCGCTCAACGGGAGGCAGCTCGTCATTCTCCTTGAAAACCTGAAACCTTTTTTGACACCTTTGTGCACTTAAGGTTTACCCTTTAAGACAGCCGACTCCACCTCAGATGCTTGCATCTGAGATTAGAAATCGTCCGCAACAGCCACCCTGGCCCATTCACTCATCAAAACATCTGTCCTAAGGAATGAACTAAGTTGAATAAAAATCCCCTAGGTTACAATGAGGACATTGCAAATCTTAGGCATGGGGGGGTATGAAAGTGCAAAACTTGTAAGAAAAGGTTTCAAACAAAGAAATTCACATATACCAAAAACACCATAAAAATTAAAAATTTTTTTGAAAAAGAAGAATAAAATGAGGGAGGAAAGAAAATTTTGTGAAGGAGAAGGAGAAAAGAAACAAAATGAAAAAGGAGCACAAAAATGTGAGAAAAGAGTGATAGTCATTAGTAAGGAACTAAGGAATTGACCTAAGTTCTAGACCTCATTCATAAAAAAATTGAAAAGTGCACAGTAAGATTAGTAAGAATGCAAACCTTAGGCATTCTTGGATAGACTCTTAGTACCCATTAAGATCTAGACATTCCTCAAGAGGTTGAGGAAAATGAAAAGCTTAAGTATTAGGTCCAAGGCTTAGGGAGTATTTGGCCTCATTAACTAACTTTTGGTTTACGGGACTCAGTAACCTAAGCACCCTAACCCCACACACAGCCTGGTTCAGTAAACGTAAAAATCAAAATCACGCAGAAGCGTCGCAAAATTCTGAAAATCACACCTAGAGTAGGAGCGGCCGATCAACACAAGTTGATTTGGACGAGTTCCCAGCGCGGAGAGGTGGGAAATTCCCCTCGAAGATGTGTAGCAAAATATCATCTCCTCGGTGCTTGCTCTTAGGATATTTACATATCCTACTAGGGGCATGTAAGCACTCTGCTGGTTCAGATTTCATGGATGGCATTATCACGAAGTGTCAGTTGCCAGGGTCTGGATTTGGCCACGGAACACCAAGGATGGGATTATCTCGAAATCTCAATAGCCAGGGTTCCGGGGGTTGCCATGGGCGGTGCTATCTCGAAGCATCGATTACTAGGAACCCTTGAGGATTGATGATGGGAACAAGGAATCTGATACAGACCGTGTTGAGAAGCCAATCCTAAGCTAGAATTAAAAAGAAAAAAAAGAGAGAGAGAAAACTCTCCAAACATATATAGATCTTCTATCTCTCTCTCTTACAAAACGCACTGTGAACTGAGCCAGGGCTAAAATCATCTCAAGCACAGGTGCTTTAACCACAAAGTCCAATAGACCTTAGGTTAGTTCTTGTGGGCCTTAAAACCCTTTACTAAGGACTGAGGTTGAGGCTAGACGGATTTGGATCTTGGTTGGTACTAGAGTACCTTTTAGGCCTATGGTCAGCATTTTAACCTAATCTAGGCTCAAATGAAAAAGCACTTATCTGAAATCATTAAGAACTTCATAGTCTAGAACAAAGGTTGAAACCTTAAGTTTTTGCTAAGGGACTAGCAAAAGCTAGGCATGGGGGTATGATGAGAACCTCATCATGAACCCTAACTAGCACAATTTAACCTAGATATGCAAGAAAAAGCTCCTACATTACTCAAAGAAAGGCTTAACTCAGAGAATTCTGAGTTCAAAAATAAAACAAGTCATAAGGGGTAAAAATGCAATTTCACCAACATAATTTGCAAACAGGGTAATTAAGGGTCCAAACACAGGTCAAACTAACCTAATAAGAAGGAAAGTGGGATGATCTGACCTAACAAGGGCTACAGCAACTCTAAGGAATTAAATGACATTCTGTAACCCTAAAACAAACCCACTTCAATTCACGAGGTTTGAGGTAGGGAAAAATCAACTAAACCCTCTAAAATTCATAGAAAAATAATCTCTAGGGTTTAGAACCTTCAATTTGGCCTTAGAAACCCATTTTGACCTACATTGAGAACCATGCCCAATTAATGATTTAATTTGGATTTTTATGTAAATTGGCTGATCAAACATGGTCTGACCTAGAAACAAAATTCACCATTAAAATCCTTAGGTTCAACATAGTCATGCATAAAAACTTGAGCCTAAGAAGAGACCTCCTTGACCGACTTTGCAATTTGGTCCTCATCATTTACTTTTTGACCCTTAACTTTCGAAACCCTTGCATTTTGGCCCCCAATTTCCTCGTCGTTCTTTTCATTTTGGTCCCTCCTACAAGTCTCTGCGCAGCACCATGCTCCGGCGACTTTGCGTGGAGCATGGCGCCGCGCAGGGTAAGGAGGACGTCCTGCAAATCGAACGCGGAGTTCCCTGCGACGTCTGCTGTCGCAGGGACTCAGCCATGCTGCCTGAAGACCCCCACACCTTCCGTACGAACGTGCGGAAGGTGTGGGTCTCGTCTCCGACCATACTCCGGCGAGGGGCGCACGTCGCCAGCCTGCATCCACCTCTCCGCCACCGCCTTTATAAGAACCAGCATCGCCAGCCGGTTCTCGCAGTCTGGTCTTGGCGGAGAAACCCCCAACCCTTCCTCTCTCCCCACTCCGACAGGAAACCCACCAGCTCCGGCGGCCACTCCTCCTCCTTCTCGTTGCTCTGCTGCAATACCAGCAGCAAAGCTAGCTTCGCCCAATCTTCCCACGTCGCGCCGTACCAAGCGCGTGCCTCCCTGCCCACTTCCTCGCCACTGCTCTCTCCCCCTGGGTTCTTCTTCTCCAGCTCCGGCAGGTACGAGCTGGCAGCTCCGCCCTCCCCCCTTCGTCCCTGTAGGTAGGTTACATTTACTCCCCTTCTTCCCCAATCTATTTTGCTTGATTGCCCTACGACCACCCTGAACACCCTCACCTTCCCCACCTCCGGCCACTCTCCGGTGAGTCGCCCCCGTCATCCCACAACCCCATACGACTTGCCAACTGTCCCAAAAGCTCCGCCTCATCATACTAAACACCCTCCGCCCCTCCACTACCACTTTACACCTCCACGACTCACCCCCGAACAGACCCATTTTTCCGACCACAGACCGACCTAGGGCTGCCGCCATACACCACCCCGCGACTTGCTGCACCTCGCACCACCTTCGCCATGCCACGGCGAAGGTCTCCGGGTGGTTTGATTAGGCCGATAGGCCATATTCGTGCACAACAGGTTCTGGAGCCCTTCCGCCATTGTTGACGATTGAAGCAGCTTCCAAGTAGGCTCCAGGCGTCGGGGCAGTCGCGCTCCAGGTGCTGTGGACTGGGGTGAAGTCTGTGAAGACTTTTGCTTCAGCACTTGGCACCAACAGCGGCAGCAGCTGAGCTGATTGCGAGGAGGTTCTCCTGCGGGCGCTCATGAGGAAAAGCAGAAGATAGTCCCACATCGTAAGTTCACAACGCAACGCACTGATTTAAATTATTTTTGTGTATACGGCTGGTTGCCTCCGATACACCTGGGGTGAGGTCCCGTGCCCCATCACACGCCCTGTTTGCGGTTTCACCACGCGGACCCAGCGGATTCGACCCGACACTACACACGCACACCTCGCGCACCAAATCACGCTGGTGCGCCTGGTCCCGGTACGCAACCCGACCCGTTAACCTGCGGCTTTGGGAGAGCTTCCTATGAGTGGTTCATTGAGAGAGAGAGAGATACGTGCGGGTAGAGGGATGGGATAGGTTTTGCTTCCCCCTTGTGTGCAGGATAGGAGCGCTGAAGGAGAAGGGCTCAACACCTAGTCGCAGGAAGGAGAAGAGAAGAAGAAGAAGGCTCACCAAAGAAGAAGAAGCAGCGAAGGAAGGAAAAGAGGAGAAGCACTGTAGCAGACTGCAGTTAAGTCATCTGACTGCAGTTAAGTCGTCTGACTGCGGTATCAGACGACGGATGAGCAGCCTTCAGAGGAGATAAAGCAGAGAAGAAGAAGAAGACTCTGCAGCTGAAGAGCAGAAGAAGAAGATGATAAGCCAGGAAGAAAAAGAAAGAAGAAGACTTGGTCGCCAGAAGGAAAGAGAGAAAGGCAAAGGAAGAAAAGAGAAAGAAGAGAAGAAAGAAGAGGAGAGAGCACAAAGAGAAGAAGAAGCCAAGACAAAAATCTCTCTCTCTCTCTCTCTTATTTTTGTAATTCAATAAAGAAACTTTGTACTTCTAGAATTCCAGTAGCTCCCTGAGTTAAACCTCGGGAAAACTATTTCCAAGTAAAAAATTTGTATGGTAATGACAACCGTAGCTGTCTCATCTTATACTATAACGACTATATTATAATAAATATAAAGGCACAAAGCAGCACCGCGGTTGGCCATCTCACCAGTTAACCTGAACCAAATGAGTTGGTTTAGGGTTGGGCGGGTTTGGGCTCAATGCAGGGGAATTAACGAATTGAGATTCGTTATACCCTTCCTGATAATAGGTCATTTCAGATTGTTCACAAGGTGGTGATGACTTAATGGCAGTGTAATCAAAGGATGGGTAAAGATCGGTGTATCCTTCTTGATTGTAGATCGTATTAGGTTGTTCATGAAAGGAAGACGATTTATAATCGATGTAGCTCTGAGAAGGATAGAAATCAGAATCAAAGTGTTCAGGGTTAGACCCTGAACACGGGGTTCCGGAATTGTATCCCCAATCCGAATTATCCCAACTGATTGATGGTTGATTACAATACGAGTCGGGATAGTCGTCATGTTGAGGATAATTCACAACAGGAGGGAAAGAGCGGGAATGCATGAAATATGTAGAAGGATTCATGAGACATAGGAGGAAGAAAGGCGCCCTGCAATACAAACAATCAAACCTGTCCTTAAATGGGTTAGCCTACAGACCTATAGACTCCCAAAACCCGTCTTGAGATAAAGGAATGATTTGATCTACTTCCGTCTGTTCAATCCAGCCAGTTAGAAGGAGGGATTGGGGAGAAGGTTCTTCCTTCGGCTTGCGCCTCCAGTTCCTAGTGTACCCCCCAGCCGCGATCGTTTGACTCTGCTACCCTAGCTAGACATCAGATTGAACAGTAGAAACAGACTAATTGAAAATAATCTCGTTCTGGGTTCTGATGGGTGAGTCCAATCCATAAGGCCAACGTCTACTTTGTTTTATTTAGGGCTAGGTTTGAATGTGCTTTGGAATGTGATGGGCCCTTTAAATGGGTTGTGCCCTTAATGATTGATTGATTTGTGTGTGCGTGCACAACTAGTGGTTTTCAAGCAAGATTATTTTTGATGTGGTGAATTTTAAGGTTCAAATCTTGCTTAGTAGCTTTTAGGATTCAACTTTAGGTGTTTTCAAACAAGTTTCGTTGGCACACCAGATTTTGCAAGCACAGGTGAAGATGTTTTCCTTTAAAGTTTAAAAAAAATGTGGAGTGCCTGGTAAATCCCTAAGAGTTGAACCTAATTGGCAGCTACTTGATGAGTTGATTTTATTTGAAGTGGTGCGGCCCAATCGACTCAAACAATTGGCCTGATGCACCACTAAGTTAGGCACACAAAGATGGTTAACCTAGAATGATTTCTACTCTTTTATGTGTTGCTTTATGTGTACCGGTTCCACAGATCAGAACCCGGTTGAGTAGAAACAAATTAATTCGGTTAAGTGCCTTTGAATGTGGGTGTACGTTGTGTGTTTGTTGAAAATTGCCCCACAAAATTATCTTTTTATTTTATTATTATTATTATTATTTTTTTATAGAAATGAAGGTGGAATGAATGTGAGTGAGAATCCAGACAACCAAACTATTCCTAGGATTTATGCAAACACCTAGGTTAATTGGAATTTGGATTTAATGTGGCGAATGAAATCTATGGAGGGAGATAGAATGGGGGATAACTTACAAAACCTTCCATAGCACTTTACTCCAATCTACCGCTTTTTCTCGTCTCAAAAGAGTACCTGCAATTACAATAAGAAAGGAGAAAAGTGAGGTAAATGATTTGTAAGTTACAAAACGCAAAGAGAAATCAAAGATCGTCGCCTCCCCGGTAACGGCACCAAAATGTTGAACTCTACGAATCGCTCTGCTAACGTGTTTGGTTTTGGAAAATCTGTCGTTGTAGTTTGAAAGTGAAGAATTCCTATTCAACAAATAAAATTTATATCGAAATGAAAATTCCGGGTCGAACACAGGGAGGCGGACGTTTGATTTAAAAACTACGCGTTTCTTTTTATTTGTCAGGAAGTAATTCAATTTAAAACTATCTAATTAGTTACAATAAATAGAAGAGAGAGAGAGAGTAACAGAGAAAGAGAATATTACATAGAGAAATCAAAATGAGATGTAGAATAAACAGGGAATTTATCATTAAGGAGATTGTTCATTTCACTCTTACAACTACAAAGCTTAAAACAATTACTCTAGAAAGTGATAAATTTACTCTAGAAAGCATTAAAAGAATGGAGGGAGAAATATCCTCCTCGACGGTCGCGTGGAGGACGAGCAAAACTACTCTAGAAAGTAGTAATCTATACTAGAAAGCAGTAAAAAGAATAGGGAGAGAGAAATCCTCCTCGACGGTCGCTTGGAGGACGAGCCGGACGGGACGACGGTTGGACGAAGGAGGACGAAGCAGAAGAACGGGAACGGAGCAGCACACCACCGTCGTCGTGGGATCCACTTCCGAAGGGGGACGAAAATTTGGACTTTATGTCGCAAGAAGCATCTCGGGTGTGGGACAAGCTTCTCTTGAGCTTTAGAGAGGTAGAGAAGAGAAGGGATGAGAATTTCGTATGGAGGGGGTCTCCTTTTATAGTTGCAAGGAGTAGGGGCAAAATGGTCATTACATCTTCAAAATAATAAATGAGGGGTCTTTAGTGACGGAGAAATATGTTACTAAAGCCCCCAACGTGGGCGTAGCTTCCGCGCCCACGTGCGACTCCTTAGCTGCCCACTTCCTCAACGCATACGCATGTTCTTTGATTCTCAGCCGTCCGATCGCGAGATCGGACGACTTAAGACGTGTCTCCGCCCGCTCGTTGTGCCTGCTTGGCACGTACGATCGCACGTGACGCTGCGTGTTCAATAGCGCGTCGGTGCTATCGGGCACGCGCAGCCGTTGGATCGCAATCTGACGGCTGATTTGAGGCTCGCGGGACTCGATCCCGCGACCTCTGCTTCGCCCGCCGCTTCGTCTCCGCTGTGCTACGCAGTCGAAAAGGTTGCGTGAACGAATTAGCCAGCTGCATCCACAGCTGTTGGATCGAGATCCAACGGCAGAGAGGAAGCGGGTGCGAGGCCTTCAGAGATTGGATGCGGCCATTTGGGTGGTTGGGATGGTACCATGTGGTGCCATCTTGGTCGTCCATCTTCTGGAAGTTGTAGATGGTGCCACAGATGTCGGATTGACTTGATTTTTGCGTCGTTGGGCTGCAATCGTCGATTCGAATTCATCCATGCGGTTGGATTTGTCATTTGAAGAGCGGATTTAGACCATCCTGGCCCTTGATCTTCTAGGGTTCCCCGGTCACTATTTGATGCTACAGATGCCTGATTAGGGTGATCTTGGAGTCGTTGAACTCCAATCGTTGCCCTGATCACATCCATATGGTTGGATCTTTGATCCGAGGCCCCAATAAAATGTTTGCCCTGTCCAAGCACATAAAAGGAGACAATTAACCTCCATTTTATTCAAACTACTCTAAATGCAAGATGATGCATGTTATGCAATATTTATATCATGAAATGCAATCCTATGCTTAAGAACATGCATAAATAGACATCTTAAGTAGTGTAAATGTGTTTACATCATCTATCTTTCTGTCTATCAATCTATCTATCTATCTATCTATCTATCTATCTATCTGTCTCTCTTTCTATCTCTTTATCTGTCTATCTATCTATATGTCTATCTGTGTATCTCTCTCTATCTATCTGTCTATCTTCCTATCTATCTATTTGTCCATCTATCTCTCTGTCTCTCTATCTATCTATCTATCTCTCTATCTATCTATCTGTCTCTCTATCTATCGATCTCTCTATCTATCTATCTATCTATCTGTCTATCTATCTATCTATCTATCTGTGTATCTATCTATCTATCTATCTATCTGTGTATCTATCTATCTATCTGTCTATCTATCTCCCTATCTATCTCTCTATTTGTCCATTTGACTATATATCTATCTGTCTATCTTTTTGTCTGTCTATCTATCAAGTTGTCAATCTGTCACTCTACCTGTCTTTCTGTCTATCTATTTGTCTATTTATCTATCTATCTCTCCATCTATCTTTCTATCTCTCTATCTATCTCTCCATCTGTCTATCTATCTATCTGTCTGTCTATCTGTCTCTCTATCTGTGTATCTATCTGTCTATCTATTGATCTATCCATCTATCTATCTATCTATCTATTTGTTTATCTGACTATCTGTCTGTCTCTCTATCTGTCTATCAATTTATCTATCAATCTATCTATCTATCTATATATCTGTCTCTCTATCTTTCTATCTATCTGTCTGTCTGTCTATCTGTCTATCTAGCTGTCTGTCTATCTATCTATCTATCTGTCTCCCTATCTGTCTATCTATCTATCTGTCTATCTATCTATCTATTTGTCTATCCGTCGATCTGTCATTCTATCTGTCTCTCTATCTGTCTATTTATCTATTTGTCTATCTATCTATCTATCCATCTGTCTGTATATCTATCTATCTATCTATCTGTCTATCTATCTCTCTATCTATCTGTCTATCATTCTATCTATCTATCTATCTGTCTGTCAATCTATCTATCTATCACTCTCTATCTATCTGTCTCTCTATTAGTCTGTCTATCTGTCTGTCTATCTGTGTATCTTTCTCTCTATGTATCTGTCTATCAATCTCTTTTTCTCTCTATCTATTTATCTATCTATCTATCTATGTGTTTGTTTGTCTATTTGTATATCTGTCTTTCTATCTATCTGTCTATCTATCTATCTGTTTGTCCATCTATCTATCTATTTATCTATTTGTTTGCCTATCTGTCTATCTATCTATCTATCTATCTATCTATCTGTCTCTCTATTTGTTTATCTGTCCTTCTATCTATCTATCTATCAATCTATCTATCTCTCTATCTGTCTATCTATCGATCCATCTATCTGTCACTCTGTCTATCTATCTATCTATCTATCTATCTATCTGTCTGTCTATCTATCTATCCGTTTATCTGTCTATCTGTCTCTCTAACTATCTATCGATCAATCTTTCTGTCAATCTATCTATCTAACTATGGCTCTACCTGTGTATCTATCTCTCTATTCGCTTATCTATCTATCTATCTGTCTATCTATTTGTCTATCTATCTATCTATCTATCAATCTATCTGACTATCTATATATCTCTCTATCTAATAGTCTATCTGCCTATCTATCTATCTATCTATCTATTTATCTGTCTATCTTTCTATCTGTCTATTTCTCTGTCTATCTATATGTTTGTCTATCTATTTATCTATATGTCTATCTTTCTGTCTATTTGTCTATCTATCTGTCATTCTATCTATCTATCTATCTCTCTATCTATCTATCTTTCTATCTGTCTATCTATCTATCTATTTGTCTGTCTATCTATGTATCTATTTGTCTATCTATCTATCTATCTATCTGTCTCTCTATCTATCTGTCTATCTGTCTATCTGTCTATCTATCTATCTATCTATCTATCTATCTATCTATCTGTCTGTCTGTCTATCTTTCCCTCTATCTATCTATCCCTCTATCTGTCTATCTATCTATCTATCCCTCTATCTGTCTATCTGTCTAGCTATCTACATGTCTATCTGTCTATCTGTCTCTCTATCTATCTGTCTATCTATCTATCTATTTCTCTATCTATCTATCTATCTGTGCCTCTATTAGTATGCCTATCTCTCTGTCTATCTGGCTATCTCTCTCTCTATCTATCTGTCTATCAGTCTCTTTTTCTCTCTATCTGTCTATCTATCTATCTATCTGTTTGTATGTTTGTCTGTCTATCTGTCTTTCTATCTATCTATCTGTGCATCTGCCTGTCTATCTATTCGTCTGTTTGCCTATCTGTTTGTCTATCTATCTCTCTCTCAATCTGTCTATCTGTCAGTCTATCTATCTATCGGTCTATCTATCTCTCTATCTCTCTATCAGTCAATCTGTCTATCTGTCACTCTGTCTATGTATCTATCTGTCTATCTATCTGTCTATCAGTATATCTATCTCTTTATCTATCTGTCTATCAATATCTCTGTCAATGTATCTATCTATCTATCTGTCTCTCTATCTTTCTATCTATCTATCTATCTATCTAGCTATCTTTCTGTCTATCAATCTATCCATCTATCTTTCTGTCTATGTTTCTCTCTGTCTATCTATCTGTCTATCTATCTATCTATCTATCTATCTCTCTATCTGTCTATCTATCTATTTTTCTATCTGTGTATCTTTCTCTCTATCTATCAATCTATCTGTCTATCTATCTATTTGTCTATCTATCTCTCTGTCTGTCTATCTATCTATTTGTCTCTCTATCTATATGTTTGACTCTCTATCTGTCTATCTATCTATCTATCTATCTATCTATCTGTCTATCTTTCTCTCTATCTATCCGCCTATCAATCTCTCTATCTCTCCATCTATCTATCAATCTATCAATCTATCTTTCTGCCTGTCCATCTAACTGTCTATCTGTTTCTCTTTCTATCTGTCTATCTATCTATCTACCTGTGTATCTATCTGTCTATCTATCTGTCTGTCCATCTATCTGTCTCTCTATCTATCTTTCTATCTATCTATCCATCTATGTATCTATCTGTCTATTTATCTATCTATCTATTTGTCTCTCTATCAGTCTATACATCTATCTGTCTATATGTCTATCTACCTGTCTCTCTACCTGTCTATCTATCTATCTTTCTATCTATCTGTCCATCTGTCTATCTATCTCTCTATTTATCTACCTATCTATGTCTCTGTCTATCTATCTAACAATCTGCCTCTTTATCTATCTATCTATCTGTCTATCTATCTATCTGTGTATCTATCTATCTATTTATCTCCCTATCTATCTCTCTATCTATCCATTTGTCTATCTGTCTATCTGTCTCTCTATCTATTTGTCTATCTGTCTATCTATCTGTCTATGTATCTCTCTGTCTATCTATCTATCAATTTGTCTCTCTATCTATCTGTCTATCAATCTCTCTGTCTATCTATCTATCTACCTATCATCAGTCTCCCTATCTATCTATCTATCTATCAGTCTCCCTATCTATCTATGCACCTCTCTATCTATCTATCTATCTATTTATCTATCTATCTATCCATTTGTCTCTCTATCCATTGATGAGACACCCATCATGATCTCTAATTATCCCTAATTAACTAGTCTTCCTAGTTAATTAGCTAAGGTTATGAACATATAAGGGTTGATTATAGAATAAGGGATATTTAGTAAAGGACCTTTAAATAAGTTAAAAATGACATTTTATCATTCAATTAACATTATTAACAATTTAGTTAATAATTGGACTCGAAATCCTATTAATCATTCCCTTAATTAATAAGTTATGTAACTTAAATATAATGTATAACTAAGTATATGATAACTTAAGTAATTTTACTTAATCTAATAAATTTACCTAAAAAGGACAAAAATGTAAATTCAAGGTGAAAACATAATATTTACCTTATTTACTAACATATATAAAAAGTTGAAAAAGATCTAAATTAAAATAAACCTTCAAAACCTGGGTTTACATTTTGGTCCTTAATATTCATTACAATCGGGTCCTTATTTCTCACACAGGTCCTTAAGTTATATTACATTTAAGTCCCTTTTCCTCTTTTTCTTCTTCTTCTTCAGCCGAATGAATGGCTGGTGGCAGAGAGTCACGCTACCGCATGATCACCTCCCTACCGACATCAACCTTCTTTGTCGAAGCTCTTGCAGCTTGCGCTCACCACCTCCAGTTCATCCACCGGTCTGGATTAACCGAAAGTCCTATTTTTCAGTGGGAGATAACCTCACCGTCGTCGGAGACGACGTCGGAGGTTAAGCTCCTCAAGCTCCTTCTTCAGCTAGACCTCGCCATTCTCTTCGCCGCCAACTACTATAAATACCCCCTAACCCCTCAGATTTCACTCAAGTTGGCTCCCTTCCCTCTTCTAACACTGCAGCTGACCCAATATGCTATTCGTCCAAAACTTCGGTAACTTTCCATTTCACTTTTCGACTTCCTGCATCCATTCTGATCAGCTGAGGAGATCTACCATGGTCTGCCGCGTCTCTGACATAGGCGCCGACCAAAGGAATCCTCCGCTCCACCTCAAATCTACCTGCCAGAGATCTTCCTTTCACCCTCTGATTTCGTCGTCCGCTATGAACCTTCAGCGGAACCCTATTGACCCCTTCGTCCAGGTAACAATAGATTAGGAGTAGGAGTAGGTTAGCTTAGTTAGTTAGTTTAGGTAGTTAGATTAGAGTAATTTTAGAATTTCAGTGTCATCTTCTCTGACTCCGGCGAGCTCCTTGAGCTCGCCAGAGCTTTAATCTTGTCTTTTTAACTCAATGTACATCTTCCTTTAACCCTCACAATCACTTCTAGCACATTTAATTGCTTAATTGATCACCTAATCGCCTAATTCACATTCCACCTCCATCAACTACTGCCACTATCCATGGTGACAGTAATCGACCTAATTCCACCTTCATAGGGTCTTCCATCATTTATCCATCACTTATGGGTCCTAATCGACACTATAATGCATATAATTACCACATATAAATTAAACGCCCAAATCTTAATTAAGCTCCTGAGCTCGCTGTCAATGGTGGCTCAGGAGCAATTCAAATCCTAGATTAAATATATATTTATGAATATAAACACTTGTTGACTTGTTTTAACTGTTCAATTGAGTGGTTAAACAAGTCCTGAGCTTAATTCAAATCAGATTTTTAAAGAAATGAATTCACTGTCAAATCTTACATATAAAGAGACAAATGAAGAATTAAATGTAATTCTGATGTTCCTTGCAATCTCAGGATCCTTTTTAGATTAAAAATGGTAAGTTTAATCAATCTGTGTACACTTTTCACATTTTCTGGACTCACCGAAACTCCGATGAGCTCCGACAAGCCAAATTTGTACTTTAGCCTTTAGAATTTGTTGAGAAGCTCCATAATGATGTAATATGGATCACTGATTATCTTGAGGATATTTCTTTGAAGATTTAGTATCTGGAGCCAAAGAATGAAGTTCATCTTCCCCAACTCCGACGGAGTAGGAGAAGTCTGATAAAGAGATATAAGAACAATTTAACTCATTGCACTGAAGCTGTTTAAACTCTTAGAATACTGTAATAACTTCTGAATCTTTTTGACGAACAAGCACATTTTGAAGCTCAAGCAGTGAGCCTGTAACCCTAGAATTCTGGGTCAGAGCATCAATTTAAGAATCTGAATGAGTTTCTGAGGTTTAGAAGATCCTATTCGAGGCTTAAGTTTCTTGGGAGAAGGCTTTTAACAGAAAGTCAAACTTTTGTGCCTTCACAGTCAAACTGAGTCTGATAATGGAGTTCTGAGCTCAAATTAAGGAATTGATGAGTTAAAGTTGTTTCTGGGATCTTATTTGATGGTTTTAGAAAGATTTGACTGAGCTCAAACATGTATTTTGATAGGATTTTAGTTCCTGTTAGTTTGGGTTACTTTCGAACCCAAACTTATAGTAGTGCTATTTCGTTGAGTTTTAATTCTAAATCTTACCTAGTTAAGTCTGTTATAACCCTTAGAATTAGTTTAAATCAATCAGAGATGTTTCTCTATGTCTGTTCATCCATTTCAGTCTGAAAATTTTGAACTCTGAAGCTTTTAGAGAAGTGAAAAGCTTCCCTGCTGGTCCTGAAGGTCTTGAGAGCTTAGAGACTACACTCGTAGATGCGGAATAATATTTAAAACTTGTACAGACCTTAAAATAAGAGAGAAAAGTCCAGCTGAGGACTTTGTAGATGTTAAAACCATTTCCAGGCGATAAATAACCCGTAGGTACCCCTGATTTTATCTTTCAAATTGAAGAGGAAAACAACCTTTAAACCTTAAATTGACCCTGCAATTGTATAGATCTACCTTAGAGCTTTTTAACAAACTTTAAATCACTCAATTTGGAGCTCTGGGTAGGAAGTTATGATCGTTTGAAGTTGGGTCTGGAAGGGGTTATGTTAGTCCCACATCGTCAGTTTCTGAGTGCGCGCATGGGGATAAAACAATTTTGTTACATGGGCTCTTCAGTCGTCAACACTCGGCGCACCGGTTACCAATCTGAACATTCTGAGCATGTGCATGTGTGTGTGCGGGCTTGTGTGCCTACGGGTGTGCGCCCTTGTGGGCGTGAGCGAATGTGCCTTGGGAGGGCAAGGCTTAGAAGGCTGGGTTGAGCTAGATTGGCTTGAGACTATGAACCGAAATGAAATAAACCAAAATCGAATCTAACTGAGATTAGGCGAGGACCGAGTAGGGTTTGGTCCTACCCTGGTCTCATGGTGATGTGTATCCTCAAAAGGACCTCGTTGCAAATAAAATAATTTTTGGTTAAAAAGTAAAAAAACTTGATTTAGCTGAAAGTCTAAGGGAATTGAAAGAGAAGTCGATGGTTGTTAAATGCTAAGTGTTGAGCTGAAGGCAAGGAAAGAAAGAACAGGCACGGAAGGAACTAAGAGAACAGGCACTAAGAGAAGAGAAGAAAAAGGCAGGAACAGAACAAAAGAAGAACGGTAAGAAAGAGAGCTCGAGATAGAGAATAAAAGGAAAAGAAGAGAAAGAAAGAGAGAAGAAGAGAGAGGCTGAAGAAATAAATAAAGAAAATCTTTTCTTGTATCATTTTAATTACTTTTTGAATTTGTTTTAATTGTAAAAAGGCATGTTTTAATAGAACAACTTTTATTGACTTAATTTCTTTTGAAATAAAATTGGAAAACAAACATCATTTTGAGTAAATATGTTTTTCATATGGAATTTTATATATTCCTTACAGTTTAAATATTTTGGCAAAATTCATGCTTTTATAATCAACCTAATTATACCTCCTAAACTTAGAAAGAAAATAATGAAAATTGGTGAATGTAGAAAAAATTATTATACCTCCCAGTGAACGACCTGGACTCAACCAGCAAAATTTCTAAAATGTTAGGTTAATTCGACTCTATACTACACAACCAACACAACTTCGAGTTAACCTAAGTGACTTCTTTTACTCTTAATTAAGTGAAATTAACTTAATTACTGAGTTGAGTGAAAAGCACGATCATCCGTCTGTCTATCTCTCTCTCTGTCTATCTATCTATCTATCTATCTATCTATCAGTCTATCTATCTATCTATCTGTCTGCCTATCTCCCTATTTGTCTATCTATCTGTCTATCTCTCTATCTGTCTGTCTATCTCTCTATTTGACTCTCTATCTGTCAGTCTATCTGTCTCTCTATCTATATATCTATCTCCCTTGTCTATCTATCTGTCTATCTATGTATCTATCTATCTATCTATTTGTCTACCTTTCTATCTATCTATCTATCTATCTATCTATCTGTCTGTCTATCTATCTGTCTATCTATCTATCTATCTCTCTATCTATTTGTTTATCTATCTCTCTATCTATCTGTCTAACTATCTATCTATCTATTTGTCTATCTACCTATCTGTCTATCTTTCTATCTATCTGTCTATCAATCTATCTATCTATCTATCGATCTATCTATCTATTGCTCTACCTGTCTATCTATCTCTCTATTCGTCTATCTATCTGTCTATCTATCAATCTATCTGACTATCTATCTATCTCTCTATCAAATAGTCTATCTGTCTAGCTAGCTATCTATCTATCTATCTTTCTGTCTATCTGTCTATCTATCTGTCTATGTATCTATGTATCTATCTCGCTATCTATCTACTTATCCATCTTTCTATCGTTCTGTGTATCTGTCTATCTATCTATCTATCTCTCTATCAATCTATCTATCTTTCTATCTGTCTATCTATCTCCATATGTATCTATCTACCTATCTATCTATCTATCTGTCTGTCTGTCTGTTTGTCTCTCTATCTATCTGTCTATCTGTCTATTTGTCTATCTGTCTATCTGTCTCTCTATCCATCTGTCCATTTGTTAATCTATCTATCTGTCTATCTTTCTGTCTGTCTATCTATCTATCTATCTATCTCTCTCTCTCTCTCTCTCTATCTATCTATCTCTCTATCTGTTTGTCTATCAATCTCGTTTAATATCTATCTATCTATCTATCTATCTGTTTGTCTGTCTATCTGTCATCTGTCTTTCTATCTGTCTGTCTATCTATCTATCTATCTGCTTGTCCATCTGTCTATCTATCTATCTGTCTGTTTTCCTATCTGTCTATCTATCTATCTATCTATCTATCTATCTATCTATCTGTCTCTCTATCTATCTGTCTCTCTTTCTATCTATCAATCTATCTATCTGTCAGTCTATCTATCTATCAGTCTATCTATCTATCTCTCTACCTGTCTATCTATCGATCTGTCTATCTATCACTCTGTCTATCTATCCGTATATCTATCTATCTGTCTATCTATCTGTTTATCTGTCTATCTATCTCTCTATCTATCTGTCTATCAATCTTTCTATCTATCTATCTATCAATATATCTATCTGTCTCTCTATGTATCTATCTATCTATCTCTCTTTCTGTCTATCAATCTATCTATCTGTCCATCTATCTATCATCTATTTATCTCTCTATCTATCTATCTATCTATCTGTCTCTCTATCTCTCTATCTGTGTATCTGTCTATATGTCTATCTGTGTATCTGTCTCTCTATCTATCTGTCTATCTATTTATTTGTATACCTATCTCTCTGTCTGTCTATCTATCTATCTATCTCTCTCTATCTATCTGACTCTCTATCTGTTTGTCTATCTATCTGTCTATCTTTCTCTCTATCTATCTGTTTATCAATCTCTCTGTCTCTCTATCTATCTATCAATCTATCTATCTATCTTTCTGCAGTCTGTCTATTTGTTTCTCTATATATTTGTCTATCTATCTATCTGTCTATTTATCTGTCTTTCTATATGTCTGCTTGTCCGTCTATCTGTATCTATATCTGTCTATCTATCTATCTATCGATCTATTTGTCCATCTATTTATCTGTTTGTCTATCTATCTATCTATCTGTCTACCTATCTATCAATCTATCTATTTGTCTCGCTATCTGTCTATCCATCTATCTGTCCGTCTGTCTGTCTATATGTCTATCTACCTATCTCTCTATCTATCTATCTATCTTTCTATCTATCTGTCCATCTGTCCATCTGTCTCTCTATCTATCTGCCTATCTATGTCTCTGTCTATCTATCTTACTATCTGTCTCTCAATCTATCGATCTATCTATATATTTATCCGTCTATCTATCTATCTGTCTATCTATCTATCTGTGTATCTATCTATCTATCTATCTCCCAATCTATCTCTCTATCTGTCCATTTGTCTATCTATCTTTCTATCTATTTGTCTATCTATCTATCTATCTATCTGTCTATGTATCTCTCTGTCTATCTATCTATCTATCTATCAATTTTTGTATCTATCCGTCTATCAATCTCTCTGTCCATCTATCTATCTATCTATCTACCTCTCTATCTATCTATCTGTCTGTCTCTCAATCTATCTGTCTATCTATCCCTCTATCTATCTATCTATCTGTCTATCTATCTGTCTATCTATCTATGTATCTGTCACTCTATCTATCTGTCTATCTCTCTCTCTGCCTATCTATCTACCTATCGGTCTATCAATCTATCTATCTATCTATCTATCTGTCTGTCTATCTCTCTACCTATCTGTCTATCCTTCTATCTGTCTCTCTATCTTTTTGTCTATCTTTCTATTTGACTCTCTATCTGTCTGTCTATCTGTCTCTCTGTCTATCTATCTGCCTCCTTTGTCTATCTATCTGTCTCTCTATCCATCTGTCTATCTTTCTATCTATCTATCTATCTATGTGTCTACCTATCTATCTATCTATCTATCTTTGTATCTATCTATCTCTCTATCTATCTGTCTATCTATCTGTCCATCTATCTATCTATCTATCTATCTATTTGTCTGTCTGTCTATCTATCTATCTATCTGTCTATCTTTCTGTCTATCTGTCTATCTATCTATCTAGCTTTTTGACTACTAGTCTATCAATCTATCTATCTATCTATTGTTCTACCTGTCTATCTATCTCCCTATTCATCTATCTATCTATCTATCTGTCTATCTATCTGTCTCTCTGTCAATCTATCCAACTATCTATCTATCTATCTCTCTATCTATCTATATATCTTTCTGCCTATCTTTCTGTCTATCTATCTATCTATCTATCTATCTATCTATCTATCTCTCTATCTGTCTACCTATATCTCTATCTATCTATCTATCTATCTTTCTATCTCTCTATCTATCTGTCTATCTACCTATCTATCTTTCTATATGTCTATCTGTCTATCTATCTCCCTATCTATCTGTCTATCTGTCTATCTATCGGTTGGTCAGTCTATCTATCTATCTCTCTCTCTCTCTATCTGTCTGTCTCTCTATCTGTTTGTCTATCTCTCTATCTATCTGTCTATCTATCTCTCTATCTATCTGTCTATCAATCTCCTTTTCTCTTTATCTATCTATCTATCTATCTATCTGTCTGTTCGTCAATCTGTCTATCTATTTTTCTATCTATCTGTCTGTCTATCTATCTGTCTATCTATTTATCTATCCATCTATCTATCTATATATCTGTCTCTCTATCTCTCTATCTATCTAACTGTCTGTCTATCTATCTATCCATCAGTTTCTCTCTCTGTCTATCTATCTGTCTCTCTATCTATCTGTCTATCTGTCTCCCTATTTATCTATCTATCTATCTGTCCCATCTATCTGTCTGTCTATCTGTCAATCTATCTATCAGTCTATCTGTCCATTTATCTCTCTCTCTATCTATTTATCTATCTATCCATCTCTCTTTATATCCATCTATCTGTTTGTCTATCTGTCTATCCACATATCTCTTTATCTGTTTATCTATCTGTCTTTCTATCTATCTATCCATCTGTCTATCTGTCTCTCTATCTATGTGACTATCTACATGTTTGTCTATCTATCTATCTATATATTTGTCTCTCTATCTATCTATCTATCTATCTATCTATCTATCTATCTATCTGTCTATCTCTCTATCTCCCTATCTATCTCTCCATCTATCCATTTGTCTATCTGTGTATATGTCTTTCTATATATTTGTCTATCTGTCTATCTATCTATTTGTCTATGTATCTCTCTGTCTATCTATCTAACAATTTGTCTCTCTATCTATCTGTCTATCAATCTCTCTATCTATCTATCTCACAATCTATCTGTCTATCTATCTCTCTGTCTATCTATCTATCTATCTATCTATCTATCTTTCTATCTAGTTATCTATCTGTCTCTCTACCTATCTGTCTATCTCTCTCTTTCTCTATCTATCTATCTATCTATTAGTCTATCTATCTATCTATCTGTCTATCTATCTGTCTGTCTGTCTATCTCTCTATTTGTTTGTCTATCTGTTTGTCTATCTCTGTATCTGACTCTCTATCTGTCTGTCTATTTGTCTCTCTGTCTATGTGTCTATCTCCCTTGTCAATCTATTTGTCACACTATCTATCTGTCTATCCTTCTATCTATCTATTTGTCTACCTTTCTATCTATCTAGCTATCTATCTGTCTATCTATCTGTCTATCTATTTGTTTATCTATCTCTCTATCTATTTGTCTATATGTCTATCTATCTATCTATCTATCTGTCTGTCTATCTATCTATCCATCTATCTATCTATCTACCTATCTATCTAGCTTTTTGTCTATTAGTCTCTCTATCTGTATATCTATCTATCTATCTATTGCTCTACCTGTCTATCTATCTCTCTATTCATCTATCTATCTATCTATCTATCTATCTATCTGTCTCTCTATCAATCTATCTGACTATCTATCTATCTCTCTATCTAATAGTCTATCTGTCTGTCTATCTATCTATCTATCTATCTATCTGACTGTCTATCTTTTTGTCTATCTATCTATCTATCTATCTATCTGTCTGTCTATCTATCTATCTATCTATCTATATCTCTATCTATCTATCTACTTGTCTATCTATTTATCTATCTGTCTATCTTTATGTCTATTTGTCTATCTATCTGTCTTTCTATCTATCTATCTATCTCTCTATCTATCTATCTATTTCTCTATTTGTCTATCTATCTATCTATCTATCTTTCTATCTTTCTATCTATCTGTCTCTCTATCTATCTGTCTATCTATCTATCTGTCTATATGTCTATCTGTCTACTGTCTCTCTATCTATCTATCTATCTATCTCTCTGTCTATCTATCTGTCTTTCTATCTATATATCTATCTATCTCTCTCTATCTATCTGTCTCTCAATCAGTCTGTCTATCTCTCTATCTATCTACCTATCTATCTCTATCTATTTGTCTATCAATCTCTTTTTCTCTCTATCTATCTATCTATCTGTCTGTCTGTCTATCTGTCTTTCTATCTATCTGTCTATCTATCTATCTGTCTGTCCATCTGTCTGTCTATCTATCTGTCTGTTTGCCTATCTATCTATCTATCTATCTATCTATCTTTCTGTCTCTCTATCTGTGTATCTGTCAGTCTATCTATCTATCGGTCTATCTATCTATCTATCTCTCTATCTGTCAATCTATCGATCCGTCTCCCTGTCACTCTATCTATCTATCTGTTTGTCTATCTATCCGTCTATCCGTCTATCTGTCTCTCTATCTTTTTGTCTATCAATCTCTCTGTCAATCTATCTATCTGTCTCTCTATCCTTCTATCTATCTATCTATCTATCTATCTATCTATCTTTCTGTCCGTCAATCTATCTATCTGTCCATCTATCTATCTGTCTATCTATCTCTCTGTCTATCTATCCATCCATCTATCTATCTGTCTCTCTATTTGTTTATCTGTCTATTTGTCTATCTGTTTGCGCTATTTTGCAGGTTTTTTGTGCCGCTATTTTCTTATCGGTGGTGTGTGTGTGCACTTGCACATTATTTTCCATTTATGGATGGGAGGCGATCCTTGCATCCGCCTCTTGCACCACCGTTGACAGGTGATCCTAGGCCGGTTGCAGATAAGCAACCAATGGTTTTCCTGTCTGATCCATCTACTTCTATGAATCCAATGTAGAATCTTAATCCCGAGATCCCTTCTTCTTCTGGTCAGGGGGAGATGACACCTTTTGATGTTCATGAGGCGCTCCTGAACCTGAATCTTAGGATGCTAGAGCAAACAAGACAAATCAATTTATTAACAACAGCCTTGAATAATTTGCAGACTTTTCAAACTCATCCTCCACCTTGACCTGAGGCGGGTTTTGAAATCCTTGATTTGCCGATCAATTGTCCAAGGCCTCTACTCAGAGATTATTATAACCCATCCAATGCATAAGTAGAGCCTAATGTTAGGATTCCTATTGGGGAGAATGATCCTGACTTAAAGCCAAATATCATAGGTTTAATCCCCCACTTTCACGGATATGCATCCGAGGATCCATTTCAACATATTGAAGAACTTAAGAATTTATCTCAAACTCATGGTCCTCGAAATCAAAATAAGGAAATCCTACTAATGAAGATTTTCTCTTTTAGACTTAAAGATGAAGCTGCATATTGGTATAGAACTATAGCAAGACCAATCTCAACTTGGGCTAAACTCGAATCCGCATTTTTGAAAAAATTCTTTCCAATTGGTCGAACCAATGCTTTAAGGCGAGCTATTAATACTTTCAATCAAAACCAAGGAGAACCAATTCATGAAGCGTGGGAACGTTTTCATGGATTGCAAAGGAAATGCCCACATCATGATATCCCTCGTTGGCAACTCATGCACATCTTTTATTATGGTTTACAAGAGGGCATTCGCAATCTAGTCGATGCCGCTTGTGGAGGGAATTTTCTAAATCGCGACGCAGAATCCGCTTCAGAATTATTTGAAGGGATGGCGGAAAACTCGATCAATAATGCATCAATGTCGCAATTTACCTGGGGTGCGAACACGAATCACCAAAATCCGCATAAGGGCATTCATGAGATCGGTAATCCGTCCAATTCAAAGGATTTAGAGATTATTGTAGAAAAACTGGACAAAGTAGATATTTTAGCAAATCATCTCAATTAGGTTAGAAATACAATGAAGACTCTTACGCCTCTACTTGCTACGAATCCCGCGTATTTACCTATTTCGCAAATTCCCGCAGGGAGGGAATTTATGAATAATCTGGATTCTAGAGATCCATCTTCCTTGGGTTTTCTATCTACTTCTTCACTAACCCAAGGAGGGACCTTTGTTCCACAATCTTACCCACCCTTTTCCCCATCATTTTCTATTGCAGAAAACACACCATATCTTTTTGGATTACACGCCATCCAGGAAAATACTCCAAGACCAAATCCTTATTCAAATTCTTATAATCCTGGATGGAGAAGCCACCCAAATTTTTCTTGGGCTGATCAAAATCAAAATCAAAGACCAAATTATCCGAATCAGACCCATTGTAACCCACCTCCATTGCCTCCTCAGCAATTAGATTTAAGGCCTAACTCGATGAGTATGCAGAATTACTCTAGGCCTATTAGAGATACACAGCTAGACCAAATTTTAAGAGCTGTGACAAAATGCTGAAGCTCTCGCTGAGATCCATAGGCAATGTAAGGTAGAGTTGGCTGATTTACGCAATCAGATCATGCTTTTGGTTGAGTCTCATCAGCCAGGTACTCTTCAATCTCAGCCAATTCTGAATCCTAGGAATCTGCCAAATCCTAGGCAAAAATCAAGGCCAAGTCCATTTTCTTAATCAGGCCTTTGGTTCTAATCATAACCCGTCCTCCGTATTACCTGAAAATAACCCACCAAACCCGCATCAGCAACCTATTTTGTGTCAAAATGACCCACCTATTATTGAGAATTAAAAACTGACTCTGCTGATCTTCTGAACTTGGTGGAATCATCTTTTAAATTGCTTTAATCTTGAACATTCTACATCTCAACCTAAATCAGATCTATTTTTCACAAGATTCACTCTGATCTTTTTTGAGATTTTCATGAGAATCTGATTTTGGGTTCTGCGAGATCTATTCTAGGCAATTTCTGGACGAGTTTTAATTGGGTGGTTTAATCTATTTTCTAATTTTTTTGATCTAATTCTTTCATAACTCTGTTTTTACCATATACCTATTCCTTTTAGGAGTTCTTTACTAGGGTTTATGCCCAGCTGAAGGTGTAAAACTTAGCATTTGTACATAGCTGTTTCTTGTTTTTACCATTTTGATTTTCTTCTACACTTACTTTAAAATTTCACTTCATATCATATTGATTACCTTCATTTAGTCCGACTGACCACTTTGACCTTTGGTCAGAATTGAAATCATCCGGACAGAGATTTTTAATCTCCTCCTTTCGACTCCTTCCATCGCCCTATGCTAAATGAAGAGTAGTATCTTTTCACCCTTCTTACAATGAGGACATTGTAAAATTTTGGCTTGGGGGGGTGTTGAAGTGAAATTTTCACTTTAAGTGCGGGTTAAAAAAATAATATAAAAACACATAAAAATTAAATATCCACGAAATTTAAAAAATAGAAAATCTAAAAATGATAAAAATTTAAAAAAAATTAAAAAATTTTCATAAAAATTTGAAAAATTTTTGAAAAAAATTCATAAAAATTGAAAAAATCTTATATATATAAAAATAAAATATATAAATACAAAAATTTGAAAAAAGAATTCATAGCAATAATAAGAGGGGTATATTCATTTTTAATAAAGAAGAAAAGAAGAATAGATATATATATTTACTATAATTAAGAGCTTAATTTTCTTTTAGGTTAGAAATTAAAATGTATATAGAATATTTAAGAGCATTCAATTCTTAATTAGATTTTATTTAAGCATTTTGTAAAAACACACTTTTGTGTTTAAAATTTTTAAAACAAGATTATATTTGAATTAGGAATCTTTTAAATCTTTTAAAGATTTGTTTTTCTATTCTTATCTTGAATTAAGAAACTAAATGGTTAAGATTTAAACTTAAGTGTTGGAATTAAATTATAACTTTTTAATCAATTAGATTAAGTAATCCTTTTGCTTTTTGAAAATTTGATTTTATCATAAAGTTAAGTAAAAAGGCTAGATATTTAGAGTTAATTAAATAGAGAGTTGGTAGAATTTTAGTTTACAAAACTTACAGGCTAAAGATAAATAACTAGACCTGGTAAATTTTGTCTTGACGGATCCTATAGGAGGAAACTAAGAATTTGAAGAACCTGAGAGTAAAGGGCTTTGTTGGATTACCTTCATTTACTTCCTCTTTTTAGTTAATATTTTTCAAAAATATATCAAGTAAAATACAATGGCCGCTTTTTAGATCTTTTTAAACAAAAATATGTGGTCTTTTTAAATCTCAGAGGACAGGGATCTACGCGGGTTTTCTCATGTTTTCCCGCTAATGCGAGAAAAATAGTTAAAAAATTCTCGAGTCAGATCGAACAAATTCTAGCAAATAATGCACTCCTAAGAGTGTATGCCTATAATATGCTGCTGCTAGTTAGAAAAAGATGTATTTTTTTATTTTTTTATTTTTAATGCAATAATACAAAAGATTAAGAAATACTCACAAAAAGAAGAAACGACAAAACAACTACAGATTCCCGCCTTCTCCTGAGACTACCCGCAAAAGTAAACCTGAAAAGAAGATAGAAACAAAAACAAAAACAAAACAAAACAAAACTAATTAGAACAAAAGTTATTAAAGACAAAAATATATTTACAAAATACCTCCTAATTAGACAATTAAACCAACTAAATTTTATTGAATTAAGGGATTACCTCCCCAACAACGGCGTCATTAAAATGATTGAGTGGCTTTACTCAACTCAGTAATTAAGTTAATTTTACTTAATTAAGAGTAGAAAAAGTCACTTAGGTTAACTCGAAATTGTGTCGGTTGTGTAGTATAGGGTCGCATTAACCTAACATTTTAGAAATTTTTATTGGTTGAGTCCAGGTCGTTCGTTGGGAGGTATATTTTTTTTTTCTAAATTCACCAATTTTCTTTTATTTTCCTTTCAAGTTTAGGAGGTATAATTAAGTTGATTATAAAAGCATGAATTTTGTTAAATGATTTAAACTATAAAGAATATACAAAACTCCATATGAAAAACACATTTACCTAAATGATGTACTTTATTAACAAGTAAACATGTTAATTTTCTATTTTATTTCAATGAAGTTAAGGCAATAAGAATTATTCTATTAAAATATGCCTTATTACAAAATTTAAGAACAAAAAGAAATGAAAATGATGCAAGAAAAGCAAATTCTTTTATTTATTTCTTCAGCCTCTCTCTTCTTCTTTCTTTACTTATTCTTCTTTCTCATCTTTTTATTCTCAACTCTTTTCTCTCTTTCTCCTATTCTATTCCTGCCTTCTTCTCTTCCCTTAGCTTTCTTCTTAGTTCCCTTAGTAGTGCCTGTTCTCCTTTCTTTCCTTATCCTCCAGCTCTTAGCCATCAGCTCCTCTTTCCTTTTGATCCTTCAGCTGAACCGGGTTTATTTTCCTTTTTAACCAAAAAATTATTTTATTTGCGGCGAGGTCCTTTCGAGGATACACAGCACCTTGAGACTAGGGTGGGACCAGACCCTCCTCGGTCCTCGCTTGATTTCATTAGGTTCGATTTTGATTTATTTTTTGGTTCATACTTTCGAGCTAATCTGGCTCAACCAGCCTCCCAGGCCTCGCCCCCCAGGGCACATTCGCTCATGCCCACTCTGGCGCACACTCGTAGGCATACATGCCCGCACACACACAGATGCTTAGATAGGTTCAAATGCTTAGTTCGTGCCCAGCGCTTGACGACTGGGGAACCTACAGCATAAATTGCTTTTATTCCAAGGCGCCCGCTCAGAGCTATCCGAAGTGGGACTATGTTAACCCCTCCAGACCCAACTTCAACCGATCATATCTCCTAGCTCAGAGCTCCAAATCAAGTGATTCAAGGCTTGTTGGAAAGCTCTAAGATAGATCTACAAGTTTGCAGGGTCAATTTAAAGTTTAAAGGATGTTTTTCTCTTCAATTTGAAGAGTAAAATCAAGGGGTTCCTATGGGTAAAAATTCCTGGAAATGGTTTTAACGTTTACAGAGTCCTCAGATGGACTTTTCTCTCTCATTTAAAGGTCTAAACAGTTACTAAGATTAATTCCACATCTGCAGAAGTAGGTTCTAAGCTCTCAAGACCTTCAGGATTAGTAGAGAAGCTCAAAGCTTCTCTGAAAGCTTCAGAGATCAAATTTTCAGACTTGAAATACGTAAACAGACACAGAAGAACACTACTAATTGATTTAAACAAGTTCTAAGGGTTGTAACAGATTGATCTGGGCAGGATTTAAGATCAAAACTCTACAAAATGGCACTACTGTTAGTTTGGGTTCAAAAATAACCCAAATTGACAGAGTTTGAATTTTCACCAAAATATAGGTCTGAGCTCAGTTAAATCTCTCTAATATCATTCATCAAGATCTCAGAAATAATTTAATCTCATCAATTCCTCACCTCAAGCTTAGAACTCCATAATCAGACTCATGCTTGACTGTGAAGGCACAAAAATTTGACTTTCTGTTCAAAGACTTCTCCCAAGAAATCAAAGCCTCGAATTGGATCTTCTTAACCTCAGGAACTCATTTAGATTCTCAGATAGGTGTTTTAACTAATATTTCTAGGGTTTCAGGCTCGCCGCCTGAGCTTCAAAATGTGTTTGTTCGTTAGAGGAATCTAAGAGTTGTGACAGTGATTTGAAGACATGAATAGCTTCAGTGCACTGCACTGAAGCTTCTAGGTTCCTTAAATGCTTCTTAGATCTCTCTATCAGACTTCTCCAACTCCGCCGGAGTTGGAGAAGATGAACTTCAATTTATAGCTCCAGACACTAAATCCTCAAATAAATGACTGCAAATTAATCAGTGATTGTTAAATCATTGATCTGGAGCTTTTCACCAAGTTTCACAAGCTGAAGAACAAAAATGACTTGCTGGAGCTCGCCGGAGCTCCGATGAGTACAGAAAATGAACAAACTATGTACAGATTGTTTAAACTTGCAATTTTTAATCTAAAAAGGTTCCTAAGGTTGCAAGGAACCTTAAGAATTCAATTACTTCTTCATTATCTCATTGGAATTAAGATTTGACAGTAAATTCATTTCTTTAAGAATCTGATTTGGATTAGGCTCAAGACTTGTTTTACCACTCAATTGAGTGGTTAAAACAAATCAAAAAGTATTTATAATCATAAATATATATTTAATTTAGGATTTGAACTGCTCCTGAGCCGCCATTGACCGTGAGCTCAGGAGCTTAATTAAAATTGGGCATTTAATTTATATGTGGTAATTATACATATTATAGTGTCGATTAGGGTCCTAAGTGGTGAATAGATGATGGAGAACCCAGTGAAGGTGGATCTAAGCCCACTACTGTCGCCATGGACAGTGACAGGAGTCGGTGGAGGTGAAATGTGAATTAGGCGATTAGATGATCATTTAAGTGATTAAGTGGACTAGAAATGGTCGTGGGAAGTAAAGAAAGATGGACAGCGATTTCAAAAGATGAAATTAAGGCTCTTGCGAGCTTAAGGAGCTCATCGAAGTCAGAGAAGATGAACACTGAAATTCTAAAATTACTCTAATCTAACTAACTATCTAACTAACTAAGCTAACCTACTCCTACTCCTAATCTATTGTTACCTGGACGAAGGGGTCAATAGGGTTCCCCAAAGGTTCATGCGGACGACGAAATCAGGGTTTCAGGAAGATCTCCGGCGAGCGGATTTGAGGTGTAGTAGAGGACTCCTTGGGTCGACGCCTGTGTCAGAGACGCGACAGACCATGATGGATCTCCTTGGCTGATCAAAATGGATAGAGGAAGTCGGAAAGTGAGATGGAAAGTCACTGAAGTTTTGGACAAATAGCCTATCGAAGTCAGCTACAGTGTTAGAAGAGGGAAGGGAGCCAACTTTAGTTAAATCAGAGGGGTGAGGGGGTATTTATAGTAGTTGGCGGCGAAGAGAGTGGCAGGGTCTGGTTGAAGAAGGAGCTTGAGGAGCTTAACCTCCGGCATCGTCTCCGACGATGGTGAGGTTATCTCCCACTAGAAATTAGGATTTCCGGTTAATCCAAACCAGTGGATGAAGAGGAGGTGGTGAGTGCAAGCTGCAAGAGCTTGAACAAAGAAGGTTGATGTCGGTAGGGTGGTTATCGTGCAGTGGTGTGACTCTCCGTCGCCAGCCGTTCATTCAGCTGAAGAAGAAGAAGAAGAAGGAAAGGGACTTAAATGTAATGAAACTTAAGGACCTGTGTGAGAAATAAGGACCTGATTGTAATGAATATTAAGGACCAAAGTGTAAACCCAGGTTTTGAAGGTTTATTTTAACTTAGATCTTTTTCAACTTTTTATATATGTTAGTAAATAAGGTAAATATTATGTTTTCACCTTGAATTTACATTTTCGACCTTTTTAGGTTAATTTATTAGATTAAGTAAAATTACTTAAGTTATTATATACTTAGGTTTACATTAAGTTTAAGTTACTTATCTTATTAATTAAGGGAATGATTAATAGGATTTCGAGTCCAATTATTAATTAAATTGTTAATAATGTTAATTGAATGATAAAATACCATTTTAAACTTATTTTAAGGTCCTTTACTAAATATCATTTATTTAATAATTAACCCTTATAAATTCATAACCTTAGCTAATTAACTAGGAAGACTAGTTAATTAGGGGTAATTAGAGATCATGATGAGTCTCTCATCACTACTATATCTGAGTTTGAAACCTTGAATGCCATCAAGGATCTCAAATGTGAAGGCTCACCTGGTCCTAATGGAATTCAAGCCTTCTTTTACAAAGAGATGTGGGATGTTGTGGGCACTGAGGTGATGGAGGTGATCAGAGAATTTGGGATTGGCAACTTTGGCTTTGAAAAAATCAATAGGTCCTTCTTATTCCTTTTGCCAAAGCTCTGAGAGCTGAATCATTTTAGGAATTCAGACCCATAGCCCTTTTGAACTCTTTTTATTTGGTGATTAGCAAGGTCTTGGGCAACAGGTTAAGGCTTGTTTTGCAAGAGTTGATCCACCCTGTTCAATCCGCCTTCCTTCCTGACAGATCTTTACAAGAGTCTTTTATCATGGCCCAAGAGATGGTTTGTGGGTGGCACGAGAGGAAGTGTAAAGCTTTTTTGTGGAAAGTTGATTTCCACAAAGCTTATGATTCCATCTGTTGGCCTTATCTTTGGGAAGTGTTTAAAATAAGAGGTTTTCCCTCTACTTGGATTCAATGGGTAAAAAGGTGTATCACAACTGCCTCTTTCACTCCATTGATAAATGGGAAACCTTGTGGTGCATGGATTCAGCCCCAATGTGGGATCAGACAAGGTTGTCCTCTGGCGCCTTTGGTTTTCAACCTGGCGGTGGACAACTTGGCCTGGTACGCTTTCAAACTTGCTGAAGCAGGCCTTATTAGAGGCTATTCCTTATCTTGCAGGAGTGCTTTGGCCCCTACACTTCAATATGTGGATGATACAATTTTTTTTGTGGAAGGATCTATTGATGAAGCCCAAGCTCTGTGTCATATGGTCAACATTTTTGGGGATATCTCAGGCCTTAGGCTGAACAGAGAGAATCAAGTTTGGTCTATTTTGGCTTACCTAAGGCTGAGCAAGGTGACATTTCAGCTATTTTGGGGACCCCTCACATCAGCCTCCCTATCAGATATTTGGGTCTGCCACTAGGGTGCTCTAGAATGAAGAAAAGAGATTGGAATTGTCTCTTTGACAAAATTTCATTGAAGTTGGATGGGTGGCATAGTAGCTTCCTATCCAAGGGTGGAAGACTCATCTTGCTCAATTCAGTGATCACCTAAATCCCTGTTTTCTACCTTTCCATCTTTAAAGCTCCTAAATCTATGTGGAAGCGGTTGGATGTATTGAGGAAGAGGTTCTTTTGGAGGGGGTCCAAACATGAGGGCAGATTTATGCAGCCACTGAAGTGGGAGCAGATCTGCCAGCCAAAGGACAAGGGAGGGCTTGGGATTAAACCCCTGAAATAGTTCAATGATGCCTTATTGCTTAAGTGGGCAATTAAATTCTTGCAAGGAGAGATGAAGCCTTGGATTGACTTGATCAGGGACAACTATGGCTCTTCAAACAGTGTGCTCAATAGACTGCAGCCCAGCAGACCCTCACCCTTTTGGAATTCAATGATCAAAGCTTTGGCTGATAACATGCATCTGCTGCACCCGACTCTTAGGGATGGCAGGACCTTCAGCTTCTGGAATGAAGGATGGTCTCGGCTGGGTGTTCTGAAGGAGATCTATCCAAGGGCTTTTGCAGTAGCCTCTGACAAGGAGGGGACATTTAGCTGCTTCTAGTCTAGCAGTAGCTGCAGCTGGATACTGAATGAAGAAGACTCCGCCAGAAGGGGCACCTGGCTATGGGATGAAAGGAGGAATCTGATCTTAGATCTTGAAAGCTTTAGGCCAAGGCTTGAAGTGGAGGATAACTACATCTGGGACAGGCTGTACACTGTACATTGTGGTTACAACAGAATGATGGAAAATGGAAGTGGGTAGAGCTATGACTTCATTGACAAGAAAATTTAGCTTTTGAAGATCCCCCTTAAAGTACAAATATTTCTTTGGCTGTGTAGGAGAGAGGGCATGATAACAGGTGATCTGCGACACAGAAGGATGAGAGCTTCTCTTCATGAATGTCACTTATGTGGGATGCACACTGACAACATTAATCACATTTTCTCCTCTTGCCTGGTTACTGATGCTGTTTGGAGAAGGACTTGCCAGGAGCCGTTACCAACATGGGATTCCATTTGGCATGGGTTTGTTGTGAGAGAGAGGCCACATGTGCGCATGGCTGTCACTCTCTGGTGTGTGTGGAAGGCGAGAAATGCAAGGCCTTTTCCGGAGAGGCCGGTGTGTTGTGAACAAATTGTAAGAGAGTGCTGGTCCCTCATACATACTTGGGAGTCTGGATTGTAATTCCTCTTACTTGATTATATAATATACCTTCTCGGATTACTATCGTAAGACGATAGCTTTCCTTTTTGCATAAAAAAAAATAGTCTATCTATCTATCTGTCTATCTTTCTGTCTATCTGTCTATCTATTGTCTATCTATCTATCTATCTATTTATCTATCTGTCCATCTATCTGTCTATCTGTCAATCTATCTATCTATCTATCTCTCTATCTATCTATCTATCCATCTGTCTCTCTATCTGTCTATCTATCTCTCTATCTATCTATCTATCTATCTATCTATCTGTCTCTCGATTTATCTGTCTATCTGTCTATCTGTCTATATGTCTATCTGTCTATCTGTCTCTCTATCTATCTGTCTATCTGTCTATCTATCTATCTATCTATCTGTCTATCTATCTATCTCTCTCTATCTATTTGTCTCTCTATCTGTCTGTCTATCTCTCTGTCTATCTGTCTATCTATCTCTCTATCTATCTATCAATATCCTTTTCTCTCTCCCTATCTATCTATCTATCTATCTATCTATCTATCTATCTACCCATCTGTCTGTCTATCTATCCGTCTATCTGCCTTTCTATCTATCTGTCTATCTATCTATCTATCTGTCTGTCTATCTATCTGTTTGTTTGCCTATCTGTCGATCTATCTATCTATCTATCTGTGTATCTATCTCTCTATCTGTCTATCTATCAATCTGTCTATCTGTTTATCTATCTATCTCTCTATCTGTCTCTCTCTCTATTTATCTATCTATCTATCTATCTCTCTATCTATCTACCTATCTATCTGTCTGACCATCTGCCTATCTGTCTATCTATTTGCTCTCCATCTGTCTATCTTTCTATCTTTTTATCTATCTATCTATCTTCACTCGTGTGACTCTAGTGATGGCGCTGTGTGCGCGATAGCATGCAACAGACGATATCGATTGAAAAACCCGCATGCATTTGCAAATAGATTTAAGTCACAATTTTTACTTCCTCTTTTTAGTTAATCTTTTTCAAAAATATATCAATTAAACTACAATGGCTGCTTTTTATATCTTTTCAAACAAAAATATGTGGTCTTTTTAATTCTCAGAGGATAGGGATCTACGCAGGTTTTCTCGTGTTTTCTCGCTGATGCGAGAAAAACAGTTTAAAAATTCCCGAGTCAGATCGCACTAATACTAGCAGGATAATGCACTCCTAAGAGTGTATGCCTATGATATGCTGCTGCTAGTCGATAAAGATGTATTTTTGTATATATTTTTATTTTTTTTATTTTTTAAATGCAACAATACAAAAGATTAAGAAATACTCACAAAAAGCAAAAACAACAAAACTAATTCCTGCCTTCTCCTCAGATCACCCGTAAAGGTAAACCTGAAAAGAAGACAGAAAATAAAAACAAAAATAAAACAAAAACAAAACAAAACACACTAATTAGAACAAAAGTTAGCAAAAACAGAAATATTTACAAAATACCTCCTAATTAGACAATTAATCCAACTAAATTCTAGTGAGGCAAAATATTACCTCCCTGGCAACGGCGCCATTAAAATGATTGGGTCGATTACTGTCACCATGGACAGTGATAGTAGTCAGTGGAGGTGGAATGTGAATTAGGCGATTAGGTGATCAATTAAGTAATTAAGTGATTTAGAAATGATCATGGAAGTTAAAGGAAGGTGGACAGTGAATTAAAAAGACAAGATTAAAGCTCTGGCCAACTCAAGGAGCTCACCGGAGTCGGAGAAGATGAAACTAAAATTCTAAAATTACTCTAATCTAACTACCTAAACTAACTAACTAAGCTAGCCTACTCCTACTCCTACTCCTACTCCTAATCTACTATTACCTGGACGAAGGGGTCAATAGGGTTCTGCCGAAGGTTCATAGCGGACAATGAAATTAGAGGGTGGAAGAAAGATCTTCGACGGGCGGATTTGAGGTGGAGCGGAGGATTCCTTGGTTCGGTGCCTGTGTCAGAGATGCGGAAGACCATGGCGGATCTCCTCAGCTGATCAGAATGAATGGAGGAAGTCGGAAAGTGAAATGGAAAGTCACCGGAGTTTTGGACGAATAGCCTATCGAAGTCGGCTACAGTGTTAGAAGAGGGAAGGGAGCCAACTTGAGTAAAATCCAAGGGGTGAGGGGGTATTTATAGCAGTTGGCAGCGAAGAGAATGGCAGGGTCTGGCCGAAGGAGCTTGAGGAGCTTAACCTCCATCGTCATCTCCGACAACAGTGAGGTTATCTCCCACTGAAAAATAGGATTTCCGGTTAATCCAGACCGGTGGATGAAGTGGAGGTGGTGAGCGCAAGCTGCAAGAGCTTGGACAAAGAAGAACGAGGTCGGCAGGGAGGTGATCGCGCGGTGGCGTGACTCTCTGCTGCCAGCCGTTCATTCAGCTGAAGAAGAAGAAGAGGAAAAGGGACTTAAATGTAATAAATCTTAAGGACCTGTGTGAGAAATAAGGATCCGATTGTAATGAATATTAAGGACCAAAATGTAAACTCAGGTTTTGAAGGTTTATTTTAATTTAGATCTTTTTCAACTTTTTATATATGTTCGTAAATAAAGTAAATATTATGTTTTCACCTTGAATAAAATTCAAGGGGTAAAATCCAACTTGAGTAAAATCCAAGGGGTGAGGGGGTATTTATAACAGTTGGCGGCGAAGAGAATGGCAGGGTCTGGCCGAAGGAGCTTAACCTCCATCGTTGTCTCCGACGACAGTGAGGTTATCTCCCACTGAAAAATAGGAATTCCGGTTAATCCAGACTGGTGGATGAAGTGGAGGTGGTGAGTGCAAGCTGCAGGAGCATGAACAAAGAAGAATGATGTCGGCAGGGAGGTGATTGCGCGGTGGCGTGACTCTCTGCCGCCAGTCGTTCATTCAGCTGAAGAAGAAGAAGAGGAAAAGGGACTTAAATGTAAGAAATTTAAAGGACCTGTGTGAGAAATAAGGACCCGATTGTAATGAATATTAAGGACTAAAATGTAAACTCAGGTTTTGAAGGTTTATTTTAATTTAGATCTTTTTCAACTTTTTCTATATGTTAGTAAATAAGGTAAATATTATGTTTTCACCTTGAATTTACATTTTTTTACCTTTTTAGATTAATTTATTAGATTAATTAAAATCACTTAAGTTATTATACACTTAGGTATACATTATATTTAAGTTACTTATCTTATTAATTAAGGGAATGATTAATAGGATTTTGAGTCCAATTATTAACTAAATTATTAATAATGTTAATTGAATGATAAAATGCTATTTTAAACTTATTTTAAGGTCCTTTACTAAATATCCCTTATTCTATAATTAACCCTTATATGTTCATTACCTTAGCTAATTAACTAGGAAGACTAGTTAATTAGGGGTAATTAGAGATCATGATGAGTGCCTCATCATCGATTTCTCTATCTGTCTATCTACCTTTTTGTTTGTCTATTTGTCAAACTGTCAATCTGTCTATCTATCTGTCACTCTACTTGTCTTTCTGTCTATCTATTTGTCTATTTATTTATCTCTCCCCATCTATCTTTCTTTCTCTCTATCTGTCTCTCTATCTATCTATCTATCTATCTATTTGTCTGTCTATCTGTCTCTCTATCTGTGTATCTATCTATCTGTCTATCTATCGATCTATCCATTGATCTATCTATCTATCTATTTATCTATCTGTCTATCTATCTGTCTCTCTATCTATCTATCTATTTAACTGAATATCCATCTGTCTATCTATCTATATATCTATCTCTCTATCTCTCTATCTATCTATCTGTCTGTCTATCTGTCTATCTATCTATCCATCTATCTCTCTATCTGTCCATCTATCTGTCTGTCTATCTATCTATCTATCTGTCTCCCTATCTGTCTATCTATCTATCTATCTATCTCTCTGACCCTCTATCTATCTGTCTGTCTCTCTGTTAATTTGTCAATCTATCTGTCTATTTATCTATCTATCTATCTATCTATCTATCTATCTATCAATCCATCTATCTGTATAACCATCTATCTATCTGTCTATCTACCTGTCTCTTTATCTGTCTATCTATCTGTCTTTCTATCTATCTATCTATCCATCTGTCTATTTGTCTCTCTATATATCCGACTATCTATCTGTCTGTCTGTCTATCTATCTATCTCTCTACCTATCGATCTATCTATCTATCTGTCTATCTATCTATCCATCCATCTATCTATTAGTGTATCTATATATCTATCTCTCTATCAGTCAATTTGTCTACCTGTCTATCTGTCTCTCTATTTATTTATCTATCTATCTATCGGTCTATGCATCTCTCTGTCTATCTATCTATCTATTTGTCTCTCTATCTATCGGTCTATCAGTCTCTCTATCTATCTATCTAACTATCTATGTCTCTATCTATCTATCTATCTGTCTGTTTCTCAATCTATCTGTCTATCTATCTATCTATCTATCTGTCTATCTATCTATCTATCTATCTATCTGTCTCTCTATCTGTATGCCTATCTCTCTTTCTATCTCTCTATCTGTCTGCCTACCTATCTCTTTGCCTACCTATCTATCTCTCTTGTCTATCTATCTATCTCTCTATCTATCTGTCTATCTATCTATCTATCTATCTATCTATTTGTCTGTCTTTCTATCTATCTATCTATCTATCTGTCTATCTATAAATCTTTCTATCTATCAGCTTATCTATCTCTCTATCTATCTATCTATCTATCTATCTATCTATCTGTCTTTCTATGTCTCTGTTTATCTATCTATCGATCTATCTATCTATCTGTCTGTCTCTCTATCTATCTGTCTATCTATTGTCTATCTATCTATCTATCTATTTATCTATCTGTCCATCTATCTGTCTATCTGTCAATCTATCTATCGATCTATCTATCTCTCTCTCTCTATCTACCTATCTGTCTCTCTATCTGTCTATCTATCTATCTATCTATTTATCTGTCCACCTATCTATCTGTCTGTCTATCTATCTATCTGTTTATCTATCTATCTCTCTATCTGTCTATCTCTCTATCTATCTATCGATCTGTCTATCTGTCGATTTGTCTATCAGTCGATCTATCTATCTATCTATCTATCTGTCTCTCTATCTGTCTATCTATCTATCTATCTGTCTATCTGTCTATCTATCTATCTCTCTATCTATCTATCTGTCTATCCATCTATCTATCTATCTATCTATCTATTTGTCTCTCTATCTGTCTATCTATCTATCTGTTTATATATCTGCTCTCTATTTGTCTATCTTTCTATCCGTCTATCTGTCTATCTATCTATCTATCTGTCTATCTATCTGTCTATCTGTCTGTCTACCTATCTATCTATCTTCTCTCTATTTGTCAATCTATCTGTCTATCTGCCTATCTATGTATCTCTCTATCTATCGATCGATCTATGTATCTGTCTCTCTATCTTTCTATCTATCTTTCTGTGTGTCTATCTGTCAAACTGTCAATCTGTCTCTCTATCTGTCTTTCTATCTACCTATTTGTCTATCTATCTATCTCTCCATCTATCTATCTATCTCTCTATCTGTCTATCTACCTTTCTCTTTGTCTATCTGTCTCTCTATCTGTCTATCTATCTATCTGTCTATCTATATATCTGTCCATCTATCTATCTGCCTATCTATTTGTTTATCAGTCTATTTACCTGTCTCTCTACTTGCCTATCTATCTATCTGTCTATCTATCGATCTATCTTTCTTTCTATCTATCTGTCTGTCTATCTATCTATCTATCAGTCTATCAGTCCATCTGTCTATCCATCTGTCTCTCTATCTCTCTATCCATCTGTCTGTCTGTCTGTCTATCTGTCTATCTACCTCTCTAGCTATCTATCTATCTATTTGTCCATCTATCCATCTGTCCTTATATCTATCTATCTGTCTATCTATCGATCTATCTATCTATCTGTCTCTCTATCTGTCTATTTATCTATCTGTCTATCTATCTATCTTTCTATCTATCTGTCCTCCATCTGTCTATCTATCTATCTATCTATCTGCCAGTCTACCTGTCTATCTATCTGACTCTCTATCTGTCTATCTATCTATCTATCTATCTGTCTATCTCAATATCTGTCTATTTATTTATCTGTCTGTCTGTCTATCTATCTATCTATCTATCAGTCTACCTGTCCCTCTATCTGTCTATCTATCTGCCTACCTATCTCTCTCTCTATCTATCTATCTATCACTCCATCTCTCTATCTATCTGTCTATCTATCGATCTAACAATCTGTCAATCTGTGCATCTATCTATCTATCTGTCTATCTATCTATCTCTCAATCTGTCTACTTGTCTATCTGTCTATCTGTCTCTTTAAATATTTGTCTATCTGTCTATCTATCTATCGGTCTACGTATCACTCTATCTATCTATCTATCTATTTTTCTCTTTAGCAATCTGCCTATCAATCTCTCTGTCTATCTATCTATCTATCTGTCCCTCTATCAATTTATCTATCTATCTATCTGTGTCTTAATCTATCTTTCTATCTATCTATCTATCTATCTATCTATCTCTCTCTTTGTCTATCAATCTATCTATTAGGCTATCTATCTATCTATCTATATATTTGTCTCTCTATCTCTCTATCTGTCTTTCTATCTGTCTGTCTATTTGTCTATATGTCTCTTTATCTGTCTATCTGTCTCTCTATCTATCTATCTGTCTATCTTTTCTATCTATCTGTCTCTTTATCTATCTGTCTATCTTTCTTGTATCTATCTACCTATCTATCTTTCTATCTATCTGTCTATCTATCTATCTATCTATCTGTCTATCTATCTATCTCTCTATCTGTTTGTTTATCTATCACTCTATCAATCAATCAATCTATCTGTCTATCTATCTATCTATCTATCTATCTATCTCTCTATCTATCTATCTATCTATCTATCTGTCTATCTTTCTATCTATCTATCTATCTATCTTTCTCTCTTTCTGTCTATTAGTCTATCTATATGTCTATCTATCTATCTATCACTCTATCTGTCTATCTATCTCTCTAGTCGTCTATCTATCTATCTATCTATCTGTCTGTCTATCTATCTGACTATCTATCTATCTCTCCATCTAACTGTCTATCAGTTTATCTATCTATCTATCTGTCAATCTTTCTGTCTATCTATCTATCTATCTATCTATGTTTCTTTCTATTTGTCTATCTATCTATCTATCTATCTTTCTATCTATCTATCTCTCTATCTGTTTATCTATCTATCTATTTGTCTATCTATCTATCTATTTGTTTGTCTATCTGTCTATCTATCTATCTCTCTGTTTGTCTGTCTACTTATCTATCTATTTGTTTACCTTCTTGTCTATCTGTCTATCTATCTGTCTATCTATCTGTCTATCTTACTATCTATCTGTCTATCTCTCTATCTGTCTATCATTCTGTCTACCTATCTATTTGTCTATCTATCTGTCTCTCTATCTATCTATCTATCTGCCTATCTGTCTGTCTATCTATCTATCTCTCTATCTATATATCCATCTGTCTACCTATCTATCTATCTGTCGATCTGTCTATCTATCTATCTATCTGTCTGTGTATCTATCTATCTATCTATCTAGCTCTCTATCTATCTTTCCATCTGTCAATCTATCTATCTGTCTATTTATCAATCTATCTATCTTTCTCTCTATCTGTCTCACTATCTGTGTATTTGTCAATCTGTCAATCTATCTGTCTCTCTATTTGTCTATTTATCTATTTGTCTATCTATCTATCTATCTATCTGTCTCTCTATCTGCCTATCCAAGCATCTGTCTATCTATTTGTCTATCTACCTGCCTCTCTATCAGTCTTTCGATCTATCTGTCCATCTGTCTATCTGTCTCTCTATCTATCTACCTATCTATCTCTCTGCCTATCTATCTATCTATCTGTCTCTCTATCTATCAATCTTTCTATCTATCTGTCCATCTATCTATCTTCTGTCTATCTATCTGTGTATCTATCTATCTATCTATCTCCCTATCTATCTCTCTATCTGTCGAATTTTTTTTCTTTCTATCTGTCTCTCAATCTATTTGTTTATCTATCTATCTATCTATCTATCTATCAGTCTATGTATCTGTCTGTTTATCTATCTGTCTATCTGTCTATCTATCTATTTGTCTATCTATCTATCTATCTGTCTCTCTATCTTTTTGGCTATCTATCTATCTATCGATCTATGTATCTCTCTGTCTATCTATTTGTCTATCTATCTCTCAGTCAGTCTATCTATCTATCTATCTATCTATCTATCTGTCTTTCTATCTCTCTATCTATCTATCTATCTGTCTATCTATCTGTCTATCTTTCTCTCTATCTGTCTGTCTATCAATCTCTCTGTCTCTCTATCTATCTATCTGCCTATTTGTCTATCTGTCTATCTGTTTCTCTATCTATCTGTATATTTATCTGTCTGTCTATCTTTCTGTCTGTCTGTCTATCTGTCTCTTTGTCCGCCTATCTATCTATCTATCTATCTATCTATCTATCTATCTATCTGTCTATCAATCTATCTGTCCATCTTTTTATCTGTCTGTCTATCTATCTATCTATCTATCTGTCTATCTATCTACCTATCTATCTATCTATCCTTGTATCTCTCTATCTGTATATCCATCTATCTGTCTGTCTATCTGTCTATCTACCTATCTCTCTATCTACCTATCTATCTGTCTTTCCATCTTTCTACCCATCTGTTCATTTGCCTATTCATGTCTCTGTCTATCTATCTCTCTATCTCTCTATCTATCTATCTATCTATTTATCCATCTATCTATCTGTCTGTCTATTTGTCTATCTGTCTATCAATCTGTCCCTCTATTTGTCTGTCTGCCTATCTGTCCTTCTATATATCTGTCTGCTTATTTGTTGATCAGTTTATCTATCTGTCCCTCTATTTATCTATCTGTCTATCTATCAACATATCTATTTGTCTCTCTATCTGTCTGTCTTCCTGTCTATCTGTCCATCTACCTGTCTCTCTTTCTGTCTATCTATCTGTCCATCTGTCTATCTATCTCTCTATCAATCTGCCTATCTATCCTTCTATCTATCTATCTGTCTCTCTATGTATCGATCTATCTATCGATCTATCTATCTATCTATCTATCTGTCTCCCTATCTATCTCTCTATCCGTCTATTTGTTAATCTGTCAATCTGTCTCTCTATATATTTGTCTATCTGTCTATCTATCTATCAGTTTTTGTATCTCTCTGTCTATCTATCTATCTATCTATCTATCTGTCTCTCTCTATCTATCTATCTGTCTGTCTCTCAATCTATCTATTTGTCTATCTATCTATCTATCTATTCGTCTCTCCATCTATCTGTCTATATCACTCTTTGTCTATCTTTCTATCTATCAGTCTATCTATCTGTCTATCTATCTCTCTGTCTATCAAGCTATCTGTTTGTCTATCTATCTGTCTATCTCTCTATCTGTCCATCTATGTACCTCTCTATCTATCTATCAATTTGTCTCTCTTGTCAATCTATCTGTCTCTCTATCTATCTATCTATCTGTCTATCTTTCTATCTATCTATCCGTCTATCTATCTGTCTTTCTATCTATCTCTCTATCTATCTGTTTATCTATCTCTCTACCTATCTATCTTTCTATCTGTCTATCTATCTATCTATCTACCTGTCTATGTATCTATCTATATATCTGTCTATCTATCTCTCTGCCCATCTATCTATCTATATATCTATCTGTCTCTCTATCTATCTGTCTATCTATCTATATGTTTATCTATCTATCAGTTTATCTATCTATCTATCTATCTGTCTGTCTATCTATCTGTCTATCTATCTATCTATCTGTCTCTCTATCTGTCTATCTCTTTATCTGTCTATCTATCTCTCTCTGTGTATCAATCTACCTGTCTCTCTACCTGTCTGTCTATCTCTCTGTCTATCTGTCTATCTATCTCTCTATCTATCTATCGATCCCTCTGTCTCTCTATCTATCTATCTATCTATCTTTCTATCTGTCTATCTATCTATCTGTCTCTCTATCTATCTGTCTATCTATGTATCTGTCTGTCTATCTGTCTGTATATCTATCTATCTTTCTATCTATCAGTTTATCCACCTATCTATCTATCTGCCTATCTATCTATCTGTTTACCCATGTATCTCTCTATCTGTCTATCTATCTATCTGTCTATTTGTCTATCTGTCTATCTATCTTTCTCTCAATCTATCTTTCTATCTATCTGTCTCTCTATCTGTCTATCTATCTATTTGTCCGTCTACCTGTCTATCCGTCTATCTATCTGCTCTTTATCTGTCTATCTTTCTATCTGTCTATCTCTCTCTCTGCCTATCTGTCAATCTGTCTATCTATCAGTCAATTTGTGTATCTATCTATCGGTCTATCTGTCTCTCTGTCTATCTGTCTATCTTTCTATCAGTCTATCTCTTTATCTCTTTATCTATCTATCTGTCTCTCTATCTGTCTGCCTATCTGTGTCTCTATCTGTCTGTCTATCTGTCTATCTGTCTATCTATCTATCTCTCTATCTGTTGGTCTATCTGCTTATCTCTCCATCTGTCTATCTGTCTTTCTATTTATCAGTCTATCTATCTATCTGTCTGTCTATCTATCTATCTATTTGTCTCTTTATTTGTCTATCAGTCTCTCTGTCCATTTGTCCATCTCTCTCTCTGTCTATCTGTGTATCTGTGTATCTGTCTCCCTATTTATCTGTCTATCATTCTATCTATCTGTCTATCTATTTCTCTGCCTATCTGTCTATCTGTCTATCTATCTCTCTCTCTATCTGTGCATCTGTCTATCAGTCTCTCTATCAGTCTATCTGTCTATCGTCTATCTATCTATCTATCTATTTGTCTGTTTGTCACTCTATCTATCTATCGATCAATCTCTCTATCTATCTATCTATCTGTCTATCAATCTGTCTATCTATCTATCTCTCTATCTAACTATCTTTCTATCTCTCTATCTGTCTATCTGTCTATATATTTTTCTATTTGTCTTTCTATCTATCTCTCTATCTGTTTATCTATCTATATTTCTATCTGTCTATCTGTCTCTCCATGTATCTGTTTATTTGTCTATCTATCTATTTGTCTATCGATCTCTTTGGCTATCTATGTATCTGTCTCTCTATCTATCTATCTAACTCTCTATCTATCTGTCTATCTATCTCTCTATCTGTCTATCTTTCTCTCTATCTATCTGCCTATCAATCTCTTTGTCTCTCTATCTTTCTATCAATCTATCTATCTATCTTTCTGCCTGTCTATCTATCTGACTATCTATTTGTGTATCAATCTATCTATCTATCTATCTGTCTATCTGTCTCTCTATCTGTCTATCTATCTGCCTATCTATCTGTCTATCTATCTATCTATCTATCTATCTATCTATCTGTCTGTCTATCGATCTATCTATCTATTTATCTATCTGTCTATCTATCTGCCTATCCGTCTATCTGTCTCTCTATCAGTCATGCTATCTATTTGTCTATCTATCTATCTATCCATCTATTTGTCTATCAATCTATCTGTCTATCAATCTCTCTGTCTATCTATCTATCTATCTATCTGTCTCTCTTTCTATCTATCTACCTTTCTGTCTGTCAGTATGTTTATCTGCCCATCTATCTATCAATCTATCTATCTCTCTGTCTATCTATCTATCTATCTATCTATCTATTTGTCTCTCTATCTATCTCTCTATCTATCTATCTGTCTATATGTCTATCTATGTATCTGTCTCTCTATCTATCTATCTATCTATCTATCTATCTATCTGTCTATCTATCTATTTGTCTATCAATCTATCTGTCTCTCTATCTATCTATTTGACTCTCTACCTGTCTGTCTATCTATCTATCTATCTATCTATCTTTCTCTCTATCTATCTGTCTATGAATCTCTCTATCTCTATATCTATCTATCATGCTATCTATCTATCTTCCTACCTATCTATCTATCTATCTATTTCTCTATCCATCTGTCTGTTTATCTGTCTGTCTATCTATCTGTCTGTCCGTCTATCTCTCTCTCTATCTGTCTATCTATCCATCTATCTGTCTATCTATCCGTCCATATATTTATCTGTCTGTATATTTATCTATCTACCTATCTATCTATTTATCTATCTCTCTGTCTCTCTATCTGTCTATCCATCTATCTGTCTATCTATCTGCCTATATGTCCATCTACCTATCTCTCTATCTGTCTATCCATCTGTCTTTCTATCTATCTCTCCATCTGTCAATCTGTCTCTCTATCTATTTGCATATCTATGTCTCTGTCTATCTATCTAACTATCTGTCTCTCTATCTATCGATCTATCTATCTATCTGTGTATCTGTGTATCTATCTATCTATCTATCTATCTCCCTATCTATCTCTCTATCTATCCATTTTTCTATCTATCTATCTGTCTCTCAATCTATTTGTCTATCTGGCTATTTATCTATTTGTCTATGTATCTCTCTGTCTATCTATCTATCAATTTGTCTCTTATCTACCTGTCTAGTAATCTTTCTGTCTATCTATCTATCTATTTGCCTCTCTATCTATCTATCCATCCATCCATCCATCTATCTATCTCTCAATCTATCTATCTATCCATCTCTATGTGTATCTATCTATCTATCTATCTATTAGTCTATCTATCTATCTATCTATCTGTTTGTCTATCTCTCTATTTGACTCTCTACCTATTTGTCTATCTGTCTTTCTGTCTATCTATCTATCTCCCTTGTCTGTCTATCTATCTATCTATCTATCTCTCTATCTATTTGCCTATCTATCTATTTATCTGTCTCTCGATCTATCTGTCCATCTATCTATCTATCTATCTATCTGTCTATCTTTCTGTCTCTCTATCTATCTATCTGTCTATCTTTTTGTCTATTAGTCTATCTATCTGTCTATCATTTTGTCTATTAGTCTATCTATCTGTCTATCTATCTATCTATCTATTTCTCTACCTGTCTATCTAACTCTCTATTTGTCTATCTATCTATCTATCTCTCTATCTATCAGTCAATCTATCTATCTATCTATGTATCTTTCTATCTATCTTTCTGTCCACATGTCTATCTATCTTTCTATCAATCTATCTATCTATCTTTCTGCCTGTCTATCTATCTGACTATCTATTTGTGTATCAATCTATCTATCTATCTATCTGTCTATCTGTCTCTCTATCTGTCTATCTATCTGCCTATCTATCTGTCTATCTATCTATCTATCTATCTATCTATCTATCTATCTATCTATCTGTCTATCTATCGATCTATCTATCTATTTATCTATCTGTCTATCTATCTGCCTATCCGTCTATCTGTCTCTCTATCAGTCATGCTATCTATTTGTCTATCTATCTATCTATCTATCCATCTATTTGTCTATCAATCTATCTGTCTATCAATCTCTCTGTCTATCTATCTATCTATCTATCTATCTGTCTCTCTTTCTATCTATCTACCTTTCTGTCTGTCAGTATGTTTATCTGCCCATCTATCTATCAATCTATCTATCTCTCTGTCTATCTATCTATCTATCTATCTATCTATTTGTCTCTCTATCTATCTATCTCTCTATCTATCTATCTGTCTATATGTCTATCTATGTATCTGTCTCTCTATCTATCTATCTATCTATCTATCTATCTGTCTATCTATCTATTTGTCTATCAATCTATCTGTCTCTCTATCTATCTATTTGACTCTCTACCTGTCTGTCTATCTATCTATCTATCTATCTATCTTTCTCTCTATCTATCTGTCTATGAATCTCTCTATCTCTATATCTATCTATCATGCTATCTATCTATCTTCCTACCTATCTATCTATCTATCTATTTCTCTATCCATCTGTCTGTTTATCTGTCTGTCTATCTATCTGTCTGTCCGTCTATCTCTCTCTCTATCTGTCTATCTATCCATCTATCTGTCTATCTATCCGTCCATATATTTATCTGTCTGTATATTTATCTATCTACCTATCTATCTATTTATCTATCTCTCTGTCTCTCTATCTGTCTATCCATCTATCTGTCTATCTATCTGCCTATATGTCCATCTACCTATCTCTCTATCTGTCTATCCATCTGTCTTTCTATCTATCTCTCCATCTGTCAATCTGTCTCTCTATCTATTTGCATATCTATGTCTCTGTCTATCTATCTAACTATCTGTCTCTCTATCTATCGATCTATCTATCTATCTGTGTATCTGTGTATCTATCTATCTATCTATCTATCTCCCTATCTATCTCTCTATCTATCCATTTTTCTATCTATCTATCTGTCTCTCAATCTATTTGTCTATCTGGCTATTTATCTATTTGTCTATGTATCTCTCTGTCTATCTATCTATCAATTTGTCTCTTATCTACCTGTCTAGTAATCTTTCTGTCTATCTATCTATCTATTTGCCTCTCTATCTATCTATCCATCCATCCATCCATCTATCTATCTCTCAATCTATCTATCTATCCATCTCTATGTGTATCTATCTATCTATCTATCTATTAGTCTATCTATCTATCTATCTATCTGTTTGTCTATCTCTCTATTTGACTCTCTACCTATTTGTCTATCTGTCTTTCTGTCTATCTATCTATCTCCCTTGTCTGTCTATCTATCTATCTATCTATCTCTCTATCTATTTGCCTATCTATCTATTTATCTGTCTCTCGATCTATCTGTCCATCTATCTATCTATCTATCTATCTGTCTATCTTTCTGTCTCTCTATCTATCTATCTGTCTATCTTTTTGTCTATTAGTCTATCTATCTGTCTATCATTTTGTCTATTAGTCTATCTATCTGTCTATCTATCTATCTATCTATTTCTCTACCTGTCTATCTAACTCTCTATTTGTCTATCTATCTATCTATCTCTCTATCTATCAGTCAATCTATCTATCTATCTATGTATCTTTCTATCTATCTTTCTGTCCACATGTCTATCTATCTTTCTATCAATCTATCTATCTATCTTTCTGCCTGTCTATCTATCTGACTATCTATTTGTGTATCAATCTATCTATCTATCTATCTGTCTATCTGTCTCTCTATCTGTCTATCTATCTGCCTATCTATCTGTCTATCTATCTATCTATCTATCTATCTATCTATCTATCTATCTATCTGTCTATCTATCGATCTATCTATCTATTTATCTATCTGTCTATCTATCTGCCTATCCGTCTATCTGTCTCTCTATCAGTCATGCTATCTATTTGTCTATCTATCTATCTATCTATCCATCTATTTGTCTATCAATCTATCTGTCTATCAATCTCTCTGTCTATCTATCTATCTATCTATCTATCTGTCTCTCTTTCTATCTATCTACCTTTCTGTCTGTCAGTATGTTTATCTGCCCATCTATCTATCAATCTATCTATCTCTCTGTCTATCTATCTATCTATCTATCTATCTATTTGTCTCTCTATCTATCTATCTCTCTATCTATCTATCTGTCTATATGTCTATCTATGTATCTGTCTCTCTATCTATCTATCTATCTATCTATCTATCTGTCTATCTATCTATTTGTCTATCAATCTATCTGTCTCTCTATCTATCTATTTGACTCTCTACCTGTCTGTCTATCTATCTATCTATCTATCTATCTTTCTCTCTATCTATCTGTCTATGAATCTCTCTATCTCTATATCTATCTATCATGCTATCTATCTATCTTCCTACCTATCTATCTATCTATCTATTTCTCTATCCATCTGTCTGTTTATCTGTCTGTCTATCTATCTGTCTGTCCGTCTATCTCTCTCTCTATCTGTCTATCTATCCATCTATCTGTCTATCTATCCGTCCATATATTTATCTGTCTGTATATTTATCTATCTACCTATCTATCTATTTATCTATCTCTCTGTCTCTCTATCTGTCTATCCATCTATCTGTCTATCTATCTGCCTATATGTCCATCTACCTATCTCTCTATCTGTCTATCCATCTGTCTTTCTATCTATCTCTCCATCTGTCAATCTGTCTCTCTATCTATTTGCATATCTATGTCTCTGTCTATCTATCTAACTATCTGTCTCTCTATCTATCGATCTATCTATCTATCTGTGTATCTGTGTATCTATCTATCTATCTATCTATCTCCCTATCTATCTCTCTATCTATCCATTTTTCTATCTATCTATCTGTCTCTCAATCTATTTGTCTATCTGGCTATTTATCTATTTGTCTATGTATCTCTCTGTCTATCTATCTATCAATTTGTCTCTTATCTACCTGTCTAGTAATCTTTCTGTCTATCTATCTATCTATTTGCCTCTCTATCTATCTATCCATCCATCCATCCATCTATCTATCTCTCAATCTATCTATCTATCCATCTCTATGTGTATCTATCTATCTATCTATCTATTAGTCTATCTATCTATCTATCTATCTGTTTGTCTATCTCTCTATTTGACTCTCTACCTATTTGTCTATCTGTCTTTCTGTCTATCTATCTATCTCCCTTGTCTGTCTATCTATCTATCTATCTATCTCTCTATCTATTTGCCTATCTATCTATTTATCTGTCTCTCGATCTATCTGTCCATCTATCTATCTATCTATCTATCTGTCTATCTTTCTGTCTCTCTATCTATCTATCTGTCTATCTTTTTGTCTATTAGTCTATCTATCTGTCTATCATTTTGTCTATTAGTCTATCTATCTGTCTATCTATCTATCTATCTATTTCTCTACCTGTCTATCTAACTCTCTATTTGTCTATCTATCTATCTATCTCTCTATCTATCAGTCAATCTATCTATCTATCTATGTATCTTTCTATCTATCTTTCTGTCCACATGTCTATCTATCTTTCTATCAATCTATCTATCTATCTTTCTGCCTGTCTATCTATCTGACTATCTATTTGTGTATCAATCTATCTATCTATCTATCTGTCTATCTGTCTCTCTATCTGTCTATCTATCTGCCTATCTATCTGTCTATCTATCTATCTATCTATCTATCTATCTATCTATCTATCTGTCTATCTATCGATCTATCTATCTATTTATCTATCTGTCTATCTATCTGCCTATCCGTCTATCTGTCTCTCTATCAGTCATGCTATCTATTTGTCTATCTATCTATCTATCTATCCATCTATTTGTCTATCAATCTATCTGTCTATCAATCTCTCTGTCTATCTATCTATCTATCTATCTATCTGTCTCTCTTTCTATCTATCTACCTTTCTGTCTGTCAGTATGTTTATCTGCCCATCTATCTATCAATCTATCTATCTCTCTGTCTATCTATCTATCTATCTATCTATCTATTTGTCTCTCTATCTATCTATCTCTCTATCTATCTATCTGTCTATATGTCTATCTATGTATCTGTCTCTCTATCTATCTATCTATCTATCTATCTATCTGTCTATCTATCTATTTGTCTATCAATCTATCTGTCTCTCTATCTATCTATTTGACTCTCTACCTGTCTGTCTATCTATCTATCTATCTATCTATCTTTCTCTCTATCTATCTGTCTATGAATCTCTCTATCTCTATATCTATCTATCATGCTATCTATCTATCTTCCTACCTATCTATCTATCTATCTATCTATCTATTTCTCTATCCATCTGTCTGTTTATCTGTCTGTCTATCTATCTGTCTGTCCGTCTATCTCTCTCTCTATCTGTCTATCTATCCATCTATCTGTCTATCTATCCGTCCATATATTTATCTGTCTGTATATTTATCTATCTACCTATCTATCTATTTATCTATCTCTCTGTCTCTCTATCTGTCTATCCATCTATCTGTCTATCTATCTGCCTATATGTCCATCTACCTATCTCTCTATCTGTCTATCCATCTGTCTTTCTATCTATCTCTCCATCTGTCAATCTGTCTCTCTATCTATTTGCATATCTATGTCTCTGTCTATCTATCTAACTATCTGTCTCTCTATCTATCGATCTATCTATCTATCTGTGTATCTGTGTATCTATCTATCTATCTATCTATCTCCCTATCTATCTCTCTATCTATCCATTTTTCTATCTATCTATCTGTCGCTCAATCTATTTGTCTATCTGGCTATTTATCTATTTGTCTATGTATCTCTCTGTCTATCTATCTATCAATTTGTCTCTTATCTACCTGTCTAGTAATCTTTCTGTCTATCTATCTATCTATTTGCCTCTCTATCTATCTATCCATCCATCCATCCATCTATCTATCTCTCAATCTATCTATCTATCCATCTCTATGTGTATCTATCTATCTATCTATCTATCTATTAGTCTATCTATCTATCTATCTATCTGTTTGTCTATCTCTCTATTTGACTCTCTACCTATTTGTCTATCTGTCTTTCTGTCTATCTATCTATCTCCCTTGTCTGTCTATCTATCTATCTATCTATCTCTCTATCTATTTGCCTATCTATCTATTTATCTGTCTCTCGATCTATCTGTCCATCTATCTATCTATCTATCTATCTGTCTATCTTTCTGTCTCTCTATCTATCTATCTGTCTATCTTTTTGTCTATTAGTCTATCTATCTGTCTATCATTTTGTCTATTAGTCTATCTATCTGTCTATCTATCTATCTATCTATTTCTCTACCTGTCTATCTAACTCTCTATTTGTCTATCTATCTATCTATCTCTCTATCTATCAGTCAATCTATCTATCTATCTATGTATCTTTCTATCTATCTTTCTGTCCACATGTCTATCTATCTTTCTATCAATCTATCTATCTATCTTTCTGCCTGTCTATCTATCTGACTATCTATTTGTGTATCAATCTATCTATCTATCTATCTGTCTATCTGTCTCTCTATCTGTCTATCTATCTGCCTATCTATCTGTCTATCTATCTATCTATCTATCTATCTATCTATCTATCTATCTGTCTGTCTATCGATCTATCTATCTATTTATCTATCTGTCTATCTATCTGCCTATCCGTCTATCTGTCTCTCTATCAGTCATGCTATCTATTTGTCTATCTATCTATCTATCTATCCATCTATTTGTCTATCAATCTATCTGTCTATCAATCTCTCTGTCTATCTATCTATCTATCTATCTATCTGTCTCTCTTTCTATCTATCTACCTTTCTGTCTGTCAGTATGTTTATCTGCCCATCTATCTATCAATCTATCTATCTCTCTGTCTATCTATCTATCTATCTATCTATCTATTTGTCTCTCTATCTATCTATCTCTCTATCTATCTATCTGTCTATATGTCTATCTATGTATCTGTCTCTCTATCTATCTATCTATCTATCTATCTATCTGTCTATCTATCTATTTGTCTATCAATCTATCTGTCTCTCTATCTATCTATTTGACTCTCTACCTGTCTGTCTATCTATCTATCTATCTATCTATCTTTCTCTCTATCTATCTGTCTATGAATCTCTCTATCTCTATATCTATCTATCATGCTATCTATCTATCTTCCTACCTATCTATCTATCTATCTATCTATCTATTTCTCTATCCATCTGTCTGTTTATCTGTCTGTCTATCTATCTGTCTGTCCGTCTATCTCTCTCTCTATCTGTCTATCTATCCATCTATCTGTCTATCTATCCGTCCATATATTTATCTGTCTGTATATTTATCTATCTACCTATCTATCTATTTATCTATCTCTCTGTCTCTCTATCTGTCTATCCATCTATCTGTCTATCTATCTGCCTATATGTCCATCTACCTATCTCTCTATCTGTCTATCCATCTGTCTTTCTATCTATCTCTCCATCTGTCAATCTGTCTCTCTATCTATTTGCATATCTATGTCTCTGTCTATCTATCTAACTATCTGTCTCTCTATCTATCGATCTATCTATCTATCTGTGTATCTGTGTATCTATCTATCTATCTATCTATCTCCCTATCTATCTCTCTATCTATCCATTTTTCTATCTATCTATCTGTCGCTCAATCTATTTGTCTATCTGGCTATTTATCTATTTGTCTATGTATCTCTCTGTCTATCTATCTATCAATTTGTCTCTTATCTACCTGTCTAGTAATCTTTCTGTCTATCTATCTATCTATTTGCCTCTCTATCTATCTATCCATCCATCCATCCATCTATCTATCTCTCAATCTATCTATCTATCCATCTCTATGTGTATCTATCTATCTATCTATCTATCTATTAGTCTATCTATCTATCTATCTATCTGTTTGTCTATCTCTCTATTTGACTCTCTACCTATTTGTCTATCTGTCTTTCTGTCTATCTATCTATCTCCCTTGTCTGTCTATCTATCTATCTATCTATCTCTCTATCTATTTGCCTATCTATCTATTTATCTGTCTCTCGATCTATCTGTCCATCTATCTATCTATCTATCTATCTGTCTATCTTTCTGTCTCTCTATCTATCTATCTGTCTATCTTTTTGTCTATTAGTCTATCTATCTGTCTATCATTTTGTCTATTAGTCTATCTATCTGTCTATCTATCTATCTATCTATTTCTCTACCTGTCTATCTAACTCTCTATTTGTCTATCTATCTATCTATCTCTCTATCTATCAGTCAATCTATCTATCTATCTATGTATCTTTCTATCTATCTTTCTGTCCACATGTCTATCTATCTTTCTATCAATCTATCTATCTATCTTTCTGCCTGTCTATCTATCTGACTATCTATTTGTGTATCAATCTATCTATCTATCTATCTGTCTATCTGTCTCTCTATCTGTCTATCTATCTGCCTATCTATCTGTCTATCTATCTATCTATCTATCTATCTATCTATCTATCTATCTATCTGTCTGTCTATCGATCTATCTATCTATTTATCTATCTGTCTATCTATCTGCCTATCCGTCTATCTGTCTCTCTATCAGTCATGCTATCTATTTGTCTATCTATCTATCTATCTATCCATCTATTTGTCTATCAATCTATCTGTCTATCAATCTCTCTGTCTATCTATCTATCTATCTATCTATCTGTCTCTCTTTCTATCTATCTACCTTTCTGTCTGTCAGTATGTTTATCTGCCCATCTATCTATCAATCTATCTATCTCTCTGTCTATCTATCTATCTATCTATCTATCTATCTATTTGTCTCTCTATCTATCTATCTGTCTATATGTCTATCTATGTATCTGTCTCTCTATCTATCTATCTATCTATCTATCTATCTGTCTATCTATCTATTTGTCTATCAATCTATCTGTCTCTCTATCTATCTATTTGACTCTCTACCTGTCTGTCTATCTATCTATCTATCTATCTATCTTTCTCTCTATCTATCTGTCTATGAATCTCTCTATCTCTATATCTATCTATCATGCTATCTATCTATCTTCCTACCTATCTATCTATCTATCTATCTATCTATTTCTCTATCCATCTGTCTGTTTATCTGTCTGTCTATCTATCTGTCTGTCCGTCTATCTCTCTCTCTATCTGTCTATCTATCCATCTATCTGTCTATCTATCCGTCCATATATTTATCTGTCTGTATATTTATCTATCTACCTATCTATCTATTTATCTATCTCTCTGTCTCTCTATCTGTCTATCCATCTATCTGTCTATCTATCTGCCTATATGTCCATCTACCTATCTCTCTATCTGTCTATCCATCTGTCTTTCTATCTATCTCTCCATCTGTCAATCTGTCTCTCTATCTATTTGCATATCTATGTCTCTGTCTATCTATCTAACTATCTGTCTCTCTATCTATCGATCTATCTATCTATCTGTGTATCTGTGTATCTATCTATCTATCTATCTATCTCCCTATCTATCTCTCTATCTATCCATTTTTCTATCTATCTATCTGTCGCTCAATCTATTTGTCTATCTGGCTATTTATCTATTTGTCTATGTATCTCTCTGTCTATCTATCTATCAATTTGTCTCTTATCTACCTGTCTAGTAATCTTTCTGTCTATCTATCTATCTATTTGCCTCTCTATCTATCTATCCATCCATCCATCCATCTATCTATCTCTCAATCTATCTATCTATCCATCTCTATGTGTATCTATCTATCTATCTATCTATCTATTAGTCTATCTATCTATCTATCTATCTGTTTGTCTATCTCTCTATTTGACTCTCTACCTATTTGTCTATCTGTCTTTCTGTCTATCTATCTATCTCCCTTGTCTGTCTATCTATCTATCTATCTATCTCTCTATCTATTTGCCTATCTATCTATTTATCTGTCTCTCGATCTATCTGTCCATCTATCTATCTATCTATCTATCTGTCTATCTTTCTGTCTCTCTATCTATCTATCTGTCTATCTTTTTGTCTATTAGTCTATCTATCTGTCTATCATTTTGTCTATTAGTCTATCTATCTGTCTATCTATCTATCTATCTATTTCTCTACCTGTCTATCTAACTCTCTATTTGTCTATCTATCTATCTATCTCTCTATCTATCAGTCAATCTATCTATCTATCTATGTATCTTTCTATCTATCTTTCTGTCCACATGTCTATCTATCTTTCTATCAATCTATCTATCTATCTTTCTGCCTGTCTATCTATCTGACTATCTATTTGTGTATCAATCTATCTATCTATCTATCTGTCTATCTGTCTCTCTATCTGTCTATCTATCTGCCTATCTATCTGTCTATCTATCTATCTATCTATCTATCTGTCTGTCTATCGATCTATCTATCTATTTATCTATCTGTCTATCTATCTGCCTATCCATCTATCTGTCTCTCTATCAGTCATGCTATCTATTTGTCTATCTATCTATCTATCTATCCATCTATTTGTCTATCAATCTATCTGTCTATCAATCTCTCTGTCTATCTATCTATCTATCTATCTGTCTCTCTTTCTATCTATCTACCTTTCTGTCTGTCAGTATGTTTATCTGCCCATCTATCTATCAATCTATCTATCTCTCTGTCTATCTATCTATCTATCTATCTATCTATTTGTCTCTCTATCTATCTCTCTATCTATCTATCTGTCTATATGTCTATCTATGTATCTGTCTCTCTATCTATCTATCTATCTATCTATCTATCTGTCTATCTATCTATTTGTCTATCAATCTATCTGTCTCTCTATCTATCTATTTGACTCTCTACCTGTCTGTCTATCTATCTATCTATCTATCTATCTTTCTCTCTATCTATCTGTCTATGAATCTCTCTATCTCTATATCTATCTATCATGCTATCTATCTATCTTCCTACCTATCTATCTATCTATCTATCTATCTATTTCTCTATCCATCTGTCTGTTTATCTGTCTGTCTATCTATCTGTCTGTCCGTCTATCTCTCTCTCTATCTGTCTATCTATCCATCTATCTGTCTATCTATCCGTCCATATATTTATCTGTCTGTATATTTATCTATCTACCTATCTATCTATTTATCTATCTCTCTGTCTCTCTATCTGTCTATCCATCTATCTGTCTATCTATCTGCCTATATGTCCATCTACCTATCTCTCTATCTGTCTATCCATTGTCTTTCTATCTATCTCTCCATCTGTCAATCTGTCTCTCTATCTATTTGCATATCTATGTCTCTGTCTATCTATCTAACTATCTGTCTCTCTATCTATCGATCTATCTATCTATTTGTGTATCTGTGTATCTATCTATCTATCTATCTATCTCCCTATCTATCTCTCTATCTATCCATTTTTCTATCTATCTATCTGTCTCTCAATCTATTTGTCTATCTGGCTATTTATCTATTTGTCTATGTATCTCTCTGTCTATCTATCTATCAATTTGTCTCTTATCTACCTGTCTAGTAATCTTTCTGTCTATCTATCTATCTATTTGCCTCTCTATCTATCTATCCATCCATCCATCCATCTATCTATCTCTCAATCTATCTATCTATCCATCTCTATGTGTATCTATCTATCTATCTATCTATTAGTCTATCTATCTATCTATCTATCTGTTTGTCTATCTCTCTATTTGACTCTCTACCTATTTGTCTATCTGTCTTTCTGTCTATCTATCTATCTCCCTTGTCTGTCTATCTATCTATCTATCTATCTCTCTATCTATTTGCCTATCTATCTATTTATCTGTCTCTCGATCTATCTGTCCATCTATCTATCTATCTATCTATCTGTCTATCTTTCTGTCTCTCTATCTATCTATCTGTCTATCTTTTTGTCTATTAGTCTATCTATCTGTCTATCATTTTGTCTATTAGTCTATCTATCTGTCTATCTATCTATCTATCTATTTCTCTACCTGTCTATCTAACTCTCTATTTGTCTATCTATCTATCTATCTCTCTATCTATCAGTCAATCTATCTATCTATCTATGTATCTTTCTATCTATCTTTCTGTCCACATGTCTATCTATCTATCTATCTATCCCTCTATCAATCAATCTGTCTATCTATCTATTTATCTATCTGTCTATCGTTCTATCTATCTGTCTATCCATCTATCTATCTATCTATCTATCTCTCTATGTATCTATATGTCTGTTTATCTGTCTATCTATCTGTCTGTCTATCTGACTATCTGTCTATATGTCTATCTGTCTATCTGTCTCTCTGTCTCTCTATCTATCTATATATCTGTCTATCTATCTATCTCTCTATCTGTCAGTCTATCTCTCTATCTATCAGTCTATCTATCTCTCTATCTATCTATCAATCAATCTCTTTATCTCTCTATCTATCTATCTATCGATCTGTCTGTTTGTCTATCTGTCTGCCTATCTATTTCTCCATCTATCTGTCTATCTATCTATCTATCTGCCCATCTGTCTGTCTATCTATCTATCTATCTATCTATCTCTCTATCTATCTGTCTATCTGTCACTCTATCTATCTATCTCTCTATCTGTCTATCTATCGATCTATCTATCTATTTATCTATGTATCTATCTATCTCACTATCCATCTCTCTATCTATCTATCTATTTATCTTTCTGTCTGTCTCTCTATCTGTCTGTCTGTCTGTCTATCTCTCTATCTATCTATCTATCTGTTCGTCTATCTATCTATCTGCCTATCTATCTGCTCTCTATCTGTCTATCTTTCTATTTGTCTATCTATTTATCTATCTATCTCTCTATCTATCTGTCTATCTATCTGTCTATCTATTTGTCAATCTATCTGCTCTCTATCTGTCAATCTATCTATCTATCTGTCAATCTATCTATCTATTTGTCTATCTATGTATCTCTCTATCTATCAATTAGTCTATCTATCTCTTTCTCTATCTGCGTATCTACCTTTCTATCTGTTTATCTGTCAAACTGCCAATCTGTCTCTCTATCTGTCACTCTACCTGTCTTTCTGTCTATCTGTTTGTCTATCTATCTATCTATCTCTCCATCTATCTTTCTATCTCGCTATCTGTCTCTCTGTCTGTCTATCTATCAATCTGTTTGTCTATTTGTCTGTTTATCTGTCTATCTATCGATCTATCCATCAATCTATCTGTCTATCTATTTGTTTATCTGTCTATCTATCTGTCTCTCTATTTGTCCATCTATCTATCTATCTGTCTATCCATCTGTCTATCTATCTTTCTGTCTTTCTATCTGTCCATTTGTCTTCCTTTCTGCCTATCTATCTATCTGTCTTCCTATCTATCTGTCTGTCTATCTATCGATCTGTCAATCTATCTGTCTCTCTATCTGTCTATTTATCTATCTGCCTATCTATCTTTCTATCTATCTATCTATCTATCTGTCTCTCTATCTTTATATCCATCTATTTGTCTATCTATCTTTCTATCTATCTATCTATCTATCTGTCTGTCTCTCTATCTTTATATCCATCTATCTGTCTGTCTATCTGTCTATCTACCCATCTCTCTATCTGTCTATCTATCGGTCTTTCTTTCTATCTGTCCATCCATCTATCTGTCTCCCTGTCTATCTGCCTATCTATCTATCTATCTATCTATCTGTCTGTCTCTCTATCTATCTATCTATCTATCTATCTGTCTAAATTTCTATCCGTCTATCTATCTATCAGTGCATGTATCTATCTATCTCTCTGTTTGTCTATTTGTCTATCTATCTATCTGTCTCTCTATCTATTTGTCTATATGTATGTCTATCTTTCGGTCTATGTGTCTCTCTGTCTATCTATCTATCTATTTGTCTCTCTATCTATCTGTCTATCAATCTCTCTGTCTATCTATCTAACTATTTGTCTATCTATCTATCTATCTATCTGTCTCCTTATCTATCAGTCTATCTCTCTCTCTGCCTATCTATCTATCTATCAGTTGATCTATCTATCTATCTATCTATCTATCTCTCTATCTGTCTGTCTATCTGTCTGTTTATTTTTCTCTCTAGTTGTCTATTTATCTCTCTATCTGTCTCTCTATCTGCCTGTCTATCTATCTCTCTGCCTATCTATCTGTCTCTCTTGTCTATCTATTTGTATATGTTTCTATCTATCTATCTGTCCTTCTATATATCTATCTTTCTATCTATCCGTCTATCTATCTATCTCTCTATCTATCAGTTTATCTAACTCTCTATCTATCTATCTATCTGTCTATCTATCTATCTATCTATTTGTCTCTCTATCTATCTGTCTATTTGTCTCTCCATCTATCTGTCTATCTGTCTATCTATCTGTCTTTCCATCTCTCTGTCTGTCTATCTATCTCTCTCTCTCTATCTACCAATCTGTCTCTCTATCTGTCTGCCTATCTCTCTTTCTATCTGTCTATGTATCTCTCTATCTATCTGTCTATCAATCTCTCTGTCTATCTATCTGTCTGTCTATCTGTCTATCTGTCTCTCTCTCTATATGTCTATTTATCTATCTGTCTTTTTGTCTGTCTATCTATTTATCTGTTTGTCTATTTGTCTCTCTATCTATCTATCTATCTGTCTATCTATCTATCTATCTATTTATCTGTCCACTGATGCGTTTCTTACTCAACTCAGTTAATTAAGTTAATTTCACTTAATTAAGAGTAGAGAAAAGTCACTTAAGTTAACTCGAAATTGTGTCGATTAGTAGTATAGGGTCGAATTAGCCTAACATTTTAGAAATTTTTACTGGTTGTGTCCAGGTCATTCGCTGGGAGGTATAATTCTTTTTAAATTCACTAGTTATCTTCATTTTTATCTATAAGTATAGGAGGTATATTAAGTTAATTTTAAGAACTTGAATTTTACTAAAAATTGATTAGAATGGAATAACAAGCAAAATCCCATAAGAGAACATATTTACTCAAATGATTTACTTTATTAGCCAGTAAACATGTTAATTTTCAATTTATTTTAAAGAAATTAAGGCAATATAAAGTTCTTCTATTAAAACATGCCTTATTACAATATTTAAAAATAAATTCTTTTCTCTATTTCTTCAACCTCATCTCTCTCTTTTCTTCTTCTTTCTTTCTTTCTCTCTTTTTCTTTATTTCCTTTATTTTTTTAACTCTCCCTTGAGCTCTCTTTCTTTTCTTCTCCTGTTCTGCCTTTTGCCTTCTTCCCTTAGTATTTCCTTAAGCCTCCTCCTTAGTCTTCATGCCTATTAACCTCAGCCTTTATGCCTTATCTTCTCCTTTCTTTCCTTAGCTTCCTTAGCCATCAGCTTCTTCATTCTCTTTTCTTTCTCTTCTTAGCTGAACATGGTTTATTTCTTCTTTAACCAAAAATTATTTTTTTATTTGCGACGAGATCCTTTCGAGGATACACAGCACCCTGAGATTAGGGTGGGACCAGACCCCACTTGATCCTCGCCTGATTTCAATTATGGTTCGATTTTGGTTTATTTTTTGGTTCACAGATTCGAGCCAATCTGGCTCAACCGCCTCCTAGGACTCACCCTCCCAGGGCCAACACATTTGCACATGCCCACTCGGGCGCACACCCGTAGGCACACACATGCCCGCACGCACACACATATGCTCATAAAGATCAGATGTTCAGATCGCGCTGAGCGCTTGACGACTGGCATGCCTATATAACCAATCACTTTTATTCTAAGGTGCCTGCTCGTGGTTTACCGATGTGGGACTATGTTTCCCCCCTCTAGACCCGACTTCAATTGACGATTTCTCCTAGGTCAGAGCTCCGTTCCAAGTGATTTAAAGCTCGTTGGAAAGCTCTAAGGTAGATCTACAAGGTTGCAGGGTCAATTTTAGTTAAGAGGATGTTTTCCTCTTCAACTTGAAGAGTGAATCAAGGGGGTTCCTATGGGTAAAAACTGCCTGGAAATGGTTTTAAGCTTACAGAGTCCAAAGATGGACTTGCCTCTCTCAGTTAAAGGTCTGAATAGGTTATACATATGATTCCGCAGTTTCAGGTATAGGTTTTGAACTCTTAAAGCTTTAGGAACAACAACGAAGCTTGAAGCTTCTCTGAAAGCTTCAGAGAACGAATTTCAGACTTAAAATAGGTAAACAGACAGCTAAGAACATTTCTGATTAATTTAAACAAATTCTAAGGGTTGTTACAAATTGATCTAGGTAGGATTTAAGATCAAGTCGCATCAAACAACCACTACTATCAGTTTGGGTTCGAAAATAACCCAAACTGGCAGGGTTTGAATTCTCACCAAATTACAAGTCTGAGCTCATTAGAATCATTCTAAAACCATCCAACAGATTCTCAGAATCAATTCTAACTTCTCAAATCATTTGATTGAGCTCAGAATCAAAATTTCCTCAGGTTTGACTGAAAGGCTTAAAATTTGACTTTCTGATTAAAGCCTTTTCTCAAGAAATTAAAGCCTCAAGTAGGATCTTCTCAACCTCAGGAACTTGCTCAGACCCTCAGATAGGTGTTTGAACTTAAGATTCTAGGGTTTCAGGCTTGTCGCCTGAGCTTTAAATGTGGTCTGTCCGTTAGAAGAAACCAAGGGTTGTTACAGTACTTTGAAGAAATGAATAGCTTTAGTGCACTGCACTGAAGCTTCTAGGTTCACTAAATACTTCTCAGATCTATCCGTCAGACTTCTCCAACTCTGTCGGAGTTGGAGAAGAAGATACCTTAATCTGAACTCCAGTGATCAAAATCCTAATTAAACTTCCCCAAATTACTCAGTGATCATTATTTCATCATTCTGGAGCTCCTCATCAACTTCTATAGGCTGAAGAACAGACAATGACTCGTTCGAGCTTTGGTGAGTCCAGAAAAAGAGTAAATTGTGTACAGATTGTGGAATTGTGCCATTAACGACTTGAAAAGGTTCCTGAGGTCACAAGGAACCTCAGGGACTCAATTAATTTCTTCAATTGCTTGTTAAAAGAAAGATTTATCAGTGAATTCAATTCATATGAAGTCTGAGATGGTTAATGCTCAGGACTTGCTTTCCCACTCAATTGAGTGGTCAAAACAAGTCAACAGATATTTGCGATCATAAATATATAGTTAATTAAAGGTTTTAACTACTCCTGAGCCGCCATTGATTATGAGCTCAGGAGCTTAATTAAAATTGGACGTTTAAGTTATAGATGGTAATTATACATATTAAAGTGTAGAATAGGGTCCTTAGTGATGAAAAGACATTGGAAGACCCTGTGGATGTGAAGCTAAATTCGCTGCTGCCACCATGGACAACAACAGTAGTCGGTGGAGGTGGAAGTGATTTTAGGGGAATTAATGATCAATTAAGTGTTTTAACGAATTAGAAATGATCGTGAGGGTTAAAGGAATGTGATCAATGAAATTAAAAGATGAAATTAAGGCTCTGGCGAGCTCAAGGAACTCGCCGAAGTCAAGGAAGATGATATCTAAAATCTGACATTACGACTAATTACCTAACTAACTACCTACCCAAACTACCCTACTCCTACTCCTACTCTTAATCTACTATTACCTGGATGAAGGGGTTAATAGGGTTCCGCTGAAGGTTCATAGCGGACGACGAAATCAGAGGGTGTAAGAAGATCTTCGGCGGGCGGATTTGGATGGAGCAGAGGATCTCCTTGGTCGACGCCTGTGTCCAGAGACGCGGCTGACCTCGACGGATCTCCTCAGCTAATCAAGATGGATGGAGGAAGTCAGAGAGTGGTGTGGAAGGTCGCCGGAGTTACGGAGAGAATTGCCTATCCAAGTCGGCTGCAGTGTTAGAAGAGGGAAGGGAGCCAATGATGCGTGTGGTTTCACTCAACTCAGTAATTAAGTTAATTTCACTTAATTAAGAGTAGAAGAAGTCACTTAGGTTAACTCGAAGTTGTGTCGGTTGTGTAGTATAGGGTCGAATTAACCTAACATTTTAGAAATTTTTACTGGTTGAGTCCAGGTCGTTTACTGGGAGGTATAATAATTTTTTCCAAATTCACCAATTTTCTTTTATTTCTCTATAAGTTTAGGAGGTATAACTAAGTTGATTTTTAAAACATGAATTTTGCCAAAATATTAATTAAAATGGAGTAACATGCAAAATCCCATAAGAGAACATATTTACTCAAAATGATCTACTTTATTAACAAGTAAACATGTTAGATTTCCAATTTTATTTCAAAGAAATTAAGGCAATAAGAATTTGTTCTATTAAAACATGCCTTTTTACAATTAAAACAAAAAGTAATGATGCAAGAAAAATAATATCCTTCATTTATCTTCTTCGGCCTCTCATCTTCTTCTCCTTTTCTTTGTTTTATTTTCTCCTCTCTCTCGAGCTCTCTTTCTTACCTCTCTTCTATTGTTCCTATCTTCTGCCTTCTTTTCTTCCCTTAGTCTTCTGTTGTTCCTTAGTAGTGCCTTTTCTTTAACACTCCTTAGTGCTTGTTCTTTCTTTCCTTAGCCTTCAGCTTCAACACTTAACTTTAACTTTCAACACTTAGCCATCAGCTCAACACTTAGCTTAACAATCGGCTTCTCTTTCAATTCCTTTAGACTTTCAGCTGAACCGGGTTTTTTTTACTTTTTTTTAACCAAAATTTATTTTATTTGCGGCGAGGTCCTTTCGAGGATACACAGCACCCTGAGACCAGGGTGGGACCAGACCCTACTCGGTCCTCGCCTAATCTCAATTAGGTTTGTTTTCGGTTTATTCCATATCGGTTCATAGCCTCGAGCCAATTCGGCTCAACCTGGCCTTCCAGGCCTCTCGCCCTCCCAGGGCACATACTCGTACACTCCCCAAGGGCGCACACCCGCAGGCACACAAGTCCGCACACACACACACATGCTCAAATCAGATCAGATCGGTAACTGGTGCGCCGAGCGCTGACGACTGCATAGCCCATGCAACAAATTCGTTTTATCCCTAGGCGCGCGGTTGTGAACTAGCGATGTGGGACTAACCTACCCCTTCCAGACCCAACTTCAAATGATCATAACTTTCTACCCAGAGCTCCAAATCGAGTGATTTCAAGTTTGTTAGAAAGCTCTAAGATAGATCTATGCAATTACAGGGTCAATTTAATGTTTTGATGATGTTTTCCTCTTCAATTTGAAAGATGAAATCAGGGGTTCCTACAGGTTATTACTAGCCTAGAAGTGAAATTAAATCTACAGAGTCCTCAGATGGACTTTTCTCTTTTATTTAAAGGTCTATACATGTTATATAAGTAATTCCACATCTGTTAGAGTAGTCTTTAAGCTCTTAAGATCTTCAAGACCAGCAGAGAAGCTCTTCACTTCTCTGAAAGCTTCAGAGTTCAAATCTTCAGACTTCATTATGTGCAACAGACACAAAAGAGTATTTCTAATTGATTTAAACTAATTCTAAGGGTTGTAATCAACTCAACTAGACATGATTCATGTTCAAATTTCAACAAAATGCTTCTCCTGTTAGTTTGGGTTCGAAAGTAACCCAAATTGACAGGATCTAAATTCTCAAACATTTATTCACCTGAGCTCACTTAATTCTCTCTAAAACCATCAAACAAGATCTCAGAAACAGTTTAATCTCCTCAATATCTCAATTCGAGCTCAGAACTCCATTAGCAGATTCAGTTTGACTGTGGAAGCACAAAAAGTTGACTTTCTGTTCAAAGCCTTCTCCCAAGAAATCAAAGCCTCAATTAGAGTCTCCTCAACATTAGAAACTTATTCAGATCTTCAGGAAGGTGTTCTGACCAACATTTCTAGGATTACAGGCTCGCCGCCTGAACTTGAAAACATGTGTGTCCGACAGAGCCAATGGAAGGTTGTTACAGTGTTCTAGAGGTTTAAACAGCTTCAGTGCATTGCACTGAAGCTTCTAGGTTCCTTAAAATCAACTTATGTCTCTTTATCAGACTTCTCCAACTTTGCCGGAGTTGGAGAAGATGAAGTCAAATCTATAGCTCCGGTGGCTAAATCCTCAAATAAACATCCTTAAAACAATCAGTGATCCATTTAATATCATTCTGGAGCTTCACAACAGGTTTCAGAGGCTGAAGCACAATTTTGGCTCGTCGGAGCTCACCGAAGCTCCGGTGAGTCTAGAAAATATGAAAAATTGTGTACAGATTGATAAAACTTACCATTTTTAATCCAAAAAGGATCTTGAGGTTGCAAGGAACCTCAGTATCACATTTAATTCTTCATTATTTCTTTAAATGTAAGATTTGACAGTGAAATCATTTCCTTAAAGGATCTAAGTGGTTAAAGCTCAAGACTTGTTTAACCACTCGATTAAGAGGTTAAAACAAGTCAAAAGATATTTATATTCATAAATATATATTTAATTTAAATTTGAACTGTTCCTGAGCTGCCATGGACAGTGAGCTCAGAAACTTAATTAAGATTTGAGCGTTTAATTTATATGTGGTATTTATAGGTATTATAGTGTCGATTAGGGTCCATAAGTGGTGGATAGATGATGAAGAACCCAGTGAAGGTGAAATTAGGTCAATTACTGTCACCATAGATAGTGATAGTAGTCGGTGAAAGTGAAATTTGAATTAGGTGATTAGGTGATCAATTAAACGATTAAATGATTTAGAAGTGATTATGGAAGTTAAAGGAAGGAGGACAGTGATTTCAAAAGATGAAAGTCTCTGGCGAGCTCAAGGAACTCATCGGAGTCGAAGAAGATGAAACTAAAATCTGACATTAACTCTAAACTAACTACCTAAACTAACTAACTAAGCTAGCCTACTCCTACTCCTCTTAATCTATTGTTACTTGGATGAAGGGGTCAATAGGGTTCCGCCGAAGGTTCATAGTGGACGACGAAATCAGAGGGTGGAAGAAAGATCTCTGGCGGGCGGATTTGAGGTGGAGCGGAGGATTCCTTAGGTCGGTGCCAGTGTCAGAGACGTGGAAGACCACGGCGGATCTCCTCGACTGATTAAGATGAATGGAGGCAGTCGGAAATTGGAATGGAAAGTCACCGGAGTTTTGGACGAATAGCCTATTGGGTTAGCTGCAGTGTTAGAAGAGGGAAGGGAGCCAACTTGAATAAAATCAAAGGTGTGAGGGGGTATTTATAGCAATTGGCGGCAAAGAGAGTGGCGGGGTCTGGCCGAAGAAGGAGCTTGAGGAGCTTAACCTCCATCGTCGTCTCCGACGACGGTGAGGTTACCTCCCACTGAAAAATAGGATTTTCAATTAATCCAGACCGGTGGATGAAGTGGAGGTGTTGAGCGCAAGCTGCAAGAGCTTGGACAAAGAAGGATGATGTCGGCAGGGCGGTAATCGCGCGGTGAGGTGACTCTCTGCCGCCAGCCGTTCATTTGACTGAAGAAGAAGACGAAGAGGGACTTAAATGAAATAAACTTAAGGACCTGTGTGAGAAATAAGGACCCAATTGTAATGAATAATAAGGACTAAAATGTAAACTCAGGTTTTGAAGGTTTATTTTAACTTAGATTTTTTTTAACTTTTTATATATGTTAGTAAATAAGGTAAATATTATGTTTACACCTTGAATTTACATTTTTGACCTTTTTAGATTAATTTATTAGATTAAGTAAAATCACTTAAGTTATTATATACTTAGGTTTACATTAAGTTTAAGTTACTTATCTTATTAATTAAGAGAATGATTAATAGGATTTTGAGTCCAATTATTATCTAAATTATTAATAATGTTAATTGAATGATAAAATGTCATTTTAAACTTATTTTAAGGTCCTTTACTAAATATCCCTTATTTTATAATTAACCCTTATATGTTCATAACCTTAGCTAATTAACTAGGAAGACTAGTTAATTAGGGGTAATTAGAGATCATGATGAGTGTCTCATCAGCCAACTTGAGAGAAATCGGAGGGGTGAGGGGGTATTTATGGTGGTTGGTGACGAAGAAGAAGCTTGAGGAGCTTAACCTCCGGCATCGTCTTCGACGACGGTGAGGTTAACTCCCACCAGAAATTAGGATTTCTGATTAATCTAGACCGATGGATGAAGATGGAGAGGTGAGCGCAAGTTCCAAGAGCTTGGAGAAGGAAGGATGATGTCAGTAGGGCGGTGATCGCGCGGTGGAGGCACTCTCCGTCGTCAACCGTCCAAATAGATGAAGAAGAAGATGAAAAGGGACCTAAATGCAATGAAACTTAAGGACCTTTATGAAGATTAAGGACCCAATTGCAATAAATAGTAAGGACCTAAATGTAAACCCAAGATTTAGAGGTTTATTTTAACTTAAATCTTTTTCAACTTTTTATATATGTTAGTAAATAAGGTAATTATTATGTTTGCACCTTGAATTTACATTTTTGACCTTTTTAGGTTAATTTATTAGATTAAGTAAAATTACTTAAGTTATTATACACGTAGGTATATATTATGTTCAAGTTACTTAACTTATTAATTAAGGAAATGATTAATAAAATTTTGAGTCCAATTATTAATTAAATTGTTAATAATATTAATTGAATGATAAAATATCATTTTAAACTTATTTTAAAGGTCCTTTACTAAATATCCCTTATTTCATAATTAACCCTTATATATTCATAACCTTAGCTAATTAACTAGGAAGACTAGTTAATTAGGGCTAATTAGAGATCATGATGAGCCTCTCATCATCCACCTATCTATCTGTCTGTCTATCTATCTATCTCTCTATCTGTCTATCTATTTGTCTATCTATCTATTTCTCTATCTATCTTTTTATCTATCTATCTATCTATCTCTCTATTTGTTTATCTATCTATCTATCTGTCCATCTATCTATCTATCTATCTATCTATCTATCTATTTGCTCTCTTTCTGTCTATCTATCTATCTATCTATCTCTCTATCTATCTATCTATTTATCTGTATATCTATTTGTCTATTTGTCTATCTGTCTGTGTACTTGTCTATCTGTCTATCTATCTTCTCTCTATCTGTCAATCTATCTATCTATCTACCTATCTATCTATTGTTCTATCTACCTATCTATCTCTCTATCTTTATGTCAATCTATCTGTCTGTCTATCTGTCAAACTATCAATCTGTCTCTCTATTTGTCTTTCAGTCTACCTATTTGTCTTTCTATCCATCTCTCCATCTGTCTATCTATCTCTCTATCTGTCTTTCTATCTCTCTCTCAATCTATCTGTCTATCTATCTATCTGTCCATCTATCTATCTATCTATCTATCTATCTGTCTATTTGTCCATCAGTTTATCTATTTGTCTCTCTATCTGTCTATCTATCTATCTGCCTATCAATTGATCTATCTATCCATCTATCTATCTGTCTCTCTATTTATCTATCTATCTACTTGTCATTCTATCTGTCTATCTGTCTATCCATCTGTCTGTCTATCTATCTATCTATCTGTCTAGGTACCTCTCTATCTGTCTATTTATCTATCTGTCATTCTATCTACCTGTCTGTCTATCTGTCGATCTGTCTATCTATCTATCTGTTTGTTTGTCAATTTTTCTATCTATCTGTCACTCTATCTGTCTATCAATCAATCTATCTGTCTGTCTGTCTCTCTATCCATCTATCTATCTACTTGTCTGTCTGTCTATCTGTTACGAACGCGTGTCCCGGATGTCTTTTAAGACGTCTGGGATGGTTTACAGACGTCTGAAAAATCGTTATCTTCCACACGCGCGAGTCGTCTGCCCGCCTGAGTGCGCAGACCGCATATTCGTTATTCCCTCTTTTTCTTCTGCGGCTGCAGACGCCTGCCGCGCCCTCTCTCCTCCTCGCGCGGCCTTAAAAGGCCATGCCTCCCCTCACTCCGTCACCACCGTCTCCTTCCCTTTCTCCTTCAGCCAGTGCACGAGAGTGAGCGCGAGAGTGAGAGCGAGGGCGGCAGCGGCGGCCGCAGTGAGCGCGGAGGAGGTACAGCGTGCGAGAGCGGAGCTCTGCCGTGTGGGCGAGCTCGCCGGGGCTGCTAGGGCCGGCCGACGGAGGGCGCAGGGGGGGCGCGGAACGGCGCGGGAGGGACAGCTGCGGTCTGAGCAGTAGGCGCGTGATAAACACCAGTTTATCATCATTTTTATGCTTTAAAACTAACCTACCTCTTAGGATTTTACTCCGCAAACGGGTTTTTGGGCTGCATTTAGGCATAAATTAGGATAGGCATGCATTGCATTTTTTATTGTTGTTTTAATGTGTTTTTGTGAGTGTTAGGGATGTACAGATTCACAGATCCCTAAAACCCTAGCACTCAAGAAGGCAATTGGTGAAGGAGAAGCCCAGACTAGTTGGAACCCAGCTTGATCCAACTCACCATAGCTGGAACCTAGCTTACTTGAACTAGGGTTAGCTCATCCCAGCTCCATTCAGCTAATCTCAGCTGGATGGCAGCTCAAGAGAGTTCACCTTAGCTCACCCTAGCTCAAGTCAGCTCAGATCCAGCTCAACTTAGCTGAGTCTAGCTCACCTCAGCTCCCACTAGTTCACAGGGAGCTCTAGCTAGCTCAGCTGAGTTGACAGGAGTTCACCCCAGCTCAGATCCAGCTACATCCAGCTCCACTTAACTCCAGCCAGCTGAAGAAGAATTCATCTCAGCTCAGGAAGCTCAAGTCCAGCTCCCGGGGATTCAGCTTAGCTCATCTCAGTTGAGCTAAGCTACCTTAGCTGCCTCAACCAGCTTGATTCTCCCTGATAGCACCAGACCTAGCTCACCTCAGCTCATTTTGGTAGAAGCTAGCTCACTTTAGCTTGGCTTAGCAACTAGCAAAGAACTAGCAAGCTAAGCCAGCTAGAGTAGCCCCATGCCAGCCTCTTCAGCAGCAGCCAGCTCCAACTCCAGCTCCAGACTTCTCCTCCTCAGCTCCTCCCTCCAAACCCTAGCTCCAACACCTTCTCCTCTACTCCTCCATTAGCTAAGCTAGCTTAGCTCAGCTTAGCTTAGCTTAACTATGCTCCAACTTCTTTGGCTTGTACTACCCCAAAAACCCACCTACCAACTCCACCCAACTAGCTCCACCTAAGCTCCACATAAGCTAACCTACTTGGCACCAACCTAACCTACCCACCACCTCCAAAAGACACCTAAAAGTGGCGCCAAAAACTACCCATAACCCCTCCTTAGTGGCGCCACTTTTCCCTCCAAAATCCCCCCTCATCTCCACCACACAATCCCCCTTGAATCCATCTCCACCATCCACCTAACTCCCCTTCTAGAAGACCCCATGTTGGCGCCAACATGGGGGTGTCTCTCCACCACCAAAAGACACCAACACCACCATAACCACCCCCTTTAACACCCTTTGGGTTGGCGCCAACTCACCCTAGCCATAGGATTACCAACCACCCTCATCCTTCCATCCTAGCCCTCCATTTCAAGGGGCACCATAGCCCCCCTCCTATTCTATAAAAAGCCACCACCTACCACCATTTTGGGGCATCCTCCCTTAGTATATTTTCTACCTAAACCACCTATACCTACGGCCAAGAAGAAGGAGTAGAGAAGGAGATTAAAGGGGCACATCACCAGCCCTTTTGGTGCCTTCTTCTCCCCACTCTCTTCAACTTGAGCCACGCCAAGGAGGAGGACTCTCCCACTTCAAGGAGGATGGCCAGGCAAAGGAGAAAAGCTTAGGGTGGACGTCCACCCTTGGAGAGAAACTTAGGGCACACCCCCTTAGGGCTTGCCTTGGAGGTCATCACCTTGGCGGAGTTCTGCAAGGAAGGAGTTGAAGGATTCTTTTCAAGCTTGGGAGCCACCAACCTTGGAGCAAGAAGCCCTCTTCTTCACCATCTATCTAGAGGATTTGTGTTTTATTTTCTTATTTGCAATTTTCTAGTAGTACAAGCTTTCCTCTACTAGGCCTTTTGTAAAACACTTTATCAATTATCTAGTTGCCTTCTTTGCAATTTTTTTTGTTTGCATTTCTATTAGCTTATTTTCAGCATTCTTCACTCCCTCTCCCTAATTATTCTAGGCCTCCACTTGCCTAGAGTGAGCTTAGGGAGAGGTTCTGCTTGTCACATAAAAGTAGTATTTTAATTCGAAGTGTAAACACTTTTCCCGCCATCAGTTCGCATGTTGCCTTAGTTTAAAAATAAAAAAAATGATATATTGAAAAATACCAAAAAGAAAGTTGAGATTTATATTCCTAGCAAGAGAATCACTATTGCAAACATTTGGCCTCCTTGGACGACCCTAGATACTCCCCTATCTAGGAATATAAATTTAAGAGCGAAAGCGGATTTACGCGTTACAACGACGTATTTTAACAAACCGCGTATTTTCGCTATCACTTCTTGGCGCCGTTGCCGGGGAGGCACGGCTTTGCATTAACTCATTTTCTCTTGCTTGAAGTGGATCTCATCCCCTTCTCTTTCTTTCTTTTGTGTATGCAGGAACTACAGCGGGAAAGCGGGAATCTGGAAGCGAGAGCTTAAAGATCCTTTTCTTCCCGCGAAAATTCAGGTTGGTTCCTCTTTCTAGTCACATAATTAATTAAAACTACCAAAAATATATTAAACTTGGCTTTCAGGACCCTAAACACTTAAATTAAGTGGAGTGGTGCATTTTAAAATCATTGTTTGCTTGTATGCTTCTTTAGCACCATTCCATTGCAAGTATTGGTGTTCTGTTTTTCGGGTCTAGATTTATGTCCAGACTTGAAAAATCGATTCCTAACACCACAGGCCTCCTAAAATCATAAAATTTCATAGAGTGATTCCCAATTAAGTTTGGAACATCTGTTCCAAATTTCAGATCAATTGGATTTGTATTTAATTTTTAAAAATTCGTGGATTACAGAGGGGTCACACCCTCTAATCTTCCTGTTTTGCTACTGTCCGCGAATTTTCAAAATTTTTATACTCATCCAATTTTTGTGAAATTTATCTTGTTGGAATCCCTGTGAAATTTTACATATCATATAAAATCATAAAAATTTTCTGAGGTCAGTGGTAATACTGAAAAGTCTATAATACCCACGGGTATTATTTCTGGACTTTGACACCAGTACAATTAAAAATTCAAAACTATTATCAAACAAATTCATAAAATCTTACAAAAATCTTTTCTGGAATCCTTGTTTGATTTTCTTCAAAGTAGTGGTGTTTTTTGACTTGTTTGGACCACTTCTTAATTCTGAAAGCTAAAAATAATTCATTGGTAGTTAAATTTCTGTCTCAGGGATAATTGGTTTAGGGTTTCTTCTTTCTCTTTAGAGACTCAATTAAAAGGAAATATACAATCACACATACAACTTGTCTTTCCTTTGATTGTGAACTTTCAAACTTGTTTGAAAACTTAAAGAGAAAAACCCTAAAATACATTCAATTAAATCAAATCCTAAAAGACAAAAATACAGAAAAAAATTGTGTGACAACTTGATTTTCATTGGAGCCACTCTCCAATTCCTGCACACACACAAAAAAATCAAATAACAGGGCAACAACCCAATAAACGCCTTCCACATTCCGTGTGCACTATAGAATCCTAGACCTAATTAAAATTTGTAGCAACTTGACCCCTAAGGCTTTATCAACTTAGGCTTGCTATTTAGGTCTTAAGTTTTCTTTAGTTAGTACCAATTCTGTCATCTGTATCTGGTGTTCAGGCTGAGGGGCCGTGTCAAACGACCAGGCGCGGGTTTGTACAAGCACCTGGGGTTTTCCCTGGGAAACGTTTGGGCCCAAACCTCCCCTTAAGCAACTTGGCTAGATTTGTTGATAGAACGGGTATTCACTATTGACTACTTATTTCCTATATGGACCAAGTCTTAGGTTATTATTAAGGAGTCACATTTAAGTTAGGTCTAGTTTGTTTGTTTGATTTGCACACTTTCTCTCATCTCTTTCTCTTCTCCTCCCCTCCCCGTTCTTCCATTTTATGCACTGGCGACGGTCTCAAAATCCGCACTCGGAAGGACCATTTGATTTCGCCCCCCACGTAAAAAGACCACTTTTTCTGTCTTCTCCTGAAAAAATGGAAACACAACAAAATAGGTCCACTGACCCTTCCACGTCTACCTCTAACCCCACCTCTAACCCTAATTCTAACCCTTCCACCCAAAACCCAACCACCAGTAACTTCCCACACTTGGAGCTCCCCAATCTTGAGTTGCCCCACACACAACATCAAGACCCCCTACCTGATCTTTTAAAATTGATGGCCGATCAGATTAATAAATTAAATTCCAATCAACAAACATTGACTAGGAACATCCAAAACCTAGCCAATCCAAGGCCAAACCCACCACCCCGTCAGCAGCCTGTTGTTCCTCTAAAAGATTTCTATGATCCGTCTTATTATGAGGAACGACCAGGGGTGGTCATACCGGAGGGGGACTTTGAGATCAAGCCAGCCGTCCTGAACCTGATTAAACACTTTCATGGCCTTCCTAGGGAAGACCGTTTCAGCCACCTTGAAGAACTAACTCTTCTTGCACAGACAACCCGTTCCCGAAATGTGCAAGAAGACATATGGCTGATGCGGCTTTTTCCATTATCTCTTAAAGATAAGGCCGCTTATTGGTTCAGGACCATTGGCCGACCCATTGCAACATGGCCTCAACTCAAGAGTGCCTTCCTCAAGAAATTCTTTCCCATAGGTCGTACCAATTCCTTACGAAGATCTATTACGACCTTTCACCAAAAATCTGGTGAAACTTTCCATGATTCTTGGGAAAGATTTCAAGACCTTTTAAGAAGTTGCCCGCACCACGAGATTCCTTTATGGCAGCTCGTGCAAATCTTCTATCATGGATTAGAAGATCAAATCCGACAGTTTGTCGACGCCTCGTGTGGCGGCAACTTTTTAAATAAAGATGCAGAAAGTGCCTATGACCTGTTCGAAGAAATGAGTGAAAACTCATTTAATCAAGCTTCCATGAACACATTTTGCAGAACCCAAAACCCGCAGTTCGGTGTTCATGAAATAGGCACTCAATCTATCCCTGTCACCCAAGATGATCTTCAATTGATTGCTCAAAAACTCGACCAGATGCATATTAATCAAAAGAAAATTGAGGAAAGACTAGCCACTTCAACTCAAGCTCCACACCCACATCTAACCCAACCTAACTTTCCACAAAGAGAAAATTTGCACAATCTCAACACTACCCCTGCTGATTATTCTGAGGTTGCCCATGATTCACTGGGGAACTACAACTATCCAGATCTTAACCCCACTCAAAATATTTCTGCCATCCAGGAGCCCTTTAAAAATTCTTCCAATTGGAAAAATTACCCGAACTACTCCTGGAATAATCAAGTTTCCTCCCAACCCATACCCAATCCCAATCACCAAGGGAACCATTATATGGGCAGAAATCCACATTATCCAAATCAGCCTCCTCCTAATCCACCTCAGCAGCCGCCCAGGTTCCTGCAATCACAGGCCCCCCCACCTCCTCCAAATAATAATCCAACTGCACATGCAGTTACCTTGAGGAGTGGGAAAACCACCACTGACCCCGAGCCTTCGCACGAACCTGGTAAGATACATGTGCAAGTTGACTCCCCACCTCCCCATCAGGAAGAAAAAGAACAACAAAAATCTCAAGACAAGATTCCTATCCCTTTCCCACAAGCTCTCTACCCTACCACCAACAAAAGAAAGAAATCTGAGCCCACTACAGAAGAACTCATGGAGCTATTTGGGCAAGTTCATATCAATATTCCTCTCCTAGATGCTATCAAATATATACCTGCCTATGCTAAATTTTTGAAGGAGATTTGTACTCCTAAAAGGTAGGCCAAAAATCTAGGACAGGTGCATCTTTCAGAGACAGTAAGCTCTGTCATACAGAGTAAGCTGCCTCCTAAGATGAAAGATCCGGGGACGCCTTTAATTTCTGTAATTATTGATGACACTACATTTAATCGCGCCCTCCTTGATCTTGGTGCCTCTGTAAATATTATTCCCACAAGTTTATTCGAAGAATTTCAGATCGGTGAATTAAAACCCGTCGAGGTTACCCTGCAATTAGCCGACCGATCTACAATCAAACCTCGTGGGATTGTCGAGGATGTATTAGTCAAGGTCCAGAATTGTGTCTTCCCTGCAGACTTTCTGGTTCTTGACATTGAGGCACCCGAATCATTACTGGACTCCCCGATAATCCTTGGACGCCCCTTTTTGGCTACTGCAAAGGCAAATATCAATTGCCACACAGGCAAAATGGATATTAACTGTGCAGGCCAAACTATCACCTTAGATATTTTTAAATCCTCCAGGAGATTCCATGATGATAACTTCTTTGAGGACTCAGATACTAAAATTTCTAATATGGTGGAGGAGACAATGTTAATAGATACCCTTACCGACCACAGTTTTTTTGAGGACTCTGATTCAGACTCAGTGGTCGGCGAGATCTGTGATCCGGAAACTTGTCTTGACCCCAAATTTATTCCTGATACCCCCCCTAACCCACCCACTATTCACGCACCTAACTTTTCCACACTAACTTCACCCAATCCTCACCATTCCTTCCCCGACCCCTTTCTAACGGACCTGCCACCAACCCCGCCTGAGTTTGGCACCCAACCTAATTTAAACCCATGGCCAGACTCAAGCTACACTTATCATTTTCCATCCAACTTTGATCCCAATATTATTTCTAATCAATTTTTTAAGGATCTAGAAGACGACACTTTTTTTGCGGGGATCCAAGTGTCCAATTATTTACATGATCTTACGTCTTCCGTGCATACCTTCACGCCCGGCTGAATGGCGTAAAAGATAGCACTGGATGGGAGGTAACCCATCATTTTCTTGCTTTCCTTTTTTCTTCTTTTTCCAGGTTTTATTCATCCTAAACCTGACCGTTCTTCACTAAGGTGATTCCTTTTCCCTCCTAATGCATGAGGACATGGCATATCTTAAGCATGGGGGGGTGTTTTTAAATTTTTACGATCGATTTAGGATGTTTAAAACCTAAAAACATGCATTTTTCTTTAATTTATTTCCTGCTTGCATACCCAAAAAAAAAAAAAAAATTGAAAACTTTTTGAGGAAAAATTTTGAAATCAGGACTAAGGTCGAAAAATTCACTTCTGGTACAATGGGATTTAATCTTTAACAAACTAAGGATGAGGATTTGGATCTAATCATTAGAATTCCAGGGTCTATTTTAGACTAGATCAGATGTCCTTCTCTAAAATTCCACCTGAACTCATGATAGTTCAGGTGACTTGATCCTATTTTGCAATATGGAAATTATTTGACTTAGCTTCTGATTCAAAAACTTGCATGTTTTGAGAAACTTCTTGTGTCACTCTTCACACACAAGCCAACACTTAAAAATAACTAAAAATTTGAAAAACTCCCTTGTTTGGACTTAGTGAAAGTCTGAAGCAGATCATTGGTTTGAGTTCCCACCGCCGAGAAGGAGGAAAATGCCTCCTTTAAGGACGCGATGTCAACATGTTACCGCCTCAGCGTTGCTCCATATCTATATTTCATATCTTTAGACGGAGCATTAAAGCGCATTTTAGCAGCTCAAGTGTCTTGGACGGTGCTCTACCTATAGTGTCGGAGCAAGAGCTTGAGTTTGTTTGGAGCGCCCCTTTTCACCGCATCGTGTTCTGGGGTTGTGAGCTCCTGGGTGGTGTCATGGACAGTGCTATCTCGAAGTACTGGCGCCAGAGCCCCCTCGAGGAATGGTAACGGGAATGATGATCCCAACACATCTGTTGTAAGACTAAGCTAAAAATAAGCATGGGGGAGGAAAAAAAAAAAAAAAAATAAATTAACACGCCCTTATAAATGTTGGTTTTTCACAAGCACAGCCACAAGGTTTTAAAGGAATTTGCAAGTTGCGAATCAGATTCACGAGCCAGAAAAATCCTAAAAACAAACATTTCAAGTCATCTGAATTAACAAGGGGTTAATTTGTGAATTTTTTGAGGATATATTGATCCCATTCTATCTAATGGTTGGATCCAAAAACAAATCCTAATGTTTATCTTCAACAAATCCCGTATCTCCTGTATTTTAATCTACCAAGGTCCCTTAATCTCTTTTTCTCCTCAAAAGTCAAAAAAATTAGATTTCCCAAAAATTCCATTTTCCAAAAAAAAAAAATTAATGTTTTGCTAAGAGACTAGCAAAAGATAAGCATGGGGGTGTGATAAACACCAGTTTATCATCATTTTTATGCTTTAAAACTAACCTAGCTCTTAGGATTTTACTCCGCAAACGGGTTTTTGGGCTGCATTTAGGCATAAATTAGGATAGGCATGCATTGCATTTTTTATTGTTGTTTTAATGTGTTTTTGTGAGTGTTAGGGATGTACAGATTCACAGATCCCTAAAAACCTAGCACTCAAGAAGGCAATTGGTGAAGGAGAAGCCCAGACTAGTTGGAACCCAGCTTGATCCAGCTCACCATAGCTGGAACCTAGCTTACTTGAACTAGGGTTAGCTCATCCCAGCTCCATTCAGCTAATCTCAGCTGGATGGCAGCTCAAGAGAGTTCACCTTAGCTCACCCTAGCTCAAGTCAGCTCAGATCCAGCTCAACTTAGCTGAGTCTAGCTCACCTCAGCTCCCACTAGTTCACAGGGAGCTCTAGCTAGCTCAGCTGAGTTGACAGGAGTTCACCCAAGCTCAGATCCAGCTACATCCAGCTCCACTTAACTCCAGCCAGCTGAAGAAGAATTCATCTCAGCTCAGGAAGCTCAAGTCCAGCTCCCGGGGATTCAGCTTAGCTCATCTCAGTTGAGCTAAGCTACCTTAGCTGCCTCAACCAGCTTGATTCTCCCTGATAGCACCAGACCTAGCTCACCTCAGCTCATTTTGGTAGAAGCTAGCTCACTTTAGCTTGGCTTAGCAACTAGCAAAGAACTAGCAAGCTAAGCCAGCTAGAGTAGCCCCATGCCAGCCTCTTCAGCAGCAGCCAGCTCCAACTCCAGCTCCAGACTTCTCCTCCTCAGCTCCTCCCTCCAAACCCTAGCTCCAACACCTTCTCCTCTACTCCTCCATTAGCTAAGCTAGCTTAGCTCAGCTTAGCTTAGCTTAACTATGCTCCAACTTCTTTGGCTTGTACTACCCCAAAAACCCACCTACCAACTCCACCCAACTAGCTCCACCTAAGCTCCACATAAGCTAACCTACTTGGCACCAACCTAACCTACCCACCACCTCCAAAAGACACCTAAAAGTGGCGCCAAAAACTACCCATAACCCCTCCTTAGTGGCGCCACTTTTCCCTCCAAAATCCCCCCTCATCTCCACCACACAATCCCCCTTGAATCCATCTCCACCATCCACCTAACTCCCCTTCTAGAAGACCCCATGTTGGCGCCAACATGGGGGTGTCTCTCCACCACCAAAAGACACCAACACCACCATAACCACCCCCTTTAACACCCTTTGGGTTGGCGCCAACTCACCCTAGCCATAGGATTACCAACCACCCTCATCCTTCCATCCTAGCCCTCCATTTCAAGGGGCACCATAGCCCCCCTCCTATTCTATAAAAAGCCACCACCTACCACCATTTTGGGGCATCCTCCCTTAGTATATTTTCTACCTAAACCACCTATACCTACGGCCAAGAAGAAGGAGTAGAGAAGGAGATTAAAGGGGCACATCACCAGCCCTTTTGGTGCCTTCTTCTCCCCACTCTCTTCAACTTGAGCCACGCCAAGGAGGAGGACTCTCCCACTTCAAGGAGGATGGCCAGGCAAAGGAGAAAAGCTTAGGGTGGACGTCCACCCTTGGAGAGAAACTTAGGGCACACCCCCTTAGGGCTTGCCTTGGAGGTCATCACCTTGGCGGAGTTCTGCAAGGAAGGAGTTGAAGGATTCTTTTCAAGCTTGGGAGCCACCAACCTTGGAGCAAGAAGCCCTCTTCTTCACCATCTATCTAGAGGATTTGTGTTTTATTTTCTTATTTGCAATTTTCTAGTAGTACAAGCTTTCCTCTACTAGGCCTTTTGTAAAACACTTTATCAATTATCTAGTTGCCTTCTTTGCAATTTTTTTTGTTTGCATTTCTATTAGCTTATTTTCAGCATTCTTCACTCCCTCTCCCTAATTATTCTAGGCCTCCACTTGCCTAGAGTGAGCTTAGGGAGAGGTTCTGCTTGTCACATAAAAGTAGTATTTTAATTCGAAGTGTAAACACTTTTCCCGCCATCAGTTCGCATGTTGCCTTAGTTTAAAAATAAAAAAAAATGATATATTGAAAAATACCAAAAAGAAAGTTGAGATTTATATTCCTAGCAAGAGAATCACTATTGCAAACATTTGGCCTCCTTGGACGACCCTAGATACTCCCCTATCTAGGAATATAAATTTAAGAGCGAAAGCGGATTTACGAGTTACAATGACGTATTTTAACAAACCGCGTATTTTCGCTATCAGCGCGCGAGGTGCTACGCGGGCGGCCTCGCGAGCGGAGGCCGAGTGGTGCCCTGATTCTGGAAAAATTTCCAGAATCAGACGTCTGGGTAGATAGACAGACGGCGATAGAGACGTCTGGAGGACCATAAAGACGTCTGAAAGGTGAGTTTTCCACTTTCTTCTTACTTCCTGTCGACTGACCGTACTGAGGGAGGGAGTTGGCTGTGCGCAGGCTTGCTGATTCGCCATCCTTTGCGAATCAGACGTCTGGAAGTTGTACCAGACGGCGGGAGTGACTTCCAGACATCCGGGGTGACCATCGGACGTCTGGGAGCTAGGCCAGACGTCCCCGCAGACTTCTAGACGTCTGGGAAACCACGCTGAATAGGTAATTCTCTGATCCACTTTTTAAGACGTCTGGAAGGAGTTCCAGACGTCTGATTTTGCACAGTATTGTCTTTTTCGACCCGTTTAGGGCCCGTTCGAGCTCCGTTTTCCACGATTCGAGTTGCGTTCTTTTCAGAATTAATTCCTCTACCCATCTACAGTAACTATACACTATTTTGAGACACTCCTTGTGTTTGATCCTTGTGATAGGACCTCGTTCAGTTACAGTCTTGGGAGTCGCGGAGGCACGCGGGATTCCCGATCACGCCCCCATTACTCCCTTTGTACCTGGTAGAGTGGCTTAAGTTTATTTTTAAAATCTGTTAAAGTATGGAACCATAACTAGAATCTAGGACATTGCATGAACCTAGGAATGAGAAATGTATGGAATGATAGCTCCTAGGTGATGCATGAATCTTAGGGCTGGAAATCTAGTTGTATGCTAGATCCTAGGATGTGGCATGAATCTTAGGATGGAAAAACTAGTGGAATGTATAATACTGCAGTCTTGGAAAAATGGAAAGGAATATAAAGCTGCCTCTAAATTGAATTAACAGCTGCCTGTTATGAATAAAGAAACATGATTGAGATCATGGATTGTGATAACGTGAAACTGGAAAGTGAAACATATGATGTTCTGAGATAAAGAGTTGGAACCCTACGGGGAATTAGGAGTGGAACTCCTGGAAAGAAAAAGGAATGGAACTGAGATGTAGTTTGTACTGTCTCTTGGGTACGCAGTACCAAGGGAAGTACCTGTACCTGTTTAGTGCAGAGTGGGGCCAACCGCCCCAGGGACCCAGGGTTAGGATTGGCCGCTCTGTACCGACTTGCTGGCCCTCGTGTACGTAGTACCGAGGAGAGCTACTAGTGTTAGGAGAGTACTAGCTACCCCACGGGCCCCGGGGTTCTGCTAGCCTCCTTCACCGACTTGTTAGGCCCACTAGGGCAAACCAGGGTAGTCAGGCGAGGGTGCGCGGACTGTGGAGGGCAAGGCCCCGGTTTGGTTACTGTGGAGGGGTTGGACCCCTGTTACTGAGAGGGCTCTGCCCTGGTTCCGTGTTGTGCTTTGGGCGCACCCGTTAACGGAAACGACTGACCGCGTGCCAGTGCGGGCTAGCTACTTGTGCGTTTATCGCACGTGCCGTAGTCACCGTTACGTCTGTCAGTGACCTTGGGGTGGTTGACTGAGGGTAGGATCACCACGGGGGACTCTCCCGGCCAGGAGAGCACCACGTGCTACTTCTACTTTTGGAAAAGACTGCAATCAAGATCGTTCCCACGAGGACATTCGAGATCAAGTAAAGGATCTGAGAAATAAATGAAATAGTGAGAAAATTGAAAGATGTGAATAAAGGAAGTAACAGAACATAACAGCTACTGTACACTCTACTGTTGTCTTTAGTTAGTTTGCCACTCTACTCAGCGTTTTGCTGACGTGTTACACTCGTTACCTTTTTCAGGACCAGGTGTTGAGCAGCCAGGGCCAGCGGCTGCAGAGGACGCTGGGCCGAGTAGGGTCCAGTAGAGTTTACCACAATCTTTTGTACCTCTTTTGTTTCTGTTATAGTGAGTAGTTCTTGTTTCCGCTGTACTTTCTTTACCTGCAGTTCTTGTTATATGATAAATGTTGTTCTACTGTTGTGGTGGTATCTACTGTAGTAGTTTCTTTCCTTACTGCTGTACTTCCTTACTGTTAGTTATATTCATGCTGAATGTGGTTTATTTTACTGCTCTTTTGGGTTACTTTCTCGTTGGACGACTAGGTCTTGGGATTAGTCGAGTCGGTTCGGTTCTCGTGTCTCGTAGGGACTTGGGAACCGGGTCGTTACAAGATGGTATCAGAGTAAGGTCGTCCCGAGAAGTGAATCAACTGACTGGAAAATAACCAATTCACATGTCTATAGCTAGAGTAGCCACCACAACTTATCTTTTGACATGAGTTCCTCAACGTCTTTCGTTGGATATCGTTCCGTATTGACGTATTTCCGTTTATTTCGCGTCTCCTTGTAGGAGATGCCTCGTCGCGGGACTGGTGAGGCGGGCCGCGGGAGCGGCCGAGGACGAGGTCGGCGAGGTGGGCGTGTCGTTGCCGACGCCTCAGTGGACCAGCCACTACTTCCGGGCATTCAGGCCCAGGACCTCGCCCGGTTGATACGGGACATTGTACGAGAGGAGCTCCACCCACCGCCCCGAGTGCCTCACCATGGGGCTGCGGAGGGGGAGTCCTCTGTGGGACCACTCGACGGACGCGGCGCTGGACACAGGGGAGGGGATGGGCCGCCGCAGCCCCCACCTTCCTCCGATACTTCTGTGCACGAGGCACCGTTTCCTAGGGGTGGACCAGCATCCCCACTGCACCGCCACTCTGAGCTCTTCGGGCAGTTCCGGAAGCTGAAGCCCCCCTCCTTCAAGGGGGATGAGGACCCGACCGAGGCAGAGGACTGGCTTGAGCAGCTGGAGAAGATCTTCGACACCCTTCGCCCCCCGGTGGAGTGCCGCATGGCCTTTGCCACGTACCAGCTGGAGGGTGTGGCACACAGGTGGTGGAGGGCGGTCCGGGGATAGGAGAGGGACGAGCCGACGTGGGACCAGTTCGTCACCCTCTTCTGCGAGCAGTACTTTCCCCAGACGTGGCAGGACCAGAGGAGGCGGGAGTTCCACACTCTCCGCCAAGGGATGATGACTGTGAGCGCGTACCGCACGCGTTTCTTGGAGCTGTCCCGCTTTGCAGCGACAGCGGTAGCCACTGAGGAGGAGCGCCTTTGGTGGTTCACCGAGGGGCTCCGACCTGCGATCCGGGGGTATGTCAAACCCCTGAAGCTGCCTACGTTTTCGAGGGTGGTAGAGGCAGCTATGACTTACGAGGAGACCAACTCGTCCGCGCGAGACACCGACGGTGAGCGGAAGAGGCCCTTTCAGCCAGACTTCTTACAGGGCCGGCGAGAACGGAGACACGTGGCATCTGCAGGAGAGCCGTCACGTTGTGCAGGGCCATCAGTGGCCTTTGGGGGCCCTCGACAGGGGCCAGTCGCCAGCACCGGACCCCCGCCTAGTCGACAGCAGGGACCCACTAAGGGCGGGAGTCGGGTTCCCCTCTGCTACCAGTGTGGCTAGCCGGGCCACGTCAGGAGGGACTGCCCATCTAGGGCAGGAGGTCAGCAGATACTCCCCGCGTAGAGCACTGGAGGGCGCATAGGAGGCCGCGGTTTCCAGGCGCGAGGAGGAGGACAGCAGTCGCGAGGAGGGTACCGGCCAGCACCTACCCGTCCGACGCAGAGTGTGGCTGCTTCGTCCGCACCTAGAGCTGAGGGGCGTATCAATGCCCTAACACACAGGGACTCCAGAGCTTTGGGATCAGTGGTAGCAGGTATGGTTTCAGTTTCCGGCAGACTCGTTTACACGCTTTTCGATTCCGGCGCTACGCACTCGTTTGTCGCAGCCGGTTTCACAGTTAGTTTGAACCAGGATTATACACTGTTAGAGAATCTGTTCGTAATCAGAGGTCCGAGTGGTCAGCTGTTTGTAGCTGAAGAAGTGTACACGGATTGCGAGGTCAGCGTCGGGGGACATAGCCTGCCAGCTAACCTGATTATGATACAGATGGAGGACTTTGGAGTGATTTTGGGGATGGATTGGCTGTCCGCTTACCACGCCTTGGTGGACTATTTTGAGAGGAAGATCGTCTTCTCGATTCCGGAGTTGCCTTCTTTCGAGTTTCATGGACAACCAGTGGACTGAGGGTTCAGGTGCATCTCAGCACTTCGGGCGGCAAGACTTTTGAGCCAGGGGTGTGAGGGCTTCCTAGCTTGTGTGGTGGCAGAGCCCAGCCCTGTGGCAGACTTCCAGAGCATCCCGATGGTTAGAGAGTACCCTGACGTGTTTCCAGACGAGTTACCAGGACTACCGCCCGAGCGTGAGATCGAGTTTGAGATCTCACTAGTACCAGGGACCAACCCCATCTCCACCGCGCCATACAGGATGGCACCGCTTGAGCTGCAAGAGCTCAAGTCCCAGTTGCAGGACCTTTTGGAGAAAGGTTTCGTGAGGCCCAGTGCGTCTCCATGGGGAGCCCCGGTACTGTTTGTGAAGAAGAAGGATGGGACTTTACGCCTTTGTGTGGACTACCGACAGCTGAATAGGGTCACCATCAAGAACAGATATCCGCTGCCGAGGATCGACGACTTGTTTGACCAGTTGCGGGGTGCCACGGTGTTTTCCAAGATCGACTTGAGGTCTGGATACCACCAGTTGAGGATCAAGGAGACCGACGTCTCCAAGACAGCTTTCCGCACCCGGTATGGACACTACGAGTTTTTGGTCATGCCGTTTGGGCTGACCAATGCCCCCGCTGCTTTCATGGACCTGATGAACCGGGTGTTTAGACTATACTTGGACCGGTTCGTGGTGGTTTTCATAGATGATGTACTCATCTATTCTAGAGATCAGACGCAGCACGGATAGCACTTGCGGATGGTTCTGGACACTCTGAGACGGCGTAGGCTGTACGCCAAATACAGCAAGTGCGAGTTCTGGTTGAGGGAGGTGACCTTCTTAGGTCATGTGATCTCTGGAGATGGCTTGGCGGTGGACCCAGCCAAGGTCGAGGCAGTGCTCAGGTGGGAGAGACCGCGTTCAGTCACTGAGATTCGCAGTTTCCTGGGACTGGCAGGTTACTACAGACGGTTCATCAGAGGATTTTCGCAGATTGCGCGTCCTATGACACAGTTGACCCGGAAGGACGTGCCTTTCGCTTGGACAGACGCCTGTGAGGCGTGTTTTCTGGAGCTGAAGGAGAGGTTGACCTCGGCTCCCGTGCTCACCATCCCTGATAGTAGTGGCGGGTTCGTTGTGTACACGGATGCTTCCTTGCAGGGGTTAGGAGGTGTGCTCATGCAGAGGGGTCACGTTGTCGCTTACGCTTCGCGGCAACTGAAGCCCCATGAGCATACCTACCCTACCCACGACCTAGAGTTGGCAGCTGTTGTCTTCGAGCTGAAGACTTGGAGGCACTACTTGTACGGTGAGATCTTCGAGATTTTTACAGATCACAAGAGCCTCAAATATCTTTTTGACCAGAAGGAGCTCAACATGAGACAGAGACGTTGGTTGGAGCTCCTGAAGGATTACGACTGCAGCATCTCCTACCACCCGGGAAAGGCCAATGTGGTGGCTGACGCCTTGAGCCGTAAGGCGCCCGCACGCTTGGCCAGTCTACAGTTACAGAGTTGGAGCCTTTTGGAGGAGGTGGGCAGTTGGCGACCTCTAGAGTTACGAGGGTACTGTGGGGCAGTGACGGTGACGCGGTAGACCAAGCCAGAGCTGATAGACCGCATCATCACAGGGCAGATGGCCGATCCGTACTTGCAGTCTTTGCGCGACAGAGTACTGTCAGGAGACCCTGGGGACTTCTCTTTCACAGACCAGGTGCTACGCTTGAGGGGACGGTTGTGCGTTCCCAGGGATGAGGAGCTGTTGAGAGAGCTCCTGACTGAGGCACACGGTTCCAGATTCACCATACATCCCGGAAACACGAAGATGTACCACGACTTGAGACGCGAGTTTTGGTGGAGGGGGATGAAGCGGGATGTGGGTAAATTCGTGCAGCAGGTGAAAGCCGAGCATCAGAGGCCTGCAGGGCCGCTTCAGCCGCTTCCAGTGCCAGAGTGGAAGTGGGAGAGCATCACCATGGACTTGGTGGTGGGCTTGCCTGTTACCCAGCGGGGACACGACACAGTCTGGGTAATAGTGGATAGATTGACGAAGACGGCGCGGTTCTTGCCGATCCGAGTCACTTTGGGACCAGCACAGTTGGCAGAGAGGTATATCCGTGATGTGGTACGACTACACGGAGTTCCGCGGGAGATCGTATCCGACCGGGATACCCGCTTTACGTCCCAGTTTTGGGCTGAGTTTCAGCAGGCTTTGGGGACGAGGTTGAGGTTTAGCACGGCTTACCACCCCCAGACGGATGGACAGTCTGAGCGCACGATACAGACACTCGAGGACCTTTTGCGTGCCTGTGTACTGGACTGGAGGGGCTCTTGGGAGGAGCACCTGCCCTTAGCGGAGTTTGCATACAACAACAGTTATCACTCGAGCATCGGCATGGCTCCCTACGAGGCTTTGTACGGATGGAGGTGTACGGCACCCTTGAGTTGGGTTGAGGTGGGGACCAAGTGGGAGGTTGGCCCCAGGTTGATCCGGCAGAGTCAGGAGGTAGTTGAGCAGATCCACAGGCGACTCCGCATTGTCAAGAGCAGACAGAAGAGCTACGCGGATCGGAGACGCAGAGAGGTACAGTTTGAGGTTGGGGACCACGTCTTTCTTCGTGTTTCGCCCATGAAGGGCCTGCAGCGGTTTGGGGTGAGAGGGAAGCTCGCGCCGAGGTTCGTGGGGCCCTTTGAGGTCCTGGAGCGGGTTGGACCTGTTGCTTACCGACTTGCCCTCCCCCCGCAGTTTTCTGGTGTGCACGACGTGTTCCACGTGTCCAACCCAGGAAGTACGTAGCCGATCCCTGCCACGTACTGAGTCACGAGAGCGTCGAGGTGGGCGACGACCTGACCTACCCCGAGCAGCCAGTGCAGATTCTAGATCGAGCCGTCCGCAGTCTGAGACGAAAGCAAGTACCCCTGGTAAAGGTTTTGTGGAGGAGCCAGCGGTACGAGGAGGCTACCTGGGAGCCTGAGGCGGCAATGCGGGAGCGGTACCTGGAGCTTTTCGCGGGTACGTCTTCCGGACCGGCTTCGGTCCTCTTTGAGTTTGTTATGGTTATTTGGACGTCTTTTCCCGCACCCTAGTTAGCGCAAGTTTCAGGGACGAAACTTCCTTTGAGTTTGTTATATTGTTACGAACACGTGCCCCGGACGTCTTTTAAGACGTCTGGGAGGTGTCCCAGACGTCTGACCAGACGTCTGGGATCACATCCAGACGTCTTGCCAGACATCTGGGATGGTTTACAGACGTCTGAAAAACCGTTATCTTCCACACGCGCGAGTCGTCTGCGCGCTTGAGCGCGCAGACCGCATATTCGTTATTCCCTCCTTTTCTTCTGCGGTTGCAGACGCCTGCCGCGCCCTCTCTCCTCCTCGCGCGGCCTTAAAAGGCCACGCCTCCCCTCACTCCGTCACCACCGTCTCCTTCCCCTTCTCCTTCAGCCAGTGCGCGAGAGTGAGCGCGAGGGCGGCAGTGGCGGCCGCAGTGAGCGTGGAGGAGGTGCTGCGTGTGAGAGCGGAGCTTTGCCGTGCAGGCGAGCTCGCCGGGGCTGCTAGGGCCAACCGGCGGAGGGCGCAGGGGGGCGCGGAACGACGCGGGAGGGACTGCTGCGGTCTGAGCAGCAGGCACGCGAGGTGCGACGCGGGTGGCGTCGTGAGCGGAGGCCGAGTGGTGCCCTGATTCTGGAAAAATTTCCAGAATCAGACGTCTGGGTAGATAGACAGACGGCGATAGAGACGTCTGGAGGACCATAAAGACGTCTGAAAGGTGAGTTTTCCGCTTTCTTCTTCCTTCCTGTCGACTGACCGTACTGAGGGAGGGAGTTGGCTGTGCGCAGGCTCGCTGATTCGCCAACCTTTGCGAATCAGACGTCTGGAAGTTGTACCAGACGGCGGGAGTAACTTCCAGACGTCCGGGGTGGCCATCGGACGTCTGGGAGCTAGGCCAGACGTCCCCGCAGACTTCTGGACGTCTGGGAAACCACGCTGAACAGGTAATTCTCTGATCCACTTTTTAAGACGTCTGGAAGGAGTTCCAGACGTCTGATTTTGCACAGTATTGTCTTTTTCGACCCGTTTAGGGCCCGTTCGAGCTCCGTTTTCCGTGATTCGAGTTGCGTTCTTTTCAGAATTAATTCCTCTACCCATCTACAGTAACTATACACTGTTTTGAGACACTCCTTGTGTTTGATCCTTGTGATAGGACCTCGTTCAGTTGCAGTCTTGGGGGTTGCGGAGGCATGCGGGATTCCCGATCACGCCCCCATTACTCCCTTTGTACCTGGTAGAGTGGCTTAAGTTTATTTTTAAAATCTGTTAAAGTATGGAACCATAACTAGAATCTAGGACATTGCATGAATCCTAGGAATGAGAAATGTATGGAATGATAGCTCCTAGGTGATGCATGAATCCTAGGGCTGGAAAACTAGTTGTATGCTAGATCCTAGGATGTGGCATGAATCTTAGGATGGAAAAACTAGTGGAATGTATAATACTGTAGTCTTGGAAAAATGGAAAGGAATATAAAGCTGCCTGTAAATTGAATTAACAGCTGCCTGTTATGAATAAAGAAACATGATTGAGATCATGGATTGTGAGAACGTGAAACTGGAAAGTGAAACATATGATGTTCTGAGATAAAGAGCTGGAACCCTACGAGGAATTAGGAGTGGAACTCTTGGAAAGAAAAAGGAATGGAACTGAGATGTAGTTTGTACTGTCTCTTGGGTACGTAGTACCAAGGGAAGTACCTGTACCTGTTTAGTGCAGAGTGGGGCCAGCCACCCCAGGGATCCGGGGTTAGGATTGGCCGCTCTGTACCGACTTGCTGGCCCTCGTGTACGTAGTACCGAGGAGAGCTACTAGTGTTAGGAGAGTACTAGCTACCCCACGGGCCCCGGGGTTCTGCTAGCCTCCTTCACCGACTTGTTAGGCCCACTAGGGCAAACCAGGGTAGTCAGGCGAGGGTGCGCGGACTGTGGAGGGGCAAGGCCCCGGTTTGGTTACTGTGGAGGGGTTGGACCCCTGTTACTGAGAGGGCTCTGCCCTGGTTCCGTGTTGTGCTTTGGGCGCACCCGTTAACGGAAACGACTGACCGCGTGCCAGTGCGGGCTAGCTACTTGTGCGTTTATCGCACGTGCCGTAGTCACCGTTACGTCTGTCAGTGACCTTGGGGTGGTTGACTGAGGGTAGGATCACCACGGGGGACTCTCCCGGCCAGGAGAGCACCACGTGCTACTTCTACTTTTGGAAAAGACTGCAATCAAGATCGTTCCCACGAGGACATTCGAGATCAAGTAAAGGATCTGAGAAATAAATGAAATAGTGAGAAAATTGAAAGATGTGAATAAAGGAAGTAACAGAACATAACAGCTACTGTACACTCTACTGTTGTCTTTAGTTAGTTTGCCACTCTACTCAGCGTTTTGCTGACGTGTTACACTCGTTACCTTTTTCAGGACCAGGTGTTGAGCAGCCAGGGCCAGCGGCTGCAAAGGACGCTGGGCCGAGTAGGGTCCAGTAGAGTTTACCACAATCTTTTGTACCTCTTTTGTTTCTGTTATAGTGAGTAGTTCTTGTTTCCGCTGTACTTTCTTTACCTGCAGTTCTTGTTATATGATAAATGTTGTTCTACTGTTGTGGTGGTATCTACTGTAGTAGTTTCTTTCCTTACTGCTGTACTTCCTTACTGTTAGTTATATTCATGCTGAATGTGGTTTATTTTACTGCTCTTTTGGGTTACTTTCTCGTTGGACGACTAGGTCTTGGGATTAGTCGAGTCGGTCCGGTTCTCGTGTCTCGTAGGGACTCGGGAACCGGGTCGTTACACTATCTATCTATCTACCTGTCTCTCTATCTGTGTATCTATCTATCTTTCTATCTATCTATCCATCTGTCTATCAGTCAATCTATCTACCTACCTATCTATCTATCAGTCTCTCTATCTATCGATCTATCTATCTAACTATCTGTCTATCTATATATCTGTGTATCTATGTGTCTATCTGTCTCCCAATCTATCTCTCTATCTGTCTATTTGTCTTTCTATCTATCAGTCTCTCTAACCATTTGTCTATCTGTCTATCTATCGGTCTATGTATCTCTCTGTCTATCTATCTATCTATCTATTTGTCTCTCTATCAATCTGACTATCAATCTCTCTGTCTATCTATCTGTCTCTCTATCTATCTATCTATTTTTCTATCTATCTATCTATCTATCACTTTATCTATCTATCTATCTCTCTCTCTGTCTATCTATCTATCTATTTGTTTGTCTATCTCTCTATCTGTCTATCTATCTGTCGACCTATTTGTCTATCTGTGTCTCTATCTGTCTATCAATCTGTCTGTCTATCAATCCTTTTCCCTTGTCTATCTATCTGTCAGTCTATCTTTCTATCTATCTATCTATCTATCTGTCTATCTTTCTATCTATCTATCTATCTATCTATCTATCTCTGTATCTATTTTTTTATCTATCTCTCTGTCAATCAATCTATTTATCTGTCTATCTACCTATCTATCAATCTATCTATCTGTCTTTCTATCTATCTATCGTCTATCTTTCTACCTATCTATCTATCTATCTATCTATCTTTCTGTTTGCTAGTCTATCTATCAGTCTATCTTTCTATCTATTTCTCTATCTGTCTATCTTTCCCTCTATTCATCTATCTATCTATCTATCTATCTATCTGACTGTCTACCTGTCTCGCTATCCATCTATCTGACTATCTCTCTACCTCTCTATCTAACAGTCTGTCTATCTGTCTATCTATCTGTCTATCTTTTTGTCTATCTGTCTATCTATCTATCTCTCTATCTATCTATCTATCTGTCTATCTATCTATCTATCTATCTATCTATGTTTCTATCTATCTATCTATCTATCAGTCTATCTATCTATCTATCTATCTCTCTATCTGTCTATCTATCTGTCTTTCTGTCTATCTGCCTATCTATCTATTTGTTTGTCTATCTGTCTATCTACCTATCTCTTTGTCTGTCTGTCTGTCTATCTATCTTTCTATCTATCTGTTTATCTTTCTGTCTATCTGTCTATCTATCTGTCCATCAATCTATCTCACTATCTATCTATCTAACTATCTATCTATCTATCTCTCTATCTGTCTCTCTATCTATATATCTGCCTATCTATCTATCTGTCTATCTGTCTATCTATCTATCTATCTATCCCTCTATCTATCTATCCATCTGTCTATCTATCTATCTATCTATCTATCTCTCTATCTATCTTTCTGTCTATCTATCGGTCTATCTATCTATCTCACTATCTATCTATCTAACTATCTATCTATCTATCTCTCTTTCTTTCTATCATTTTGTCGACCTATCTAACTGTCTATCTATCTGTCTATCTATCAATCTGTCCATCTGTCCATCTATCTATCTATCTATCCATTTTTCTATCTATCTATCGGTCTATCTATCTATCTGTCTATCTATCTATCTATCTATCTATCTATCTGTCTCTCTATCTTTGCATCTGTCAATCTATCTTTCTGTCTATCTGTCCATTTATCAATCTGTCTGTCTATCTCTCCATTTGTCTCTCTATCTGTTTGTCTACCTATCTGTCCATCTGTCTCTCTATCTATCTATCTGTCCATCTATCTATTTGTCTATCTATCTGTCTATCTGTTTATCTATCTTTCCCTCTATCTATCTATCTATCTATCTATCTGTCTGTCTATCTTTCTATCTATCTATCTATCTATCTATCTGTCTGTCTTTCTATCTATCTATCTCTGTATCTATTTTTTTTATCTATCTCTCTGTCAATCAGTCTATCTATCTGTCATCTACCTATCTTTCTATCTATCTATCTATCTATCTCTCTATCTATCTATCTGTCTATCTTTCTGCCTATCTATCTATCTATGTATCTTTCTGTCTTCTAGTCTATCTATCAGTCTACCTTTCTATCTATCGCTCTATCTGTCTATCTATCCCTCTATTCGTCTATCTATCTATCTATCTATCTTTTTGACTATCTATCTATCTCCCTATCCATCTATCTGACTATCTATCTATCTCTCTATCTAACAGTCTGTCTGTCTGTCTATCTATCTATCTGTCTATCTTTTTGTCTATCTGTCTATCTATCTATCTCTCTATCTATCTTTCTATCAGTCTATCTATCTATCTATCTATCTATCTATGTTTCTATCTATCTGTCTATCTATCTGTCTATCTATCTATTCATTGTTCTATCTGTCTATCTATCTATCTCTCTGTCTGTTTGTTTATCTATCTATCTATCGGTTTATCTTTCTGTCAATCTGTCTTTCTATCTATCTATCTATCAGTCTATCTCACTATCTATCTATCTAACCATCTATCTATATCTCTATCTATCTATCTATCTTTCTGTCTACTTATCTATCTGTCTATCTATCTGTCTATCTATCTATCTATCTATCTACCTATCTATCTATCTATCTGTCTATCTGTCTATCTATCTATCTATCTCCCTATCTATCTATCCATCTGTCTATCTATCTATCTATCTATCTATCTCTCTCTCTATCTTTCTATCTATCAATCTCATTATTTATCTATATAACTATCTATCTATCTATCTCTCAATCTGTCTATCATTCTGTCTAACTATCTAACTGTCTATCTATCTGTCTATCAGTCTATCTATCTATCCATCTGTACATCTATCTATCTATCTCTCTATCTGTCCATCTATCTGTCTATCTATCTATCTATCTATCTGTCTATCTATCTGTCTCTCTATCTTTCTGTCTATCTGTCTATTTACCAATCTGTCTGTCTGTCTATCTCTCTATCTATCTCTCTATCTGTCTGTCTACCTATCTGTCCATATGTCTCTCTATCTTTCTATCTGTCCATCTATCTGTCTGTCTGTCTATCTGTCTATCTGTTTGTCTGTCTTTCCCTCTATCTATCTATCTATCTATCTATCTGTCTATTTTTCTATCTATCTATCTATCTCTGTATCTATTTTTTTATCTATCACTCTGTCAATCAATCTACCTATCTGTCTATCTACCTATCTATCTATCTACCTATCTGTCACTCTATCTATCTGTCTATCTTTCTGCCTATCTATCTATCTATCTATCTTTCTGTCTGCTAGTCTATCTATCAGTGTATCTTTCTATCTACTGCTCTATCCGTCTATCTATGCCTCTATTCGTATATCTATCTATCTATCTATCTGACTATCTATCTGTCTCCCTATCCATCTATCTGACTATCTATCTATCTCTCTATCTAATAGTCTGTCTGTCTATCTATCTATCTGTCTATCTTTTTGTCTATCAGTCTATATATCTATCTCTCTATCTATCTATCTATCTGTCTGTCTATCTATCTATGTATCTGTCTATGTTTCTATCTATCTGTCTATCTATCTGTCTCTCTATCTGTCTATCTATCTATCTATCTGTCTATTCATTTGTCTATCTGTCTATCTATCTATCTCTCTGTCTGTTTATCTATCTATCTGTTTATCTTTCTGTCTATCTGTCTATCTATCTGTTTATCAGTCCATCTCACTATCTATCTATCTATCTATCTCTCTATCTGTCTATCTTTTTGTCTACCTATCTATCTGTATATCAATCTATCTCTCTATCTATCTATCTGCCTATCTGTCTATCTGTCTATCTATCTATCTATCTATCCATCTCTCTATCTATCTATCCATCTGTCTATCTATCTATCTCTCTATCTATCTTTCTGTCTATCTATCTATCTCACTATCTATCTATCTAACTATCAATCTATCTATCTCTCTATCTCTCTATCTATTTATCATTCTCTCTACCTATCTAACTGTCTATCTATCTGTCAATCTATCTATCTATCTATCCATTTGTCCGTCTATCTATCTATCTCTCTATCTGTCTATCCATCTATCTATCTATCTATCTGTTTATCTATCTATCTGTCTCTCTATCTATCTTTCCATCTGCCAATATATCTTTCTGTCGATCTGTCTATTTATCAATCTATCTATCTATCTCTCTATCTGCCTCTCTATCTGTCTGTCTACCTATCTGTCCATCTGTCGCTCTGTCTATCTATCTATCTGTCTATCTGTTTATCTATCTTTCCCTCTGTCTATCTATCTCTCTGTCCATCTATCTATCTATAAATCTATCTATCTATCTATCTATCTATCTCTCTGTCTATCTGTCTATGTATCTATCTGTCTATCTATCTATCTATTTATCTCTCTATTTGTCTATCTATCTGCCTATCTATATATCTGTCTCTTTGTCTATCTATCTATCTATCTATCTCTCTATTTGTCTCCCTACCTATCTGTCTATCTATCTCTCTATCTCTCTGTCAATCTATCTATCTATCTATCTATCTATCTATTTGTCTCTCCGTATTTTGATCTATCTATATCTCTGTCTATCAAGCTATCTGTTTCTCTATCTATCTGTCTATCTATTTAGCTACCTATCTATCTGTCTATCTATCTATCTCTCTATCTATTTATCTCTCTATCTATCTCTATCCCTATCTGTTTCTCTGTCTATCTATCTATCCCACTATCTATCTCTCTATCTATCTATCTTTCTATCTATATATCTATTTGTCTCTCTATCTATCTATCTATCTATCTATCTCTCTGTCTATGTATCTATCTATCTATCAATCTGTCTCTCTCTCTCTCTCTCTATCTATCTATCTGTCTATCTGTCTATAAATCTCTCTGTCTATGTATCTATCTATCTGGCAGTGTATCTATCTATCTATCTATTTGTCTATCTATCTATCTATCTATCTGTCTGTCTGTCTGTCTGTCTATCTATCTCTATATCTATCTCTCAGTCTATCTATCTATCTATCTATCTTTCGATCTATCTATCTATCTATCTATCTGTCTATCTATTTATGTATCTATCTCCCTAT
>JAZHRO010000044.1:18542500-18730000 GCA_037157565.1 Thalassia testudinum | reverse complement strand
CATCCATCTATCTATCTGTCTGTTTGCCTATCTGTCTATCTATCTATCTATCTATTTATCTATCTGTCTCTCTATCTATTTGTCTATCTGTCAGTCTATCTATCAATCTGTTTATCTATCTATCTCTCTATCTGTCTATCTATCGATCTGTGTATCTGTATATCTGTGTATCTATCTATCTATCTCATTATCTATCTCTCTATCTATCTATCTATCTATTTGTCTCTCTATATGTCTATCTATCTATTTGTGTGTCTATCTGTCAATCTATCTGCTCTCTATCTGTCTATCTTTCTATCTGTCTTTCTATCTATCTATCTCTCTATCTATCTGTCTATCTATCTATCTGTCTGTCTATCTGTCTATCCATCTGCTCTCTATCTGTCAATCTATCTATTTATCTGTCAATCTATCAATCTATCTGTCTATCTGTGTATCTCTCCATCTATCGATCAGTCTATCTATCTGTTTCTCTATTTGCCTATCTATCTTTCTATCTGTCTATTTGTTAAACTGTCAATCTATATCTCTATCTGTCACTCTACTTGTCTTTCTGTCTATCTATTTGTCTATCTATCTATTTATCCATCTATCTCTCTATCTCTCTATCTGTCAATCTATCATTCTGTCTATCTATCTGTTTGTCTATCTATCTATCTATCGATCTATCCATCTATCTATCTGTCTATCTGTCTGTCTATCTGTCTCTCTATCTGCCTATCTATCTATCTATCTGTCTATATATCTGTCTCCCTATCTCTCAATCAATCTATCTGTCTGTCTATCTGTCTATCTGTCTATCCATCTATCTCTCTGTCTGTCCATATATCTTTCTATCTATTTATCTGTCTATTTACCGATCTGCCCTATCTATCTGTCTACCCATTTGTCGATCTGTCAATCTATCTGTCTCTCTATCTGTCTATTTATCTATCTGTCTATCTATCTATCTATCTATTTATCTATCTATCTCTCTATCATTATATCCATCTATCTATCTGTTTATCTGTCTATCTACCCGTCTCTTTATCTGTCTATCTATCTGTCTTTCTATCTATCTGTCCATCTATCTATTTGTTTCTCTATCTATCTGCCTATCTATCTCACTTTCTATCTATCTAGCTGTCTCTCTCTCTATCTATTTATCTATCTGTCAATCTATCTATCAGTGTATCTATCTATCTACCTCTCTATCTGTCTATTTGTCTATCTGTCTATCTATCTCTCTATATATTTGTCTATTTGTCTGTCTATCTATCGGTCTATGTGTCTCTCAGTCTATCTATCTATCTATCTATTTGTCTCTCTATCTATCTGTCTATCAATCTCTCTGTCTATTTCTCTAACTATCTGTCTCTCTATCTATCTATCAATCTATCTGTCTCACAATCTATCTATCTATCTATTTGTCTATGTATCTATCTATCTGTCTCTTTATCTACCAGTCTATCTCTCTCTGTCTATCTATTTATTTGTCTCCCTATCTATCTGTCCATCTGTCTATCTTTCTGCCTATCTGTCTATCTATCTATCTATCTATCTATCTTTCTGTCTATTAGTCTATCTATCTGTCTATCAGTCTATCTATTGCTTTATCTGCCTATCTATCCCTTTATTCGTTAATCTATCTTACCTATTTGACTATCTATCTATCTCTCTATATATCTATCTGACTATCTATCTATCTCTCTCTCTATCTAACAGTCTATCTGTCTATCTATCTATCTATCTATCTATCGATTTGTCAATCTTTTTGCCTATCTGTCTATCTCTCTCTCTATCTATTTATCTATCAGTCTATCTATCTATCTATCTATCTGTCTGTCTATTTTTCTATCTACTTGTCTATCTATCTGTCTATCTATTTATCTATCTCTCTATCTGTCTATCTATCTGTCTATCTGCCTATCTATCTATCTATTTGTTTGCCTATCTGTCTATCTATCTATCTCTCTGTCTGTCTGTCTATCTGTCTATCTATCTATCTATCCGTCTATCTATCTGTCTATCTTTCTGTCTATCTGTCTATATATCTGTCTATCTATCTATCTCACTATCTATCTATCTAAGTATCTATCTATCTATCTCTCTATCTGTTTATCATTCTGACTACCTATATATCTGTCTATCTATCTGTCTCTCTATCTGTCTATCTACCTATCTATCTATCTGTCTATCTTTCCATCTATCTATCTTTCTCTCTATCTATCTATCTATCTATCTATCTCTCTATCTATCTATCCATCTATCTATCTGTCTATCTACCTCTCTATCTATCTTTCTGTCTATCTGTCTATCTATCTGTCTATCTATCTATCTCAAAATCTATCTATCTAACTATATATCTGTCTATCTCTCTATCTATCTATCATTCTGTCTGCCTATCTATCTATCTATCTGACTGTCTATCTGTCTATCTATCTATCTATCTGTCTATCTATCTATCCATCTGTCCATCCATCTATCTATCTATCTATCTCTCTATCTGTCTGTCCATCTGTCTATTTGTCTATCTATCTGTCCCTCTATCTATCTTTCCATATGTCAATCTATCTACTTGTCTATCTGTCCAGTTATCAATCTGTCTGTCTATCTCTCTATCTGTCTATCTATCTGTCTGTCTATCTATCTGTCCATCTGTCTATCTATCTATTTATCTATATGTCTGTTTATCTATCTGTCTATCGTATATCTGTCTTTCCATCCATCTATCTATCCTTCTCTCTGTCTATCCATCTATCTATAAATCTATTATCTGTATATCTATCTATCTATCTATCTGTCTGTCTCTCTGTCTATCTGTCTTTGTATCTATCTGCCTATCTATCTTTTTTTCTCTCTATATGTCTATCTATCTGTCTATCTATATATTTGTCTGTTTTTTTATCTGTCTATCTATCTATCTATCTCTCTATCTCTCTATCTATCTATCTATCTATCTATCTGTCTATCTGTCTATCTATCTCTCTATCCCTCTATCTATCTATCTCTCTATCTATCTGTCTCTCTGTCTTTTAGTCAATGTATCTCTCTGTCGATCTATCTATCTGTGCCTCTGTCTATCTATCTATTTATCTATCTGTCTCTCTATCTATCTGTCTATCCATCAATCTTTCTATCTATCTATCTATCTCTCTATCTATTTCTCTCCCTATCTATTTCTCTGTCTCTTTATGTATCACTCTATCTATCTATCTTTCTATCTATCTATTTATCTATCTCTCTATCTATCTGTCTATCTATCTCTCTGTCTATCTGTCTATCTATCTGTCTATCTGTCTCTCTCTATCTATCTATTTGTCTATCTGCCTATCTGTCTATCAATTTCTCTGTCTATCTATCTATCTATCTGTCTATCTATCTATCTATCTATCTGCCTATCTATATATCTATCTATCTATCTGTCTATCTATCTCTCTATCTATCTCTCTGTCTATCTATCTATCTGTCTATCTATCTATCTATCTGTCTCTCTGTCTATCTGTCTATCTATCTCTCTCTCTATCTATCTATCTATCAATTTGTCTCCCTCTCTACCTATCTATCTGCCTATCTGTCTATCTGTTTATCATTCTCTCTGTCTATATATCTATCTATCTGTGCATCTATCTATCTATCTACCTATCTTTCTATCTGTCTATCTATGTCACTGTCCATCTATCTATCTATCTATCTATCTATCTGCCTCTCTATCTGTCTCTCTATCTGTCTATCTGTCTATATGTCTATCGATCTATCTTTCTATCTATCTCTCTGCCTGTCTATCTATCTATCTGTCTCTCTATCTATCTATCTGCCTCTCTATCTATCTGTCTATCTATCCGTCTGTCTCTCTGTCTATCTAGCTGTTTATCTATCTATCTCTCTATCTGTCTATCTATCTATCCAAATGTCTCTCTATCTATCTATCCAAATGTCTCTTTATCTGTCTATCTATCTATCTATCCATCTATTTGTCTATCTGTCTATCTATTTGCTCTCTATCTGTCTATCTTTCCATATGTCTGTCTATCTATCTATCAATCTCTCTATCTGTCAGTCTATCTTTCTATCTATTTATCTATCTGCTCTATTTGTTAATCTATCTATCTATCTATCTATCTATCTGTCTCTCAATCTTTCTATCTTTCTATTTGTCTATCTGTCAAACTATCAATCTATCTATCTATCTGTCTCCCTATCTGTCTTTCTGTCCATCTATTTCTATATCTACCTATCTCTCCATCTATCTATCTATCTCTCTATCGTCTATCTATCTGTTTGTCTATCTATCTGTCTATCTATCTGTCTCTCTATCTATCTATCTATCTCTCTATGTATCTATCTCTCTATCTATCTCTCTCCCTATCTGTTTCTCTATCTATCTATCTATCTCTCAGTCTATCTCTCTCTCTATCTATCACTCTATCTATCTATCTATCTATCTATCTCTCTGTCTATCTGTCTATCTATCTATCTCTCTATCTATCTATCTATCTATCTGCCTCTCTCTCTATCTATCTATCTGTCTATCTATCTATTTGTTTATCAATCTCTCTATCTATCTATCTATCTATCTATCTATCTACCTATCTATCTGTCTATCTATCTATCTATCTATCTGTCTATCTATCTCTCTATCTAACTCTATTTCTATCTATCTATCTCTCTATCTAACTCTATTTCTATCTATCTATCTCTCTATGTATCTGTCTATCTATCTCTCTGTTTGTCTATCTATCTATCTATTTATTTGTCTCTCCCTCTCTCTTTCTATCTGTCCGTCTATCTATCAATCTCTATGTCAAGCAATCAATCAATCAATCAATCAATCAATCTATCTATCTGTCTATCTATCTATCTATCTATCTACCTATCTTCTTATCTATCTATCTTTGTCACTGTCCATCTATCTATCTCTTTTTCTGTCTATCTGTATATATGTCTATCTATCTATCAGTGTATCTATATCTCTGTCAATTTATCTATCTATCTATCTGCGTCTCTCTTTGTCTATCTATCTATATGTCTATCTATCTCTCTGTCTACCTATCTGTCTAACTATCTCTCTGTCTATCTATCTGTTTATCTATCTATCTCTCTATCTATCTATCTATCTATCTATTTGTCTATCTGTCTATGTCTCTATCTATCTCTCTATCTATCTATTTATCTGTCTTTCTATCTGTCTATCTATCTATTTGTTCATCTATCTGTCTATATGTCTATCTATCTTCTCTCTATTTTTCTATCTTTCTATCTGTCTATCTATCTATCTCTCTATCTTTCTATCTCTCTATCTATCCGTCTATCTCTTTATCTATCAGTTTATCTTTCTATCTATCTATCTATCTATCTGCTGTCTTTTTGTAATACTATCCATATATCTGTCTATCTATGTATCTATCTATCCGTCTCTCTATCTTTCTATCTGTCTATCTGTCTCTCTGTCTATGTATTTGTATATCTACCCATCTCTCCATCTATCTATCTATCTCTCTATTTGTGTCTCTATCTGTCTATCTATCTGTCTCTCTATCTGTCTATTGATGAGAAGCTCATCATGATCTCTAATTACCCCTAATTAACTAGTCTTCCTAGTTAATTAGCTAGAAATATGTGAATATATGGGTTAATTATTAAATAAGGGATAAATAGTAAAGGACCTTAAAATAAGTTAAAAATGCTATATTATCATTCAATTAATATTATTAATAATCTAATTGATAATTGGACTCGAAATATTATCAATTATTCACCTAATTAATGTGTTAACTAACTTAAGTATAATATATACCTAAGTATGTAATAACTTAAGTAACATTACTTAATTAAATAAATTAATCTAAAAAGGTCAAAAATGTAAATTTAAGGTCTAAATATAATAATTGTCTTTATTTATTGTCATATATAAAAAGTTGAAAAAGATTTAAATTAAAATAAACCTTGAAAACCTGAGTTTACATTTTGGTCTTTACATTTTATTTCAATCAGGTCCTTATTTTCCACTTAGGTCCTTAGGTTTCATCACAAACAAGTCCCTGGAATTCTTCTTCTTCTTCTCTTCTTCACTCGTCTGGATGGGTATCGACTGAAGGTGCATCCACCGCCTGATCACCGCCAATCCGACGTCATCCCTTCTTCTCCAAGCTCCTGGAGCTTGCGCTCACCATCCCCTTTTCATCCACCTGTTTGGATGATGCCTAAATCCTATTTTAGGGTTGGAGATAACCTCACTGGCATCGGAGAAGACGCCGATGGTTATTCCCCTCCTAGCCACAAATCCGTCTAGATTCCACCTCCTTCTCAGTCGTCATCAGCTATAAATACCCCTTGACACCCTCGATTTCCACCAAGTTGGCTCCCTTCCCTCTTCTTCACTGAGCCGACCCAATAGGCTATTCTCTCCAAAACTCTCGCGAACTTCCTCTGCTCCATCCGACTTCCTCCATCCATCTTCAATAGCTCTGGAACTCCACCGAAGTCAGCCGCGTCTTCTGACACAAGCGCTGACTAGGAGCTCTCCTTTACTTCACTTCACAACTGCCCACCGGAGATCTTTCGACAACCCTCTTATTTCCTCCTCCGTTATGAGTCGTCGATGAAGATACTCTATCCCCTTCATCTAGGTAACAATAGACAAGGTAGGTAGGTTAGTTTAGTTAGTTAGATTGGTAGGTTAGGTAGCTGTAATGTTAGATTTCGTTTTCATCTTTCTCAACTCCGGTGAGCTCTTTGAGCTTGTCAGGAGCATTAATTTCATCTTTTTAAGCCACTGTCCACATTCTTCCATCTTCCACGATCATTTCTATCATCATTAATTACTAATTTGATCACTAAATCGCCTAAACCACTTCCGCCTCCACCAACTACTCCTGCTGTCCATGGCAGAGTAACTACTCCTACTGTCCATGGCAGCAGTAGTTAACCTATTTTCCACCTTCACTGGATCCTCCATCACCTATTCATCTCCTTAGGATCCTAATCATCACTTTAATTCAATTAAATACAACATATAGCCTAAACGTCTAAATCTTAATTAAGCTTCTGAGCTCGCTGTCAATGGTGGCTTAGGAGTAGCTTAAATCCTTAATTATATATGTATATTTATGATCACAATCATCTGTTGACTCATTTTCTCCACTCAATTGAGTGGGAAAACAAGTCCTGAGCTTTAACCAACTTAGAACCTTTGAAAAATGAATTCACTGATAAATCTTTATTTTAATGATCAATTGAAGGAACTAACTTGATCCCGAGATTCTTTGTGACCTCAGAAACCTATTCAAATCACTAATGGCACAATTCCACATTCTGTACACAATTTTTCCTTTTTCTGGACTCACCGGAGCTCCGACGAGTCAAAACTAGGTCTTCAGCCTATAAAACTTAGTGACAAGCTCCAGATCAATGATTTGAGGATCACTGATTGTTCTGAGGTTGTTTATTTGAGATTTGAATGTCTGGAGCTTGAGATAGGTCTTCATCTTCTCCAACTTTGGCAAAGTTGGAGAAGTTTGACAGTAAGGATTAAGTTGCATTAAAGAGGTCAAGAAGCTTCAGTGTTGTGCACTGAATCCATTTCTATGATTAAACCACTGTAACAACCCTTAGGTTGTTCTGACGAACAAACTACCTTAGAAGCTCAGGCGATGAGCCTGAAACCCTAGGAACTTTAGCTGAAACACCTATCTAAGGATCTAAGCATGTTCCTGAGACTAAAGGGATGTTGTTTAAGGTTTTAATTCCCTGATAAAAGGTTTAATTCAGAAATTCCAAACTCAAGGTGTTACAGTCAAACCTAAGTCTAATTCTCAGATTCTGGATTCAATTTGATGAATTGATGAGTTCAAGATATTTCTGGAATGTTTGTGAATGATTTTAAAGAGATTTGAGTGAGCTCTGATGAATAATTTGATTGGATTTGATTTCTGCCAGTTTAGGTTATTTTTGAACCCAAACTGTTGACAGAGATTTTTTGATGAGATTTGAATGAAAATTATACCCAGATAATTGTTAACAACCTCTAGAAGTTGTTTAATCGATTTAACAGGTCTTTAGTTGTCTGTTAGGTCTTTTCAATGTCTAAACAGTAGTCCTGAAGCTTCTAGGGAAGCTTTGAGCTCCTGCACACTTCCTGAACCTCTTAAGAGCTTAATATCTCCACCAGCAACTGTGGAATTAACTTTCTAACCTATTTAGAACTTCAACTGGAGGTGAAAGTTTAGTCTGTGGACTTAGAGTTAAGAAATCCACTTTTCAGGCCATTATGAACGTAGAAAACTAGTATCTTCACCCTTCAAATTGAAGAGCATAACTTCCCCTTCACATTAAATTGACACATCAATCTTGTAGAGCAACTTAAGAGCTTTCCAATAAGCTTTTATTCACTTGGAATGGAGCTCTGAGCTGTTAGGAATCAACACTTGAAATTTAGTCTGGGAGGGGTGACGGAAAGCCATTTTTGCGCATTTGAAAGTCGTTGGAATCGTAGTATAGTCGTGCCAAAAACGTTCGTCAAGAATAAGTTTATAAAAATAATGAGACTTGAGTCTTGGTCGTTCGTCTCTGGGAGGCGTTTGTTTTACCTTAGAATTCGATCTTTTACTGCTCTACTCTATTTAAAATCCCATGTCAGTTTCCAATCTCCTGATTAAGATTTCACCACTTCTATTATGAACCCTGATTACGTGCGCATGTGTTAAATAAATCACAAAGGTGAACATGTGAGTTTCTGTGCGCATGATTCTAGTGAGGTGGTGACTATTTACAGAAAATGCGTCTATCGTTAGATTTTCTATATTTTCAGGAAACAACATGCTTGTTGTGGAATAGATAAACAATTGAAAATAGGCAACTTGAATCACGCAAACAGGATGGCAATCAATAAGCTCATGGTGATTTCAAAACATATATATATATATATATATATATATATATATATATATATATATATATATATATATATATATATATATATATATATATATAAATGCATTTTTCATTCATTCATTTGGAGAGTTGTTTGCAATAAGAACTGTAGAGGAAAGCTTGTACAGAAATGCGTAAAATGTAAATCTAGCTACCAAAAAACGATCGCATACAAGAATCTACGGGGGGATTTTGCATGCATCATTTGGGGAGAATAAGGACTAAGCTACTAACCAGTAATAAAAAGCAGTAAAACTATTAAGAGCATAAACTACTAATCTAGATCTAGCAGAATAGAAGGGCATTCAGAGGTGGTCTCCAATGGCCTTGGAGTGGTCGAGAGGAGAATGAGGGGCGGCCAATGGAGCTTAGGCCGGCCCTTAGAGAGAGAGAAGAGTGATCCAGCATCCCGGCATGGTGCCCTTCATGGTGGTAGTCAACTCATGGAGATGGTGGTGGGGAGGGTGGCGGTTAAGTGAAGGTGGATGTGAATGGAGCCAAGGAAGTGAATGGGTGCAAATGGCCACCCCTTAGGTCTTTTTATAGACCTAAGGGATTCTCTCTAGAGAGAGCCCAAGAGTGGCCGGCCATGAGAGGATAGAGGTGGTTTTGAGATCCAAAAAATGTGGATCTCAATTTGAATGCCTCTTGGTTGCTAAATTTGGCAACCAAGAGGTGGCACCACTTCAAGAGAGTTCTAGAGAACTCTAGAGAAGTGTGTGTGCGTGAATGGGTGTGTGTGTGTGGTCATGCTCTATGTGGCTAGGTGGTTTAGGTTAGGTCCTAAGGGGTTGAGGTAGGTGTATGTCTTGAATTAGGGTTTGGGTTACAAACCCTAATTGCTAAGGGGAATTTGCAATTAAACTCAACCCAAGTTTAATTGAATGAGTGTGAACCTAATTGAGAGTGAAATAACTCAATTAGGTTGGGTTTAGGTCAAATGGACTCTCACTAAGTCCAATTGAACTTGTGTGGGTTGAGATCTAAGCTCAATTGGACTCAATGAGTCCAATTGACTTAGGTGAAGGTAATTGACTTTGATCTAAGTCAATTGGGTTTGGTGAGGACCTAATTAGGTCTTTAGGTAGGTCTAGAGGTGATGTACTAGGGTTAGGACACCTTAATTTAGGTTCCTATGGGGTTGGGATTAGGTCTAGGGAGCTAGAGATCCAAGATCAAGGCTTGAATCTCAAAACAGGGACTGGAGACCAGTACCAGACATCCAAAAATGTGATCAGATAACTTATACTAAAAAATCAAAAGTCCAGACTTGTTGTCTGGACGTCCAATCAGAGTTAGGAAGAATTCAATGTTCTGTCTTGGGTATTCTGCAGAAATTGGACGTCTGACAAAGTGTCTGGATGCCCAATACACTGCAGAAGTGGGTGTAAGGTGTGCGAGAGTTGGCTAAGGGTTCTGGATGTCCTATATTTCATCTAGACATCCAGATAAGGGTTGGAACTAGGGTTTTGGGCCTTCCTAGGGTGCTGTGACCTAATCTAAGGGTGGCTAAGGCTTGGGGAAATCACTAGGCTATCCTAGGGCTAGGATGGACCTAAGCTCTTCATATTTTACTGCTTTATTCCTACTTAATAGAATAACAAACCTTAACTCCCTTACATTATTATTCCTACATCTAATCTAAGTCTTCTGCTCCAGCTCTGCTGCAACACTCGTTATTCCTGATCCAGCTTCAGATCCTGCTCCAGATCCAGCTCTAGATCTAGCTCTTGATCAGCTTATTGCCTGCAATCGACATAATGCACTTAATCAGCACATTATAGCATTATTTTATGCATAGCTAAAGTAAAGCAGTAAAGATGCAGATAATGCTTATGCTAAGTCCTAGCTTAATCTAGGTCAATTATGACCTATGATTGCTACGCAATCAACGGGATAAGATAGTCCCACCTCGAGTACTTCTGAACAGCCGCGTAGGTATAAAACGATTTTGTTGTATAGCCACTTCAGTCAACAAGTGCATGGCGCAAATGGAAACTGAACGAGCATGTGTATGTGTGTGTGTGCGCCTGTGTGGCATGCGAGTGTGGGCCCCAGGAGGGCGTATGTGAGGCCTGGGAAGCTGTGAGCTGATTTGGCTCGAATCTGTGAACCAGAAATAAACTGAAGCTAATGAATCAGACTTGGGTCTAGTAGGGTTTGGTCCCACCCTGAGAGGGGTGCTGTGTATCCCCAAAAGGTCCAAGCCACCAATAAATAAACTTAATTTTTGGTTGAAGAGAAAAAAACCTGGTTCGGGTCAGAAGGAAGAAAGGCTAAGGCTCAGTGCAAAGGTAAGGCTAAGGAAATATGCTAAGGGAAGATGCTAAGGAAAAAGAAGGATCAAAGGAAAGGAAGAGAAGAAAGAGAAGGAAGATAGGGAGAGTTTGTAAGGGAAGAGAAGGCTGAACAGGCACTAAAGAGACAAGGCAGAAAGAAAGGAAAGGAAGAGAAAAGAGAAGAAAGGAAGAAAAGAACGAAAGAAGAGAAGAGCTTGAGAAAGATAAGAGAAAAAGAATAAAGAAAAGATTAAGAAAAAGTTAAGAGAAGATTAAGAAATAAGTAAACAGAGAAAAATAAAGAGAGAAGAAAGAGAGAAAGATAAAAGAAGAAGAAGAAGAGAGAGAGGCTGAAGATACAAAGATACAAAAACAAGAAGAGCAACGGTTTTTCTTGTATTATTTTAATTCCTTTTTGCTTTTAATGTTGTGATAAGGCATATTTCAATTAGTAAAATTTTCTATTGCCTTAATCTCATTGAAATAAATAGAAATTAACATGTTTACTTGTTATTAAAGAAGATCATTTGTGTAAATATGTTTTCATATGGAATTTTGCAAATTTGTTAAGTTTAAAATCATTAGGCGAAGTTCATGTTGTTAAAATTAAACTTAATTATACCTTCTATGAGTAGCTTAGACTTTGGTGAATTATAAATAAGCTATACCTCCCAGCGAACGACCTAGACTCAACCAGTTAAAAGAAATAAAATCTAAAATGTTAGGTTAACTTGACCCTATACTACTCAATCGACACAAATTCAAGTTAACCTAAGTTACTTTCTTCTACACATAATTAATCAAAATTAACTTAATTAACTGTGTTGAGAAGGAACACATCATCTATCTATCTATCTGTCTACCCATCTCTTTGTCCATCTATCTATCTGTCTGTCTATTTGTCTATCTGTCTATCTATCTCTCTATCTCTCTATCTATCTATCTATCTATCTATCTGTCTCTCTATCTATCTATCTCTGTTTATCTATCTCTCTATCAATCTCTCTCCCTATCTATCTCTCTATCTCTCTATCTATCTTTCTGTCTATCTACCTATCTATCTATCTATCTATCTATCTGTCTCTCTGTCTATCTGCCTATCTATCTCTCTGTCTATCTATCTATCTATCTATCTTTCTGTCTCTCTCTCTCTATCTGTCTATTTGTCTATTTGTCTCTCTGTCTATCTATCTATTTATCTATCTGTCCATCTATCTATCTATCTATTTGCCTATCTTCCTATCTGTCTATCTATGTCACTGTCCATCTATCTATCTATCTATCTGCTAGTCTATCTATCTCTCTATCTGTCTATCAGTCTATATGTTTATCTATCTATCTGTCTATCTATCTCTCTATCTGTCTATCTATCTATCTGTCTCTCTATCTATCTATCTGCCTCACTATCTGACTGTCTATCTATCTGTCTAACTATCTCTCTATCTATTTATCTATCTGTCTAACTGTCTCTTTGTCTATCTATCTGTTCATCTATCTATCTATCTATCTATCTATCTCTCTATCTCTCTATGTCTCTATCTATCTATCTATCGATCGATCTGTCTCTCTATCTGTCTATCTATCTTTCTGTCCGTCTATCTATCTATGTATCTGCTCTCTATCTGTCTATCTTTCTATCTGTCTATCTATCTGTCTATCTATCTATCTGTCCGTCTATCTATCTATGTATCTGCTCTCTATCTGTCTATCTTTCTATCTGTCTATCTATCTGTCTATCTCTCTATCTATCTATCAATCAATCTATCTGTCTATCTATCTATCTTTCTCTCTATTTGTCTGTCTATCTATCTACCTATCTGTTCTCTATCTGTCAATCTATCTATCTATCTGTCTATCTTTGTATCTTACTATCTATCTATCTATCTATCTATCTATCTGCCTCTCTATCTATCTCTCTATCTGTCTATCTGTCTATATGTCTATCTATCTATCTGTCTATATATCTATCTATCTATCTGTCTTTCTATTTATCTACCTGCCTTTCTACCTATCTGTCTATCTATCTGTTTATCTATCTCTTTGTCTATCTATCTGTCTAACTATCTCCCTATCTATCTATTTGTTTATCTATCTATCTCTCGATCTGTCTATCTGTCTATCTATCTATCTGTCTATCTATCTATCTCTCTATCTACCTAGCTATCTATCTATCTCTCTATCTGTTTATCTATCTATCTGTCCATCTATCTGTCTATCTGTTTATCTATCTACTCTCTATCTGTCTATCTGTCTGTCTACCTGTGTATCTGTCTATCTATCTTCTCTCTATCTATCAATCTGTCTATCTATCTGCCTATCTATGTATCTCTCTATCTATTGATCTTTCTATCTATCTGTCTCTCTATCTTTCTATCTATCTATCTGTTTGTCTATTTGTCAAACTGTCAATCTATCTCTCTATCTGTCTCTTTATCTGTCTTTCTGTCTACCAATTTGTCTATCTATCTATCTCTCCATCTATCTATCTATCTATCTATCTATCTGTCGGTCTGTCTGTCTATCTTTCTCTCTATCTGTCTATCTATCTATCTGTCCATCTATCTATCTGTCTGTCAATTTGTCTATCAGTCTATCTTTCTGTCACTCTATCTGTGTATCTATCTGTCTGTTTATCTATCTATCTATCTGTCTCCCTATCTGACTACCTTTCTATCTGTCAGTCTATCTATCTATCTATCCATCCGTTTGTCTCTCTGGCTATCTATCCATCTGTCTATCTATCTATCTGTCTATCTGTCTGTGTACCTCTCTATCTGTCTATCTATCTATCTATCTATCTATCTGTCTATCTGTCTATCTATCTGTCAATCTATCTATCTATTTATCTATCTGTCTATCTATCTATCTATCTATCTATCTATCTGTCTATCTGTCTCTCCATCCATCTGTCAATCAATCTGTCTATCTATCTATCTATCTATCTCTCTATTTGTCTATCTATCCATCTATCTATCTATTTGTCAGTCTGTCCATCTGTCTATCTATTTACCTGCCTGTCTATCTGTCTATCTGTCTATCTACTTGTCACTCGATCTGTCTATCTATCTGTCTTTCTATCTGTCTGTCCATTTGTATATCTGTCAATCTATCTATCCTCCTATCTATCTCTCTGTCTATCCATCTATCTATCTGTCTCTCTATCTATCAATCTATCAATCAATCAATCAACCTGTCTATCTATCTATCTGTCAATCTATCAATCGGTGTATCTTTCTATCTATCTATCTGTCTATCTATCTCTCAATCTATCAATCTGTCTATCTGTCTATCTGTCTCTCTATCTATTTGTCTATCTGTCTATCTGTCTATCAGTCTATGTATCTTTCTGTCTGTCTATCTATCTATCGACTTGTCTTTCTATCTATCTATCTCTCTCTATCTATTTATCTGTCTCTGAATCTATCTGTCTATCTATCTATGTATTTGTCTATCTATCTACCCATCTATCTGTCTTCCTACCTTTCTGTCTATCTCTCTCTCTCTCTATCTATCTATCTATCAGTCTATCTATCTATTTGTCAATCTATTTGTCTGTCTATCTCTCTATCTATCAGTGTATCTATCTGTTTATTTGTCTATCTGTATCTCTATCTGTCTATCAATCTCTCTGCCTATCTATTTGTCTCTCTTGTCTTTCTATCTGTCTCTCTATCTGTCTGTCTACCTTTCTATCTATCTATCTATCTATCTATCTATCTGTCTGTCTATCTTTCTATCTATCTATCTATCTATCTATCTATCTATCTGTCTATCTATCTATCTCTCTATCTGTCTATCTATCTATCTCTCTATCTGTCTATTTATCTATCTCTCTATCGGTCAATCTATCTATCTGTCTATATATCTATCTATCTATCTATCTATCTGTCTCTATATCTATCTGTCTATCTATCTATTTTTCTATCTATTAGTCTATCTATTTGTCTATCTATCCATCTATCACACTATCTGTCTATCTATGTCTCTATCTATCTGTCTATCTATCTGACTACCTATCTGTCTCTCTATCTTCCTATCTGACTGTCTATCTATCTCTCTATCTAACAGCTTATCTGTCTATCTATCTATCTATCCGCTTATCTTTCTGTCTATCTGTCTATCTATCTATGTTTCTATCTATCTGTCTATCTATCTATCTATCTGTCTATGTTTCTATCTATCTGTCTATCTATTTGTCTATCTATCTATCTATCTCTCTATCTATCTATCTCTCTATCTGTCTATCTATCTGTCTATCTATCTATCTATTTATCTATTTGTTTGTCTATTTGTCTATCTATCTATCTCTCTGTCTGTCTGTCTGCCAATCTATCCATCTATCTATCTATTTGTTTATCTTTCTATCTATCTGTCTGTCCATCAGTCTATCTATCTATCTCACTATCTATCTATCTAACTATCTATCTATCTATCTCTCTATCTGTCTATCATTTTCTCTACTTATCTATCTGTCTATCTATCTGTCTCTCTATCTATCTATCTGCCTATCTATCTATTTGGCTTTCTGTCTATTTATCTATCTATCTATCTATCTATCTATCTCTCTATCTATCTATCTCTCTATCTCTCTATCTATCTGTCTCTCTATCTTTCTTTGCATTTGTCAATCTATCTATTTGTCTAGCTATCTTTTTATCAATCTGTCTGTCTTTCCATCGATCTGTCTATCTATCTCTCTGTCTATCTATCTATCTATAAATCTATTTATCTATCTATCTATCTGTCTATCTCCCTGTCTATCTGTCTATCTATCTATCTGTCTGTCTATATATCTTTCTGTTTGTCTATCTATCTATCTATCTATCTATCTATCTGTCTCTCTATCTATCTATCTATCTATCTATCTATCTGTCAGTCCCTCTGTCTATCTGTCAATCTATCTCTCTATCTCTTTGTCTATGTATCTATGTATCTATCTATCTATCTGTCTCTCTATCTTTTGATCTATCTATCTCTCTTTCTTTCTATCTATCTGCGTCCCTATCTATCTTTCTATCTATCTATCTACCTATCTATCTGTCTCTCTATCTATTTGTCTATCTATCTCTCTCCCTATCTGTTTCTCTATCTATCTGTCCATCTCTCTATCTATCTCTCTGTCTATCTATCTTTCTATCTATCTTTCTACCTGTCTTTCTATCTATCCATCTCTCTATCTATCTATCCATCTATCTATCTATCTATTTGTCTCTCCCTCTGTCTGTCTATTTGTCTATCTGTCTATCAATCTCTTTGTTTGTCTATCTATCTATCTGTCTATCTATCTATCTATCTATCTATTTGTCTATCCATCTCTCTATCTATCTCTCTATCTATCCATCTCTCTATCTATCGATCTATTTGTCTCTCTGTCTATCTATCTACCTATCTCTCTGTCTATCTATCTATCTATCTATCTGTCTATCTGTCTCTCTCTCTATCTTTCTATTTGTCTATCTATCTATCTGTCTATCAATCTCTCTGTCTATCTATCTATCTATTTGTCTTCTATCTATCTATCTGTTTATCTATCTATCTATCTATCTATTAGCCTATCTTCCTATCTGTCTATTTATGTCTCTGTCCATCTATCTATCTATCTATCTATCTATCTGTCTGTCTATCTTTCTGTCTCTCTATTTATCAATCTATGTATCTATCTATCTGTCTCTCTCTCTGTCTATCCTCTATCTATCTCTCTGTCTATCTATCTATATATCTATCTATCTATCTATCTCTCTCTATCTATCTATCTATCTATCTGTCTATCTGTCTATCAATCTCTCTGTCTATCTATCTATCTATCTATCTATTTATCTGTCTCTTCCTCTCTCTTTCTATCTGTCTATCTATCTATCAATCTCTCTGTCTATCTATCTATCTATCAATCTATCTATCTAGCTGCCTATCTTCCTATTTTTCTATCTTGGTCACTGTCCATCTATCTATCTATCAATTATCCTCTCTATCTATCTCTCTATTTGTCTATCTGTCTATATGTCTATCTATCTATCTATCTCTCTGTCTGTCTTTCTATATATCTGTCTCTCTATCTATCTATCTGCCTCTCTATCTGTTTGTCTGTCTATCTGTCTATCTCTCGATTTGTCTATCTATCTATTTATCTATCTATCTCTCTATCTGTCTATCTATCTGTCTATCTCTCTATCTATCTATCTCTCTATCTATCTATCTATCTATCTGTCTCTCTATCTGTCTATCTATCTATCTGACCATCTATCTGTCTATCTATCTGCTCTCTATCTGTCTATCTTTCTACCTGCCTATCTATCTATCTATCTGTCTATCTATGTGTCTATCTCTCTATTTGTCTGTCTTTCTTTCTATTTGTCTATCTATCTGCTCTCTATTTGTCAATCTCTCTATATATCTATCTATCTGTCTCTCTATCTTTCTATCTATCTTTCCGTCTGTCTATCTGTCAAACTGTCAATCTGTCTCTCTATCTATCTTTCTATCTATCTATTTGTATATCTACCTATCTCTCCATCTATCTATCTATCTCTCTATCTGTGTCTCTATCTGTCTATCTATCTGTCTCTCTATCTGTCTATGTATCTATCTGTCTACCTATCTATTTGTCCTTCTATCTGTCTGTTTGTCTATTTGTCTATCTATCTACTGATGAGAAGCTCATCATGATCTCTAATTACCCCTAATTAACTGGTCTTCCTAGTTAATTAGCTAGAAATATGTGAATGTATGGGTTAATTATTAAATAAGGGATAAATAGTAAAGGACCTTAAAATAAGTTAAAAATGCTATATTATCATCCAATTAATATTATTAATAATCTAATTAATAATTAGACTCGAAATACTATTAATTATTCATCTAATTAATGTATTAACTAACTTAAGTATAATATATAACTAAGTATGTAATAACTTAAGTAATATTACTTAATTAAATAAATTAATCTTAAAAGGTCAAAAATGTAAATTCAAGGTCTAAATATAATAATTGTCTTATTTACAATTATATATAAAAAGTTGAAAAAGATTTAAATTAAAATAAATCTTGAAAACTTGAGTTTACATTTTAGTCCTTACATTTTATTTCAATCGGGTCCTTATTTTACACTTAGGTCCTTAGGTTTCATCATGAACAAGTCCCTGGAATTCTTCTTCTTCTCTTCACTCGTTTGGACGGCTGACGATTGAAGGTGCAGCCACTGCCTGATCACCACCAATTCGACGTCATCCCTTCTTCTCCAAGCTCCTGGACCTTGTGCTCACCATCCCTTTTTTATCCACCGGTCTGGATGATGCCTAAATCCTATTTTAGGGTTGGAGATAACCTCACCAGCGTCAGAGAAGATGTCGGTGGTTATCCCCCTTCTAGCCATAAATCCATCTAGATTCCACCTCCTTCTCAGTCGCCATCAATGATAAATACCCCTTGACACCCTCGGTTTCCATGAAGTTGGCTCCCTTCCCTCTTCTTCACTGAGCCGACCCAATAGGCTATTCTCTCCAAAACTTCGACGAACTTCCTCCGCCTCATCCGACTTCCTCTATCCATCTTCAATAGCTCTAGATCTTCGCTGAAGTCAACCGCGTCTTCTGACAAGCGCTGACTAGGAGCTCTCCTCTGCTTCACCTCACAACCGCCCGCCAGAGATCATTCGACAACCCTCTGATTTCCTCCTCCATTATGAGCCGTCGAAGGAGATCCTCTATCCCCTTCATCCAGGTAACAATAGACTAGGTAGGTAGGTTAGTTTAGCTAGTTAGTTAGGAAGCTGTAATGTTAGATTTAGCTTTCATCTTCCTCAACTCCGGCGAGCTCCTTGAGCTTGTCAGGAGTGATCATTTTGTCTTTTTAAGTCACTGTTCACATTCTTCTATCTTCCATGATCATTTCTATCATCATTAATTACAAATTTGATCACTAAATTGCCTAAACCACTTCCACCTCCACCAACTACTTCTGCTATCCATGGTAGCAGTAGTTGACCTAATTTCCACCTTCATTGGGTCCTCCATCACCTATTCATCTTCTAAGGATCCTAATCATCACTTTAATTCAAGTAAATACCATATATAACTTAAACGCCTAATTTTAATTAAGCTCCTGAGCTCGCTGTCAATGGCGGCTCTGGAGTAGCTTAAATCATTAATTATATATATATTTATGATCGCAATCATCTGTTGATTTGTTTTCTCCACTCAATTGAGTAGGAAAACAAGTCCTGAGCCTTAACCAACTCAGAACCTTTGAAAAATGAATTCATTGATAAATCTTTATTCTAATGATCAATTGAAGGAACTAACTTGTTTCTGAGGTTCCTTGTGACCTTAGAAACCTTTTCAAATGACCAATGGCATATTTTCACAATCTGTGCACAAATTCACCTTTTTCTAGACTCACCGGAGCTCCGGTGAGCTCCAGTGAGTCAAAACTAGTTCGTCAGCCTGTAGAACAGAGTGAGAAGCTCCAGATCAATGATTTGAGGATCACTGATTATACTAAGGTTATTTATTTGAGATTTGAATGTCTGGAGCTTGAGTTAGACCTTTATCTTCTCCAACTCCGGTAGAGTTGGAGAAGTCTGATAGTTAGTTGTAAGTTGCAATTAATAGGTCTAGAAGCTTCAGGGCTGTGCACTGAATTCATTTCTATGCTTAAATCATTGTAACAACCCTTAGGTTGTTCTGACGAACAAACACCTTTTCAATCTCAGGCGATGAGCTTGAAACCCTAGAAACTTTAATTGAAACACCTATCTAAGGATCTGAGCATGTTTTTGAGATTGAAGAGAAGAAATTTAAGGTTTTAATTCCCTATGAAAAGGCCAAAATCAAAAAGTCAAAACTCAAGGTTCTATAGTCAAACCTGAGTCTAATTCTTAGATTGTGGATTCAATTTGACGAATTGATGAGTTCAAGTTGTTTCTGAGAAGCTTGTGAATGTTTTTAAAGAGATTGGGATGAGCTCTGATGGATAATTTGATTGGAATTGATTTCTGCCAGTTTGGGTTATTTTTGAACCCAAAATGATGGCAGTGGATTTTAGATGAAATTTGAACATAAATTCTGCCTAGATGAATTGGTAACAACCTCTAGAAGTTGCTTTAATCGATTAAACAGGTCTTTAGTTATCTATTAGCACTTTTCAAAGTCTGATTCAAGGTCTTGAAGCTTCTAGAGAAGCTTTGAGCTCCTGCACACTTCCTGAAGCTCCTGAGAGCTTAATACATACACCAGTAGCTGCGGAATTAACTTTCTAACCCATTTAAAACTTCAACTGGAGGTGTAAAGTCCAGTCTGTGGATTTATAAGCAATAATCCATTTTCCAGGCCATTTAATCGTAGATAGAACAATATCTTTTCCCTTTAAATCGAAGAGCATACCTTCCCCTTTGCATTAAATTGACACTTCATTCTTGTAGAGCAACTCAAGAGCTTTCCAAGAAGCTTGTATTTGCTTGGAATGGAGCTTTGAGTTAGGAGAAATCATCACTTGAAGTTTGGTCTAGGAGGGGATAAGTTAGTCCCACCTTGGTTAGATTTGAGTGGCTGCCTGGGAATAAAACAATTTTGTTGTATAGCCACTTCAGTCGATAGCGCACGGCACATGGTTACCGATTGAGCATGTGTGTGTGTGTGTGTGGGTGCGTATTTGCCTGCGAGTGTTTGCGCCTGTGTGGGCATGCGAGTGACGTGCACGTGATGCGTGCTTTTAGAAGAGTCGTTATAGCTTGCGCTCGCAACGTCGATTTTAAAATAAAGAAACGGATGTGAGTCCGAGTGTCGATTTTAGGGAGGCGTGAAAATCGAATTTCTCTTGTCACTTAATGTCACGAAAATAACGGGTTTTTGCTTGCGAAAAGTTGTGGGTGAAAAGTGATTGAGAGAGAGAGAGAAGAGAGAGAGATTAGGGTTAGAATTGTTTCATTCGCAACATGCAACTTGAACATAAAATAGAGCAAGCAATTGAATAGAAAACAACTTCATTTAACATGCAACTTTAGTTCATAATTACAACACTAGATAAATGCTTGAACATACATAAAGTAAAGCTTAAAAGAAGGAAAGAGAGAGAGAGAGAGGGGATGGCGAGGCAGCCACGGTGGTGGAGAGGGGCTCCGTCTGTGGCTCGTCATCTCCGACGATTACAAAAGGGCCTAAAGGTAGCTAGGAGGGAGATAGAACACTTGCAAGTGGAGTGAATGCCTTGAATGGGTGGCTGGATGGGGTTTATATAGGAAAAAGGGTTTTCTAATTCAAGTATGGGCTTTAGCGACATCTAGGACGTTGCTAAACCCATACTAAATCTGTCGGTGTAGCCTCCTGCCCATCGATCGCCAGCGAGTGCGCGTGCTTCCTTGTGCACAATTTGTGTGCCCGGCTTGAGAGCTGTCCGATCGTGGATCAGACAGTTGACGTTGCTCGTGGGGCACGGGCCTGGATCGCGCCCACACCCCCCGCATCATCGCCGGCATCGGCTATGGACGTGTGAGATTGTGCCACGTCGCTCGCTGCCTGCCATTCGATCACACATCAGCGGCTGAAATCACGCGCGTGTGTTATCGCTTGAATTTGCACTGCGATCGGTGCCTCGAACCTGCATCTCATTGTACGAGGGTGAGGCGCGGACTGCTGCGCTACCCCAGCTACTTTGTCACGAAGACGAGGCGCGGTCACTGCGCGGATGGCCATTGGATGAAGATCCAACGGTTGGGGGCTACTGCTGCTATGGCTGAGAGGCATGCGAATGTGTGGTTCTCAGCCGTCCGATGCGTGATCGGATGGCTTAAAATGACACTGTGCGTTGAAGGCGATTGCAAGCGTGGCATGGTTGACACGTGGTGGCCCCATGGCCGTTGATCATCAGATCAACGGTCAGAACTTCTTGGGCCAATAATGGGAGCTCCGGATGTCGGATTTAGCTAATTTCGAGTCCGTTGGACTCCGTTCGTCATTCTGAATTCATCCGTGTGGTTCGATTGCTCATCTCAGGCCTGCTTTGACAATTACTTATACAAATAGCCATTAATACTATTTTATAAGCAATCTTGATGTATGATGCATGCAATGCTCCCATTCTATTTATGATGTGTTATCTGTGCATTTTGTTCTTAAGATAAACCCTAATTGATAGATTTATCACCCCAAGATGTAGTGTTATCAGCAAGTGTGGGCCCTGGGAGGACGTGCGCGAGCCCTAGGAGGGCGTGAGTCGGTTTGGCTCGAAACTGTGAACCGAAAATAAATCAAAGCTAATGAATCAAGCTTGAACCTAGTAGGGTCTGGTCCCACCCTAAGAGAGGTGCTATTTATCCCTGAATGGTCCAAGCCACCAATAAATAAACCTAATTTTTGGTTGAAGAGAAAAAAAACCCGGTTCAGCTCGGAAGAAAGAAAGGCTAAGGGAAGATGCTAAGGTAAAAGAAGAAGGAGAAAAGGAAAGGACAAAAGAAAGAGAAGGAAGATAGGGAGAGTTCGTAAGAGAAAATAAGGCTGAACAAGCACTAAAGAAAGAGACAAGGCAAAGAAGAAAGAAAGAGAAGAAAAGAGGAAGAAGAAAGAGAGCTCAAGAAATGTTAGAGGAAAAATAAGAGAAAGGTAAAGAAAAAGATAAGGAAAGGATTAAGAGAAGATTAAGAAATAAGTAAACAGAGAAAAAGAGAAAAGAAAGAGAGAAAGATAAAAGAAGAAGAGAGCTAGGCTGAAGATACAAAAAGAAGAGTGAAAGAACAATCTTCATTTTCGTTGAAAACTTTAACATAAAATGATGTGTCGTTGTATTTAATCGCGTGGTAGAAAATCACTTTTCAAAACATTTTAATTTTCAGAATCTAACCACGAATAGTTAGGTCATCTCCACAGGGAGGAATTAGCCTATTTAAACTAGTAAATAGTGTCTCGTTTATTCAGGAAACTCAATGGGTGTGCATGCTAATTCATGCGATTCTTTTTCTCACATAACTGCTCATTTTAACCAATTAATCAAGAATGTAGGTGTTTAGATGCAAAATCACCACCATATAATATTTTGTTAACAAGTGATCTTGATATCGGTAAATATTGTAAATACTGATTTCTAAAATATAACTTGTTTACCATAATATCTATGCATTAAATCATTCATGTGAGATATGCATATGCAAATAATTTAGATGAAGTAGAAGGAGGACTATGCAAATTCACCTCAATAATGTAATGCCTAAAATAAATGAATAGGAACTTCCGCAATGGCATTTAACATAAATATTAATTGAGGTATTACTGTAGCAAAAATAGGGGATTTTGTTCCCCTCGTGCGCACGCGGAGGAGAATGCGCTGCTGGAGGCGCTGTGCTCGGAGTAGATCGGCTGGGATGCAAGCTTCGCATTGGTGGTCGTGGCATCGACGGAGGTGGCCATTGCTGGCCAGTCGGAGCTTTGGATGCTGTTGGCGGCGGCTTGCGCATGGGGGCGTATGGATGGCGGGAAGGTCTTCCACAGGCGTGGGCAGCCCTGTGAGGGCAAGGCGGAGTCGATGGCGCTGTTGGAGCGAAGCTTCGTGGCGGGTGGAGGTGGCTGCATGTGAAGGTGGATGGCCGGCGATGGGTTCCTTTAGGGAAGAAGATGAATAATGTGGTGTGAGGCACGCTGCGCGTGGCGGCTTGCGCATGGCCGGGCGTGATTGCGTGCTCACGCTGTGCGTGCTGCATAGTTGGGCACTGCGCAGTTGCGCGCTGCGCGTGGCTGCAAGGGTGCGATGCCTGCGCTGTGGTCGTGCACGGCTGATGATGGTGTGACACTTGCGAGCGCTGGCAAGGTTGAAAGGGCTCGCACGCGCGCGGTGGATAGGCTGATGGGTGCGGCACTTGTAGGCACTTGGTGTGGCGTCTGTGGTCGTTGTAAGGGTGCTCGCATGCGATGAAAGTTGTTGTGCAGAGACCACGGTGCAAGCGTGAAACACAGGGTGCGCTTGTTCCTCGGTGGTGAGAGGGAGAAGATCCTCACCACGGGAGGAAGATCAACCCCTCTCCTCGGTGGACACGGCTTCTTTTTGAACCAAACTCTCCTCCTTTTCCTTCGGCCGCAAGTATCTCTAACTACTCTCGACGATCGCGAGTGGTTGGAAGGGTAGATAAGCACGAGCGGTTTCTTCTTCGGACGTTTAACTGGAGCATCAGACGTCTTAAAAAAATGTAATGCCGCGAATTTGTGATAGCAATTCCAGACGTCCAATCTAAGTCCCAGACATCTTATATAAGTAAAAATTAGCGCCTGATTCTTGTACCTAACCTGCATTCATCAAATAAATCATATTATCATAACATATGCTATTAAATGTAAAATTGAAAGGCCAAGGTGAATTGCCATATAACTCTTAATTAATTAACAACTAAGAACAAATAATTAAATAGTACTTAAGCTAAATAATAGTCCACAAAAGTGGACTTATCAAATGCCCCCATGCCTAATTTTTGCTAGTCCAGAGCAAAAATGAAAAACAATATAAGTAATCAGAAGATTCCTTCTTTTCTTATTTCAAAACTTTAGAGATCCAGACAAATGTGAAGTGATAATGGCGTAGGTAACAGATCCAAGTGAAAATAACCAACTTACATTTGCAGTTTGCACTTAATCCTTGATAACATTCTATCGGGATAGGCAACTACTTCCCTCGGGGATAAAGCAGAAGATAATCTGTAATTTGACCCTGGCTTTAGGCGTAGGTAGGAGATATTGAGTTAAATGGATTTGTATTTGGTGGCACACACTCATCTGGTGCTACATGTAGTCTAGTACTACAGACTCTAGATCTCTAGACTATTAGACAAGTCAACTCAGAGAGAGGCTAAACAACTGTGCTCTCTTGATGTTCCTGGGCGCTCACTCTTTCTTTCTTTTCTTTCTGAGATCATAAATCTCGCCAGATTTAGTAATTGTACTCACTGTTTGGTGGCCTCACATGGCATCCACACTTCAATTAAAGTCCTAATAACTCTACAACTAAGTTAGAGTCCTCAACCAGTATTCGGGCGATCAGAAATACTAAAAGGTAGGTATGGGTCATATTTGGTGGAACGCGATAGGCATTTTGTTGCCTCAGAAACAATGTTACATTATAAACTTGGACCTTTTTTTTTTTGTAATATAAATGTTTCTTTTTCTTATTTCTGTTTCTTCTTTTTCTTTTTTTCTTTTTATATAAATCAACATAATACGACATAGACTTTTATTTATAAGGCATTATTAGGGCTGATGATGGTCAAGAGGATATTGTGTGGCTTATTTGGTGGAAGTGCCTATTCTTGGCACCGGGAAGGAATGTATAGGATAGGCATATTTCTGACCTTTGACATTATTACCCTCCTTCAGCTGAGGACTATATGAAGGATGGTCATAACCATCCACCATAGTCATAGCTTTATCAAGACTCAATCTCTGTGTATCTACCTTATTTGGTGACTCTCAAGAATTCACACAAAGTACGCACATAGGAACAAAGAGCGAAAACTATGCCTAACTCTGAAGTATCATCATCTAATTGTCCAAAACTTAAGAGTCCTTGCACTAGACTTAGCGCACCAGTAATCTCTCTACTTTCTTCTCACAAATATTAGGTGGATCTACTAGAAGATAGTATGCCTGACTCCCTATGAACTACCCAAGGGTTCAGTAGACTACAAATGCTTATTGGTTTTCCTCAAGGATCCATTACCAAGTCTACGTGCACATGAAATAAATGTACTAGATTCTAAACTTAAGAAATAATTCAAAAAGAAAAACCTCCAATGACAAAGGTATTCTGCTAGGGACTAACCCATTCAGCTCAATAAAAGAGGGATTTTTTTTTACATGCTAACCTAAATGCATGAATACTTCCTAAAATGCAAATGCACCCCCCATGCCTAAATCCTACAATGTCCCCATTGTAAAATTAAAACAGGAGGAGAAAGGAAAGAAATCACCTGATGACGGTGTTATTCAGGCTGCTGGGTTGCCTCCCAACAAGTGCTGCATTTTCTGTCAGCAGCCAGACTTAAAAGGAACCTGTAAGTCTGGTTCTAGGCAGAAAAGGTTAGGCCCTAAAAATATGCGTAACAGTGCAGGCCTAGAAAACAGGTAGCCACGGATTTGGTGAGCTGATGATGCAACGTAATTCCAAATGCTCACCCGAAGATATGAAAATAGAAAACCTCATTGACTACCTAGGGAGGTCTAGGAATAACAAAAGGAATATGAAAAGGGACCTACTGAAATGGAATAAGTGGAGGATAACAAGGATCCTCTAGAGCAGGACGGGTTTTAAAAGATATAAACATTATTAGTTCAAACCCTTGAATGGCTAGAGTAAAAGTATAAGCATCAATCCACACTAGCCATTCTACCCGAGGATGTACTGGCCTGATATGTTCTTCGGAAAGAATGTACATGAGTAGAGATCTGAGCCAAGGATCGGTTAGGAGTATAAGGGTTGTTTGTAGTGTTGGAAGGTAATGGTTAAGTCCAATGAGGGCTTAGTCGGTGTTAGGTTCAATTCCAACAATGATTCAGATTGTGTATACTCCCTAATAGTTGTAGACAACTACAGGTTACCCTGCCTAACATTACTGATTGGAGTCATATTTGAATCAAGGGTAGACTCCAAATTACAACTCTTTGATGGCTGGGTCCGAATGTTAGAATCCTTATCATTAAGCTCATCCCCGGATTCATTTGGTTCACTCAAATTTTTGTCGAGGTGTATATGTGATTCATTAGGAGTTGGATCGGTATCCTCAATTATTCCCAAAGGAGGATTAGTCTTAATGTTTTGGTGCAAGCCTATATCACTGAATTTGTTATTCTTCTCGGGGTATAAATTCTCAATTGACGTGTTTTGTCCCTGAGAGTCTCCCATAGACTTCTCACTATTTTGTTTTTCCTCCTCTAATAGCAACTCCTATTTTGATGGAGGATGACTCTCAAAAGAAGGGAGGAATCTGGATTTCACCATATTATTTATATCCTCTGGAGGTAAATCCTCAAATAATAAATAATTCCCTTGTGATTCACTCCAGATTTTCAGTCCAGGTTTTTCTATTGGGGCATACTCATTTTCTGAAATAGACTCTTCATATCCCTGAGATCAAAATTGATCATCCTCTATTCCCTTACGGTCACCTTCATTGGGTGCATTTAAATCCTCAGGATGTTGAATGGTAGGTGTTGATTCCCTAAGTAGAGGGTCAGGAGTAGGCTCACTAAGGGTAGAATAGGATTCCACCAAATAATCAATAGGGGAAGTGATAGGAACAATATAACCTTGACCCGGGTTGGTAGGGGTAAGGAGAATACTGTCTTTGGGGTCAAGGTCCTCAAGAGGTACCATCTTCCCTTGCTTTTGACTCCAATAAAGCTCGGGTGGATAATCACTATGATCGTTGTCCTCTAGTGGCCATGTCTCATTGGGAGAGTCTAAGTGATAGCTACATAATACTGGATCCCTATTGTCATTATGTTCCTCAGAATTATTTTCATGATCATGGTCATATGGGTAGGGATCAGGATCATTGGGAAGTGTGTAGCTAAGTTGTCTTATTTCTTCATTTAACTGTTGACTATTCCTCAACATCTCTCCCATTGATTCCATCATTTCCTTTTGCTGTTTTTGCATTTCTATCATAAAAGAGGAGATGCTACTATTATCAGGTTGGGGAGGACAGTCAATTTCAGGCTCTGGTTGCCTAGGGGTATCTGTCCAACCTCGATACGGAAAATCATGAAGGGTGGGAGGGTTGGGTGTTTGCATGGAAGTAGGGATTCCAGGGTTGGAAAATCCCGCTCCTAGGCTCTGCTCAAAAGTGGGAGTTATCAAGCCAGTACTCCCAAGATAAGAATAAGAATAATCCCATGAATTGTCAATGTACCCATCAAAGGATGGATATGCTCAGGGTATGGGATCCTGATTAAAAGATGGGAAGTATTGACTCTGATAATCTAAATGATAGGAGTAAGGGTAATCCATTTCTTTAAGCAAAACGGTTTTAACTCTCTTAGGATTTAGAAGAATTCAGAATACAAGCAGAAACTTCCTAGAGAGTTCTACTGTCAAAGCAAACACAAATTCAGTGAGATCTTGTTTTTAGTAGATTGTAGGTCTTAGAATTAAATGTTCAGTTGGTGGCCAAACAAGTTTTGCAAAAAATTATGCTTCCTAGGCCAACCTTCGATGGTGCCTATAACCTACTCGCAAGGGATGGAAGTCTCGAATCGAGCCCACACACGAGGAACCGAAGTAGCTTGGTGGATAGGCTTGTTGATTTTCGACTAACTTCCCTTGTGGTGCAAAAGAGGAGAGGTAGAAATTTATCTAGTGACCTTATGTGTGAGGTGCATAGTGTCTCAGGTGTACAAACATACGATCATGTTTTGATTTTTTGAAATTTCACAAACAAGATCCTTTTGCACACAATTTTAAGTCACAGATTTTAAGGTCCAACCTCTTAGCAGTCCCAATTTTTAAAGTGACCACTGAATTAATTTGATTCAAGCACTTTAGTGGTCTTAGATTTAGGTTCAATGCATATACATGACAAGTAATTGATGCTCAAGAGAAGACGTACTTTACTCCAGCTTTTTTCGTGCAATAATGAATGCAATGCAGTAAAAATAAACTAGATGCTGCTCATTCAGTCCTAGATGATCGTCCTATAGATATGCAGCTTCTAGCAGGTAGTGCATTTTTTTTTAATAACAATAATAAGCAAACATACCTAATCTAACTAACTAACAAACATGCAGTTCAAAAAATCCAATAATCTAAATAAATGGGAACATGCTTCCAAAAATATGCTTCCGCATACAAGAGCGATAAGAAATAAAGAAGCACTGGGAACACTGATCACGTGCTTTCACTCAACTCAGTAATTAAGTTAATTTGACTTAATTAAGAGTAGAAGAAGTCACTTAGGTTAACTTGAAAATGTGTCGGTTGGGTAGTATAGGGTCGAATTAACCTAACATTTTAGAAATTTTTACTGGTTGAGTCCAGGTCGTTCACTGGGAGGTATAATAATTTTCTCCAAATTCACCAATTTTCTTTTATTTCTCTATAAGTTTAGGAGGTATAACTAATTTAATTTTTAAAAGATGAATTTTGTCAAAATATTTAAACTATAAAGAATATACAAAATTCCATATGAAAAAAACATATTTACTCAAAATGATATACTTTATTAACAAGTAAACATGCTAGTTTTCCAATTTTATTTCAAAAGAAATTAAGGCAATTAAAAGTTATTCTATTAAAACATGCCTTTTTACAATTAAAACAAAAAGTTATGATGCAAGAAAAATAATATCCTTCATTTATTTTCTTCAACCTCTCATCTTCTTTTCTTTCTCTTCTCTCTCTCTTGAGCTCTTCTCTTACCTTTCTTCTGTTCTGTTCCTACCTTCTCCTCTTCCCTTAGTCTTCTCCTTTTGTTCCTTAATCTCTTTTCCTTAATGCCTATGCTCCTTTGTTCCTTAGCCTTTGCTCAACACTTAGCATTTTAACCATCAGCTCTTCCTTTCCAATTCCCTTAGCTGAACTAGGGTTTTTACTTTTTAACCAAAAATTATTTTATTTGCGGCGAGGTCCTTTCGAGGATACATAGCACCCTGAGATCAGGGTGGGACCAGACCCTACTCGGTCCTCACCTAATCTCAATTAGGTTCATTTTCGATTTATTTCATATCGGTTCATAGTCTCGAGCCTATTCGGCTCAACCCGGCCTCCTAGGCCTCTCGCTCTCCCAGGGCACATTCGTTCACGCCCCTAAGGGCGCACACCCGCAGGCACACAAGCCCGCACACACACACACATGCACATGCTTAGATAGGATCAGATTGGTAACCGGTGCGCCGAGCGCTGACGACTAAAGAGGCCATGCAACAAATTGCTTTTGTTCCCAGGCACGTGCTCAGAATCCGACGATGTGGGACTATCTAACCCCTTTTAGACCCAACTTCAAATGATCATAACTTTCTACCCAGAGCTCCAAATCGAGTGATTTCAAGTTTGTTAGAAAGCTCTAAGATAGATCTACACAATTGCAGGGTCAATTTAAGGTTTTGATGATGTTTTCCTCTTCAATTTGAAAAGTAAAATCAGGGGTTCCTACGGGTTATTAAATGCTTGGAAATGGTTTTAATATCACAGAGTTCTCAAATGGACTTTTCTTTCTCATTTTAAGGTTTGTACAAGTTATACAAGTAATTCCGCATCTGTTAGAGTAGGTTTTAAGCTCTTAAGACCTTCAGACAGTGTACAAAAGGTTGAAGCTTCTCTGAAAGCTTCAGAGTTTAGATCTTCAGACTTCATTATGTGCAACAGACACTTAAGAATGTTTGTAATCAATTTAAACTAATTCTAAGGGTTATAACAGATTAATCTAGGTAGGATTCAAGTTTATATTTCAACAAAATGGCACTGCTGTTGGTTTGGGTTCGAAAGTAACCCAAATTGACAGGATTCAAATTCTCAAACATTTATTCACCTGAGCTCACTTAATTCTCTCTAAAACCATCAAACAAGATCCTAGAAACAACTTAATTGCATCAATTCCTCAGATTGAGCTCAGAAATAAAGTTTCCTCCTCAGGTTTGGCTATTGATTGCACCGCAAAAATACACCTGCAATTGTGTCGTCTTGTGTTATTTCCTTGCATTACCAGTGCATATTAGGTATCCATAGTCGCATTTGTAAAAATACACGCATGCATGCATTTAATTGAGAGGGGAGGAGAGTGAAATAAATGACCTTGCAATTAACAAATTCCTCAAGTGCTGCATTCCAAAATCTCCATCTTTATTTTTTATTTTTTATTTGCCTTTGAATTCTTCCCGCGGCTGCAAGACATGGCCTCTTCTTCCTTGCGCCATGCTCTGCAACAGCTCTCCCAGCCAGCCGCATGCAAGCCACTCCCTGCTGGCCATGCACAGTCGCATGCACAGCCAGGGCATGGTTGTGCATGCCTTCTTCCTCTATAAAAAGAGCTCGGCTCTATTCTTTGCAAGTGGGGCCTGGTCCACACAAAAAAACCCACACAAATAGCAGCTTCTCCTTCCAGGCTGCCTCCTCCCTTCTCCCTCCATACGCAGCCTCTCCTCTCTGAGGAGCCACTCAGCGGACAGGAGTACCTCACGGTGGTGCACAACCACCACCGTGAGTCCACCACCGCCCAGCTCATCAAAGAGACGGTGGGCGTGGTGGTTCTTTCCCTGTTTCTTCGTTTGAAGCACTTCTGCCATTGCCACAGAGCTTCAAGCTTTGAAGCTCAAAGCTCCGCACACAGCAGCAGCAAGGCGGAAGTAGCTGCAAGGCCCTCCAGCGCACGCCTGCAGGCTGCCCTCACCTCCAACGCGCACCTGCAGGCTCCCTTGCCTCCCTCTCCGCACGCCCTGTCGCGCTCTTTCTGCCAGCAACCAACCGGTGCAACCGTTCCACGCACGCGCCAGCTCTCATGCGCTAGCCATACACGCCACTTGCACTCACAGCACCGGGTGCACCCGGTCGTGCGTCTCGCCCGGGCACTATAGCCACTGTTCACGCCAGTCAGCGGAACACTGTGGCTACAGTGCAGTGACCGGTAAGTTTCTCACTTAACCGGTCACCCGGCGTGCCGCAACAGTTGCTAACCTGCGCGCGCGTCCCGCCTTGCGTCCCGCTCCAGCGCCTGCCCGCACGTCTACCAGTGCCCGTACTTGCCCGCTTCAGCGCTCGATCTTCACTCAGCGCGGTGCGCTGTGGTCCTCTCTCCGCGCCCACATCCTCCAGCGCACGCCTGCGCGTGTGCGTGAAGCCTCAGAAGATGCCCCACTGCTGCAAATGCCTTAACTCTCCCAGCCTTCACTCCAGCAGTCTCTCTCTCTCTCTCTCTCTCTCACACACACACACAGCACTCTCTCTCTCTTTGCAAACACCTACACACACGCACACACTCACTGATACATTACTATATACTTATATATATATATACATATATATATTTATATCTACATATATTTATATACATATATATATATATACTTATATCTATACATATAGTAGTACCTATATACCTAATTATTAATATACATACATACATATATATATATATCTATATACTTATATATACATATACACATATATATTTACATATATACATATACTTATATACATATATATATATATACATACATACATACATACATATATACATATATATCTATAACTATATATACACATATATATATAGATATATATACATATCTATCTACATATATCTATATACATATAATACTATATATATATATACCTATACATATATACATCTATATAGTTATATATCCATACATATACAGACATATATATATATATATATATATATATATATATATATACACATATATCTATCTATACATATAGTTACATACCTATATAAATACATATATATATACATATATACATATATATACACATATAACTACATATATACCTATATATTTATAACCATAACTACATATATACATATAGATATATATTTACATATATACATATACATATATATATTTTCATATCACTTACCATACGTTGTATCGCGGGAATATCTGCACCAGTTGCTGATATTCCCCGATACATGCATACAAAAAGCGTCTTCACACTCATCTTTGACCCATCCACCTTACACTCCATGCGGCACTTCGTCCTGTTGGTTGCGTCTTTCTAGATGACGACCGACTCGACACCGTGCTACACACCATCTCCGCCTCCACCCCATCCCTTTATACATATATAATATATACATATATATATATATATACTATATTTACTTTATTTCTATTTCTCTTTCTTGCCATTAAAAGGATAAACAAAAAAATATATAAAAGAGAAAAGATAATCCTTGACTTGCAGGTACTCAGTCTTTCGAATAGCAAGACCAATTTTGGAACCCTAATTTGGCTCAAAGCCAAGAACCTAATTATGAGGGTATGCCTCAAGGATAAGACTTATCAAAAAAAAATCTAAATAGAAAAACACCAAAAAACATAATAAATGAATAGAAGAGATTCATTGTAGGAAAGGCATAGAAACTTGACTTCTAACCCCACTTCCCTGAGTTCGACCCTGAGCCTAAAAGTGACCAAGATAAAATCAAGTAGGCCAAGTAAAAAATTTTGTAAAGAGATGGTTAGGCTCGATTTAGGTTAACCACTATATACATTATAACGATAAAATCACCATATTAACACACCTATCCGAGTTCCGACCACAATCTTTCTGGTGCCGTTGTCGGGGAAGTGCGTATTCAAGTAAATTTCTATTCCATTCCTTTCATTTTTTTACCCTTCTCTCTTCACAGGTGTTTTTGTTTATTGCTGTGCAGGTGAACCTGTTGCAAGGAGAAGGCAAGCAGACGAAGTCAGAAACGTGAACAGATCCAAGGCTGGAACGAGAGTGTGAAGACGCCAACGCCGCACTGGAGCTTCGCACACGTTGCTGAACAAGTAGGTCTTCCTTTCTTAGCAACTTAGGTCAGCTTGTCACCTTAATAAAAAAAAAACTAGAAAAACTTCTTGGGATCTCTTGGGGCAAGTGGATTAAAATTCACTTGTTTGATTGATTGCCTTTACTCCCACCGCCCTTGGATTTCCCGCAAAACTTCGCAAAGCGAAAATCCAAGAATCTTGATTCTTGAATCTTTCGCCGTGTGAAGTATTCTTTGAGGCAAATAAAAAGATTGATTGCCACCCCTCTTTGCCTCACTTATCTGCAATTTAGGATCACCTTTTTGGTGGGGAGACTTGGAATTGAGTTTATTCCAACCCCACCACGACCTTTCACGTGCCTAAGATTCGATCCTGAATCCTTCAACCCCAACAATTTGATTTTCTTTATCTTATGGTTGAGCCTTGTGTGTGGAAATCATTTTGGTGATTGGGAGCACTTGAATTGAAGTGCTTTGGCTCCCTTTCATACTAATCTAAAATTGATTCGTGCATCCACACATAGAAATCTCCATTTAGGGAAGCCCATTGCATTTTAGCATGTATTAACCAATTGACATTGAAGAAGGGTTTGTTGGGCTTAGAAGAAAACTTGTATTCTCTCAAAACCTGAAGATTGGTTGAATTGGTAATTTAGTGAAATCCTAAAATCCATACTACATAAGGCTGAACTCTAAAAACCATTCACCAATTAAAAACTTCAATTCGGGGAGATTTCCCTGTTGCATGCTTGTTTTACACACTCTAAAAATCAATCACTTGGGCATTACCCGTAAATAACGCCCTTCACATTCCAGAAGCACTTGATCCTAAGCCTCTAACTAAAATTGGTGGCAATTGACCCCCAGGACCAAGAGAAAACGACCTTTACCTGCCCCTTCGGCACCTTTGCATTTAGAAGGATGCTGTTCAGACTTTGCAACACGCCAGCAACTTTCCAGAGATGTATGCTGGCGATATTCCATGACATGGTGGGTGACTTTCTCGAGGTATTCATGGATGACTTGTCGGTCTTTAGACCATCTTTTGATGAATGTCTTGCCAACCTGACCTGTATCCTTAAGAGATCTATTGATGTAAACCTCGTGCTTTCTTGGGAAAAAAGTCATTTTATGGTGCACGAGGGAATTATTCTCGGACATATCATCTTCGATAGGGGTATCGAGGTTGACAGAGCTAAGCTTGATGTAATTGCTGATTTACCTGTGCCTTGCTTTGTCAAACAAATTCGCTCCTTCTTGGGACACGTCGGTTTCTATAGGAGATTCATCAAAGATTTCTCCAAGATTTCTCGACCTCTAACTCATCTCCTATCGACTGACGTACCCTTCGATATGGGCCCCGACTGCATATGAGCATTCACGTAGCTGCGTAATGTTGTCACCAAGGTCCCTGTTCTCCAGCCACCTAATTGGTCCCTCGACTTTGAACTCATGTGTGACGCTTCCGACCTTGCAGTCGGAGCCATCTTGGGACAAAGATGCGATAGACACCCCTTCATGGTGTACTACTCCAGTAAGACGTTGGACGAGGCCCAGCGTAATTATACTACCATTGAGAAAGAACTACTGGCGGTCGTCTTTCGGCTAGAGAAATTTCACTCTTACCTTCTAGGCTGACACGTTATTGTTTTCACTGATCACGCGGCCATTCGCCATCTCATGCATAAGAAGGATGCCAAGCCTAGACTGATTCGTTGGATCCTTCTGCTCCAAGAATTTGACATTGAGATTCGTGATAAAGCTGGAGCCCAAAATGTTGTAGCTGATCATCTTTCCAGGCTGGACCCTGACCATATTGGACTTACTTTGCCGATCAATGAAATTTTTCCTGATGAGCACCTATTGGCAATTAATGTGGCAAGTTGACCTTGGTATGCTGACATTGCCAATTACCGTGCTTCTGGATCCCTTCCACGTGGCTGGCCTAAAAACCAGCGCGAGCGTCTCATGGCAGAAGCAAAGTATTATTTCTGGGATAATCCACTTCTTTTTGGCATAGGTGCCGATCAGATCATCCATCCCTATATTCCTGGCAGCGAATTCCCCAGTGTGTTGTCCTTCTGCCACGATCAGGCCTGCGGAGGCCATTTCTCTGGGAGGAAAACTGCAACCAAGGTGTTGCAGTGCAATTTCTTTTGGCCCTCCCTTCACCAGGATGCACACAATTATGCCAAGCATTGCACTAGGTGCCAGTCGTTAGGGTCAATGTCACGTCGTGACATGATTCCCTTGCAACCCATCCTAGCTGAAGAAATCTTCTACATTTGGGGAATTGATTTCATGGGTCCCTTTCCTCCTTCCAACAGCTTCGAATTCATCCTCGTGGCCGTTGACTATGTTTCGAAATGGATCGAGGCTATTCCCACACGTCGTGCTGACCATGTTATATCCACTCGATTTGTCAAAGACCACATCTTTGCGCGCTTTGGGATCCCTCGAGCCATTATCTCGGATGGAGGAAGCCACTTTACCCATGCTTCTTTTCGGGCACTTCTGAGGAAATACGGAGTCCACCATCGTATCGCATCCCTGTATCATCCTCAGACGAATGGCCAGGCAGAGGTGTCGAATCGGCAAATCAAGCAGATTCTCCAGAAAATGGTTCAAGGCTCCCCTTGGTATGTCTCCGTATAGAATCGTTTACGGGAAGCCTTGTCATTTGCCCATGGAGTTGGAGCACCGCGCTTATTGGGCGGTTCGCCAATGTAACCTCGACCTAGACTTGTGTTGTCGAGAAAGGAAACTCCAACTCCTGGAGCTGGAAGAGCTCCATCGTGAAGCCTATGATTCTGCTTTAACTTTCAAACAACGCACTAAGGCTTTTCACGATAGCCGTATTCGGTGGAAAGAATTTGAGCCATCTCAGCAAGTTTGGCTCTATAATGCCCGGCTCAAATTCTTTCCTGGGAAATTGAAGTCCAAATGGACTGGTCCTTTTCTGGTCTCGAGACCATTTCCCAACGAGGCCGTTGAGATTGAAGATCCCAAATCTGGGCATAAATTTACGGTCAATGAGCAGCGGTTGAAACCCTATCTTACTCATGAACCTGCCCCCGTTGGAGAATCTGTTGCCCTACTGGAGGGTAACTAATTTGTGCCTCATTCTGAGTCCAGCTGGGGATGTTAAATTCAGCGCTCGTTGGGAGGCACCCCGACAACACTCACCATCACTTTTCACGCCACTGTCATGATCACTTCACCACCCACCATCCACCCACCCTACCACCCTGCTGTATACCCTGCACCTCACCTCTTGTTACCCGATCTTTCGTCCTTCCTCTACCCTTCCCTGCTTTTATATGAGGACATAGCATCGTTTGGCATGGGGGATGGATAGGCATCCATAGGATCTGGGTATTTTATGGTATCATGCAGTTTTTATCCATCTATCTATATATATATATATATAATGGTGTTTAGTAATGATCTGAAAGCTAAATCAAAAATACAATAATTGTTTATGGATATTCAACCTCTGTTCTGAAGACTTTCCAGGCCACAGAAGCTTGATTCGCTCAGGCTCGGCTTAGTTCACTTGAGCATTGACAAGATAGATCGGAATCTCTCCTAACTAAGGACGTATTCTTGTACCTGAGACACCAGTACAAGATCCGTTGGTTTGCTTCTACTCGAGAGCCTAAGTAATCTTGGTTCACACTACACATATAAAGAAAGACCAGGTGAATATAAGATCCAACCCTAGTGTTCATTAGGGAAGGTGGAGTCCTTACCTATGCGCGCAGGTAGACTTTTTATCCCAGGCTTTAGTCTTTTGTTTAGGAGAGACTCTTTCCACCAAAAGGAAACTCTCCCACCAAAAAGAAAAGTGTGCTCCTCCAAATAATGTTGTAAGAGATATACTGACAAGTGTTTCAACAAAAAAAAAAGATGCAAATAAGTCAGTATACATCACAAATGTCTGTAAAGTCATCCCCTACAAAAATTCTTCAGGGCAAGTTACAAATACCCTATTTTCTTTGAGCCATAAATGTCAGAAAATGGTAGTTGTATTTTCCGTCATCTTTTTAAGAGTCAATCCGAAGACACGAGCTGAAACTGGGACCAACCTGTACTTAAAAATTCATGAAACCTTAGGCTTGAGTCTTAATGTTCATTTGGTCAGTCTTGATCCTTCACTGAGCACAAGCCATAACCTCTTGAGCTCTCCAGTACGGTAAAAACCTCCTAGGTCCTGGAAATCGTACTTAAGGTTTAAATATCAAGAGTCCCGGTTAGTCGAGAGATGATCTATGTCATGTGAGACTCAAAGTACTGGTAGTCTTCTTTGCAATTGGTTCTCACAATATCCAACAATAAACACATCGATGTCACTTCAAGAGAAAATCTTCATCTTAAAGATCATTTCTAAAAACAATACAAAAAATGTTTTGCTAGGGACTAGCAAAAGATTGGCATGGGGGTATGATTGCACCACAAAAATACACCTGCAACTGTGCCGTCTTGTGCTATTTCTTAGCATTACCAGTGGATATTAGGTATCCATAGTCGCATTTGTAAAAATACATGCATGCATTTAATTGAGAGGGGAGGAGAGTGAAATAAATGGCCTTGCAATTAACAAATTCCTCAAGTGCTGCATTGCAAAATCTCCATCTTTATTTTTTATTTTCTATTTGACTTTGAATTCTTCCCGCGGCTGCAAGACATGGCCTCTTCTTCCTCGCGCCATGCTCTGCAACAGCTCTCCCAGCCAGCCGCATGCAAGCCACTCCCTGCTGGCCATGCACAGCCGCATGCACAGCCAGGGCATGGCTGTGCATGCCTTCTTCCTTTATAAAAAGAGCTCAGCTCTCTTCTTTGCAAGTGGAGCCTTGTCCACACAAAAGAACCCACACAAACAGCAGCTTCTCCTTCCAGGCCGCCTCCTCCCTTCTCCCTCCATATGCAGCCTCTCCTCTCTGAGGAGCCACTCTACGGACAGGAGTACCTCACGGTGGTGCACAACCACCACCGTGAGTCCTCCATCGCCCAGCTCATCAAAGAGCTAGTGGGCGTGGTGGTTCTTTCCTTGTTTCTTCATTTGAAGCACTTCCACCATTGCCACAGAGCTTCAAGCTTTGAAGCTCAAAGCTCTGCACGCAGCAACAGTAGCAAGGTAGCAGCAGCTGCAAGGCCCTCCAGTGCACGCCTGCAAGCCACCCTCGCCTCCAGCGCGTGCCTGTAGGCGCCCTTTCCTCCCTCTCCATGTGCCCTGTCGCGCTCTTTTCGCCCGCAACCAGCCGACGCACCCCTTCCACGCGTGCACCAGCCGTCCACGCCACCCGCACTCACAGCACCAGGCGCACTCGATCAAGCGGCTCGCCCGGGCACTGTAGCCACTATTCACGCCAGTCAGAGGAACACTGTGGCTACAGTGCGGTGACCGATAAGTTTCTCACTTAACCGATCACCCGGCGCGTCGCAACCGCTGGTAGCCCGCACGCGCGTCCCGCCCCGCGTCCCGCTCAAGCACCTGCCCGCGTGTCTGCCAGCACCCGCATCCGCTCGCTTCAGCGCCCGGTCAAGCATTTGCATTCGCATCTGCGTCTCCCTTCGCCCGCACCTGCCCGCTTCAGTGCCCGATCTTCACGTAGCGTGGTGTGCTGTGGTCCTCTCTCAACGCCCACGTCCTCCAGCGTGTGCCTCTCTGCACGCATACGTGCCTGCGCGAGCGCGTGAAGCCTCAGACGACGCCCCATTACTATAGATGCCTTAACTCTCCCAACCTTCACTCCAGTAGTCTCTCTCTCGCTCTCTCTCTCTCTCTGCAAACACCTACACACACAAACTCACACTCTCGCTCACACACACTCTCGCTGATACATTACTATATACTTATATATATATATACATACATATATTTATATCTATATATATTTATATACATATATATATATACTTATATCTATACATATAGTAGTACCTATATACTTAAGTATTAATATACATACATACATATATATATATCTATATACTTATATATATATATATATATATATATATACACACATATATATTTACATATATACATATATATATATATATATATATATATACACATATATCTATACATATATTAGTACTTATATAACTTATTAGTCTATATACATACATATATATATATATATATATATACATCTATATACTTATATATATATACATATATATACACATATGTTTATACATATATATATATATATAAATATACAAACATATATACATATATTTCTATAACTATATATACATATATCTATATACATATATTACTATATATATATATACCTATATATATATACATCTATATAGTTATATATCCATACATATACATATATATATATATATATATATAATATATACATATATCTATACATATATTTACATACCTATATATATACCTATATACATATATATACACATATAACTACATATATACCTATATATTTATAACCATATCTACATATATACATATAGATATATATTTACCTATATACATATATATATTTTCATATCACTTACCATACGTTGTATTGCAGGAATATCTGCACTAGTTGCTGATATTTCCCGATACACGCATACAAAAAGCGTGTTCACACTCATCTTCCACCCATCCACCTTACATTCCACGCGGCACTTCGTCCTGTTGGTTGCGTCTTTCTAGACGATGACCGACTCGACACTTTGCTACACACCATCTCCGCCTCCACCCCTACTCGTTTATACATATATAATATATACATATATATATATACTACATTTACTTTATTTCTATTTCTCTTTCTTTCCATTAAAAAGATAAACAAAAAAATATATAAAAGAGAAAAGATAATCCTTGACTTGCAGGTACTCAGTCTTGCGAATAGCAAGACCAATTTTGGAACCCTAATTTGGCTCAAAGCCAAGAATCTAATTTTGAGGGTGTGCCTCAAGGACAAGACTTATCAGAAAAAAATCTAAATAGAAAAACACCAAAAAGCATAATAAACGAATGGAAGAGATTCATTGTAGGAAAGGCGTAGAAACTTGACTTCTAACCCCACTTCCCTGAGTTCGACCCTGGGCCTAAAAGTGACCAAGATAAAATCAAGTAGGCCAGGTAAAAAAATTTGTAAAGAGATGGTTAGGCTCGATTTAGGTTAACAATAAAATCACCATATTAACAACTATAAAGGCCTCAAGTTTGACTTTCTATTCAAAGCCTTCTCCCAAGAAATTAAAGCCTCAATTAAAATCTCCTCAACATTAGAAACTTATTCAGATCTTCAGGTAGGGGTTCTGACCAACATTTCTAGGATTTCGGGCTCGCCGCTTGAGGTTAAAAATGTGTGTTCGATAGAGCCAATGGAAGATTGTTATAGTGGAATGAGGTCATGAACAGCTTCAGTGAATCGCACTGAAGCTTCTAGGTTCCTTAAAATCAACTTAAACCTAACTAATAGACTTGTCCAACTCTGCCAGAGTTGGAGAAGATGAAGTCAAATCTACAGCTCCATACATTAAAATCTCAATTAAACATCCTTAAAACAATCAGTGATTCACATTATACCATTCTAGAGCTTCTCAACAAATTCTAGAGGTTGAAATACAAATTTAGTTCACCGGAGCTCGTTGGAGCTCCGGTGAGTCCAGAAAATGTAAAAAGTGTGTACAGATTAATTAAACTTACCATCTTTGATTTAGAAAGGATCCTGAGGTTGTAAGAAACCTCAGATCATATTTAATTCTCCATTATTTCTTTAAATAAAAGATTTGACAGTGAAATCATTTCTTTAAAAATTTGATTTGAGATAAGCTCAGAACTTGTTTAACCACTCGATTGAGAGGTTAAAACAAGTCAACAGATGTTTATATTCATAAATATATATTTAATTTAAGATTTGAACTGTTCCTGAGCTGCCATGGACAGCGAGCTCAGGAATTTAATTATATTTGGGCATTTAATTTATATGTGATATTAATATGCATTATAGTGTCGATTCGGGTTCATAAGTGGTGGATAGATGATGAAGAACCCAATGACGGTGGAATTAGGTCGATTATTGTCACCATAGATAGTGATAGTAGTCGATGAAGGTGGAATGTGAATTAGGCGATTAGGTGATCAGTTACGTATTAAAGTGAATTAGAAATGGTCATGAGAGAAAGGAGGAAGTGAATAGTGATTTAAAAAGACAAGATTAAGACTTTGGCGAGCTCAAGGAGCTCGCCAGAGTCGGAGAAGATGACACTGAAATTCTAAAATTACTCTAATCTAACTACCTAAACTAACTAACTAAGCTAGCCTACTCCTACTCCTACTCCTACTCCTAATCTACTGTTACCTGGATGAAGGGGTCAATAGGGTTCCGCCGAAGGTTCATAGCGGATGACGAAATCAGAGGGTGGAAGAAAGATCTTCGGCGGGCGGATTTGAGGTGGAGCGAAGGATTCCTTTGGTCGGCACCTGTTACGACTCGATTCCCGAATCCGTACGAGACACGAGAATCAGACTGACTCGACTGATCCCAAGACCCAGTCGTCCAACGAGGAAGTAACCAAAAGAGCAGTAAAATAAACCACATTCACCATGTATATAACTAGCAGTAACGAAATACAGCAGTAAAGAAAAGAGCTACTACAGTACACAACACCACAATAGTAGAGAAATAAACAGGTATATAAACATGATGCTTACAATAAAAGAGTACAGTGGGAACAGAAAAATACTCACTACACAAAAGAAACAGTACAGTAGGTACTACACTAGTAAGACTACTGGGCTCTACTAGGCCCAGCTCCCTCTGCAGCCTCTGGCTCTGGTTGCTCAACACCTGGTCCTGAAAAGGTGACACGGGTGACACGTTAGCGAAACGCTGAGTAGAGTGGCAACCAAAAGCTAAGAAAAACAGTAAGGTGGATAGTAGCTGTTATTTTTTTTTTATCTCTTTCTTTATTTTTCCATTTACTCATTCTTGAATTATTTCTCAGATCTTTCTCTTGATCTCGAATGTTCCTCGTGGGAACGATCTTGATTGCAGTCTTTTCTGAAAAGTAGAAGTAGCATGTGGTGCTCTCTTGGCCGGGAGAGTCCCCCGTGGTGGTCCTACCCTCAGTCAACCACCCCAAGGTCACTGATAGACGTAACAGTGACTACAGCATGCGCGATAGATGCACGGGTAGCTACCCCGCACTGGCACACGGTCAGTCGTTTCCGTTAACGGGTGTGCCCCAAAGCTCAACACGGAACCAGTATAGGGCATATCCCTCTCAGTAACAGGGGTCTTACCCCTTCACAGTCCGCGCACCCTCGCCTGACTACCCTGGTTTGCCCAGTGGGCCTAACAAGTCAGTGTAGGGAGGCTAACAGAACCCCGAGGCCCATGGGGTGGCTAGTGCTCTCCCTACACTAGTAGCTCTCCCCGGTATTGTGTACGCGAGGGCCAAAAGTCAGTACAAAGTGGCCAGACCAAACCTCGGGTCCCTGGGGTGGCTAGCTTCGCTCTGCACTAAACAGGGGGACAATCGCTCTCCTTGGTACTCCGTACTCAAGGGCCAGCTCACTTCCCTAATTCTATTCCATTCCCTGCTCAGGAGCTCTACTCCTAATTCCCCGTAGGGTTCATACTCATATTTCTAAGCCAATTTAGGTTTCATCATTTCAGCTTTATATTCATATTGCCCATGTTCTGAACAGTTAATATTCATTCATAAACAAGAAAATGTTATCCAATTACAGGCAATTATCATTTTTCTTTCTACTTTTCCAGGACTGCAATTTATATATTCACGACATTCGTTTTGGTGTTTCTGTTCCTATGATTGATGCCACACCCTAGGATCTATCATTCAATCTAGTTTTCCAGTCCTAGGATTCATGCCATACCCTAAAATCTATCGCTCAATCTAGTTTTCCAATCCTAGGGTTCATGCCACACCTTAGAATCTATTAATTATCTCACAAGTGCATAAATGTTGGTAAATAATTAAAGGGAGCCACTCTACTTGCAAAATCGGGAGTACTGGGGGCGTAATCGGCAAGCCCACGCGCCTCCGTAACCCCTAGAGCCGCAACGGAATAGGGTCCTAACATAAGGATTAAACATAAGGAACTACTCAGAACATGATGTAAATACTGTAAACAGGTAGAGGAACTACTCAGGGAAGTGGGGTTTAAGTCGAGTTTCTACGTTTTCCTTAAAACGCGTCTCTTCCGCTCGTTTATTGTGTTTTTGGTATTTTTCTTATTTAGGTTTTTTTTTTTTTTTGGTAATCCTTGTTCTTGAGGCACACCCTCAAAATTGTCCTTGGCTTTTAGCCAAAACAGAGTTTCAAAACACGCCTTGCTACTTGCAAGACGGGGTACCTGCAAATCAAAGATTATCTTTTCACTTTTATACCCTTTTTTTTATCTTACTAAGAAGGAAGCTAACAGATAGAAAGTAAATATAGTAGCTATATATATATATTTATATGTAGTATATATATAAAGGGGTGGGGGTGGAGGTGACGATGGAGTGTAGCACTATGTCTAGTCAGTCGACGTCTAGAGAGACGCAACCAACACGACTAGGTGCCGCGTGGAGTGTGGATGGAGGATGGATGATGTATGGGACCACGCTTTTTTTGTACGCGTGTATCAGGGAATATCAGCAACTGGTGCAGATATCCCCGCGATACAGCGTATAATAAATAACATGAAAGTATATGTACATATGTATGTATATAAGTAAATATATCTATATATATATATAAATGTATAGTTATATATGTATAGATATATATATATAGATATATATGTGTATATATATGTATATATATATATATATATGTATATAAGTATATATGTATCTAGATATATATATATATATATATATGTGTGTATATATATAACTAAATAGATATGTATATAAGTATATATGTATATATATATAAGTATATGTATAAGTATATAGATATATATATACGTGTATATATATATATATAGAGATATATTATATATATATGTATGTATACATAACTATATAGATATACTATGTATATAAGTATATATATATAATAGATATATGTATGTATATATATATATATGTATGTATATATATGTTACTATATATAACTATACGTATAGTGTAAGTGTGTGTGTGGGTGTGTGTGTGTGTCGGTGAAGATGTGTGTGTGTTGGTGTAGTGTGTCTGTGAGTGAGTGAAAAAGAGAGAGAGAGAGAGAGAGAGAGAGATAGAGAGCGCCAGAGAGAGAAAGAGCGGGCGGGAGAGCTGGTGATGGCGTGAGTTAAGACGTCTGCAGATGGCTGCCGACGTCTGATGGTCGCGGATGCAGGCGCGTCTTCGCGCGGAGAAGGTGAGGCGTCTGCAGGCCGGGTGCGAGGAAGGAGAGCGGGAGATGGCGTGCTCGGAGAGGGCGGCGGGGAGTCTGCAGTCGGTCGCGGAGGGTTGCAGAGGTTGGCAGGGGGCGGCGAGAGGGCCTGGCCGGCCGCTGCAGTGCGCGCAGCGGCCGGTCGCGGGTGGAATGGCAGAGGCGACAGAGCAGAGGCGGAGGCGGAGGCGGGGAACGGGCCTTCAGGCACGCGCGAAGACGACGGGCAGGCGAAGGCGCGGAGGAGCGAGCGTGGAGGAGGTTCTGCAGTGGTCGCGGAGGGTCGCGGGGGTCGGCGCGAGGCCGTAGCCGGCCGCTGCAGTGCGCGCGGCGGCCGGTCGCGGGTGGAATTGCGGGGTGGACAGAACGGAGACAGAGGCGGGGAACGGGCCTGCAGGCGCGCGCGGAGGGTTGCGCGCCTGCGGGGAAGGTCGTGGAGGAGGCGGGGGGTGCTGCTGCTGCTGCTGTTGCCGCGGTTTAGCTGCTGCTGCTGCTGCTTCAAGCTTCGGACCTTGAAGCGGCAGCAATGGCGTGGAGATGAAACCGAAAAGAAAAGAAGACACCACGCCCACCTGCTCGTTGAAGAGCTGGGCGGTGGTGTTCCCACTGTGGTGGTGAGCACCACAGTGGGTTCTCCTGCTCGCCGGGTGCCTCCTCGACGGAGGGCCGACGTATGGGAGGGGAGAACGGTGGAGAGGAAGGTGGTGGACTGCAGGGTGGCGTTTTGCAGCAGCTCGCCCTCCTTTCGTCGCGAGGAAGAGCTGCGGCTTTATAGAGGAGGAGAGCATGGCGTGGAGCATGCGGGGAATGGGGGAGAATGGCAGCTGCAGGGAGAGGTGCGGGAAGGACAGCAGGGAGAGGCGTTGCATGCAGCATGGCGTGGACGAAATTCAGCCGCGGGAAGTAGAAGAACCGCGGGAAGAAGAAAGAAAGATGAAAATAAAATATGGAGAGGGGACTTTTGCAAAGAGACACTTGAAGACAAATGTAAAAAATGCAAGTCATTTATTCCATTCTCTTCTCCTCTCAATTAAAAACATGCATGCAAGCGTTTTTACAAATGCAACTACAGGATTATAATATACATAGTTAATGCTAGAAAATAGCACAAGAAGGTGTTATTATAGTCGTGTTTTGAGGTGCAAACATATACCCCCATGCCTATCTTTTGCTAGTCGCTAGCAAAATAGTATTTAGAAATAATCTTAAGCTGAAGATTTTCTTCTAAGGTGATATAGGTGTGTTTTTTATCGAATATTGTGAGAACCAATTGTAAAGAAGACTACCAGTACTGTAAGTCTCACATGACATAGATCATCTCTCAACTAACCAGGACTCTTGATATTTAAACCTTAAGTACGATTTCCAGGACCCAGGAGGTTTTTGCCGTACTCGAGAGCTCAAGAGGTTATGGTTTGTGCATAGTGAAGGATCAAGACTGACCAGATGAACCTTAAGACTCACTCCCAGGGTTTCACGAATTTTTAAGTACAGGTTGGTCCCAATTTCAGCTCGTGTTTTCGGATTGACCCTTAAGATGATTACGGAAAACTCAACTCCCATTTTCGAAAAACAAATTATACAGACATTTATGAGATATACTGACTCTTTTGCAACATCTTTTTTTTTTTTTTTTTTTGAAACATATGTCAGTATATCTCTTACAACACATTTTGAAAGAGCACACTTTTTTTTTTTTTTTTCTTTTTGGTGGGAGAGTTTCTTTTTGGTGGAAAGAGCCACTCCTAAACACAAGACTAAAGCTTGGGATAAAAAGTCTACCTGCACGCACAGGTAAGGACTCCACCTTTCCTAATGAACACTAGGGTTGGATCTTATGTTCACCTGATCTTTCCTGATATGTGTAGTGTGAACCAAGTTTACTTAAGCTCTCAAGAAAAAGCAAACCAACGAATCCTGTACTGGTGTCTCAGGTACAAGAAACGTTCTTAGTTAGGAGAGATTTTGATCTATTTCGTCAATGCTTTAAGTGAATTAAGCCGAGCCTGAGCGAATCAAGCTTCTGTGGAATGGAAATTCTTCAAAACAGAGGTTGAATATCCATAAACACTTATTGTATTTTTTGTTTCAGCTTTTAGATCATTACTAAACACCATTTATTACTAATATATATATATATATATTTATTTATTTATTTTTTCTTTTCTTTTTTCTTTTTCTTGCATATTTATAAATAGGTGGTAATTGTCTGATACCATAAAATACCCGGATCCTATGGATGCCTATCCACCCCCCCATGCCAAACAATGCTATGTCCTCATATGCATGCAGGGAAAGGCAGAGAACGGACGACAGATCGGGTAACAGGAGCTGAGGTTCAGGGTATAAATCAGGGTGGAAGGGTGGGTGGATGGTGGGTGGTGAAGAGAAAAGCGAAGTAATCGCGATAGAGGCGTGAAAAGTAATGGTGGATGGTGAGAGATTTGGCATTTTCTGGGACGAGAGTGTCCCAGGCGGATCAGAAAACAGATCAGGAAGAGGAAGTTGGCCCTTAGATTGGCCAAGAAGGGGGGCTTTTTGGATAGATGGATCCAAAAGGGAATAGCCCCGGTGAGTAAGATGTGGGCTCAAGGTCCCAGTGTGGATTTGCAAATCCGCCTGATTTAGCGGGAAAGAAAGGGCAATCCGGTCTTCCATAGTGTGGACCGGCGGTGAGCAGCCCGGCAATGACTCAGACCACGAGGTATGGGAAGCGGAGAAAACCTCGTCAGAAGTCTGGTCAGGAGAAGGTACAGGAATAGGGAGGGATTGGGGAACGTCACAGTTTGTGTTGGTCAGGCAGTCGTCAGGTAATTCGCAGCAGTCAGAATCGGCTCCAATTAGTTCGATACACGTACTGACAGTCACGTCCTCGTCAGACGTGTCATCCTTGATGTGATCACTATCAGCATAAGAGTGCGGTGTTGCAGCGGGATTAACCTGAAATCCTGAAGGAATACTCAGAGCTTGCAGAATTTGATGAACCTGTTCCTGAGAAGGTTGTACCTGTGGTTGCGGACCACAGGGTACAAAGTTTTGCAGGTTTGGAACAGGTTGGGCGGGAAAAGTGCCCTGAGATCGAGTCGCCATGCTTAGTTGATTGATCTCAGCATTCTGCTGCGCCAAATGCTGAAGAGAGGTCATGTTTTCTTTATGGCGCTTTGACATTTCCGTCATCATTCGCATCAATTTATCAAGAGGTTTTGATGCGTGTTTGGTTTTCTGTACACAAGGGCCTGATGGCAGATTTGCCATAGGATTAGACTGGGCCCTTGGGATGACGGGTGCGGACGATCGCATTGGTCCACCAGCGGGGTTTCGACGCTGCGGGTTGTTGGACCATGCAAAATTGGGATGATTGTGCCACCCTGGGTTATACGTGGCAGAAAACGGGTTATTCCCCAGGGTGCAGGCATCTTCTATGCCAGAAGACATGTCCGCATATGTGTCCGAGTACACGGAGGCTTGGTCCTCCGTGTTGAAATACTGGCTCACAGAAGCCAGTTCCACATGACTTACCGAGTCGCTTGGCGCGACACTCGATAAGGAAGGTCTTGCAGGGTTTCTCGGGATAAGCCTGGTGTTGAAAGAATTGAAATTGTGACGAAGTGGTGAGGCGGGGGTGTGTGCCATGTTTGTGGAGGAGGAGGATGATTCGGCTCTTTTTCTAGATTTATCAGTCAATACAAGCAATTCAGGGTTTTGTGACCTCCTCCCAAACATGCACAACCGCAGGAAGAATTGGGGAGATGAGAAGGGAAAAGGGATGAGAGAAATGACGCCGCAAAGGTACACTTGATTACAAATCAATACAGTCAAGTTCCTAACCTCTACAGTGTGCCCTTAGACCTAAAGATCTAAGTTACCTACTATCACGAACTACGGAACCGAATGCGAGCACCGCGGAACCACCGGGCCAGATTGAAAGGCCGTTTGCCCCAGTCTTAGACACCCGATAGCACGTGGGAACTCTCACCAGCACGTAGTCGCTACACACAGGTAGTTAGACCTCCAATCCTTAGTAAGGGTCAAGTTACTACCAGTTTTAATTAGAGGCTTAGGGTCAAGTGCTTTTGGAATGTGAAGGGCGTTGTTTACGGGTAATGCCCAAGTGATTGATTTTAAGAGTGTGTAAGAACAAGCATGCAACGGGGAAATCTCCCCGAATTGAAGTTTTAATTGGTGAATGGTTTTTAGAGTTCAACCTTAAGTAGTATGAATTTTAGGATTTTGCTGAATTACCAATTCAACCAATCTCCGGGTTTTGCAAGAATACGGGTTTTCTTTCTAAAGCCCAAGAAACCCTTCAATTATCAGTTAGTTAATGCATGCTAAAATGCAATGGGCTACCCTAAATGGAGATTTCTATCTGTGGATGCGCGAATCAATTTTATACCAATGTGAAAGGGAGCCAAAACACTTCAATTCAAGTGCTCCCAATCACCAGAAAGATATCCACACACAAGGCTTCAACCAACAGATAAAGAAAGTAAAATTGTTGGGGTTGAAGTATTCAGGATCGAATCACAGGAAAGTTTGAAAAGTCGTGGTGGGGTTGGAATCAACTCAATTCCAAATCTCCCCACCAAAAATGTGATCCTGAATTAGAGATAAGTGAGGCAAAAGAGGGATACAAGCAATCTTTTTCTTTGCCTCAAAGAATACTTCCCACGGCGAAAAATCTAAGAATCAAGATTCTAGGATTTTTGCTATGCGAAGTAAGGTAGGAAATCTCGGGGCAGTGGGAGTGAAGACAACCAATCAATCAAGTGAATTTTAATCCACTTGCCCTCAAGAAATCCCAAAAAGTTTTTCTAGTTTTTAGTTTTAAATTTTTTTTTTTTTTTTTTTTTATTGTGGTGGCAAGTTAACCTTAATTTGATGAGAAAAGAAAACCTACTTGTTCGGCAACGTGTGCGAAGCTCCAATGCGATGTCGGCGTCTTCACGCTCTCGTTCCTGCCTTGGATCTGCTCACGTCCTCGACTTCGTCAGCCTTCTTCTCCTTCCACCAGGTTCACCTGCACACCAAAAACAACAATACCCGTGAAGAGAGAAGAGACAAATTTAAAGGAATTGGATAGAAACTTACTCGAAAGCGCACCTCCCCGGCAACGGCGCCAGAAAAGTTATGATGGGTCGGCCCAAATAGGTTGTTAATATGATATTTTTATCGTTGAAATGTGTATAGTGGTTAACCTAATTCAGACCTAACCATCTCTTTACAAAATTTTTAACCTGGCCTAATTGATTTTATCTTGTCACTTTTAGGCCCAGGGTCGAACTCAGGGAAGTGGGGTTTAAGTCGAGTTTCTACGTTTTCCTTAAAACGCGTCTCTTCCGCTCGTTTATTGTGTTTTTGGTATTTTTCTTATTTAGGTTTTTTTTTTTTTTTTGGTAATCCTTGTTCTTGAGGCACACCCTCAAAATTGTCCTTGGCTTTTAGCCAAAACAGAGTTTCAAAACACGCCTTGCTACTTGCAAGACGGGGTACCTGCAAATCAAAGATTATCTTTTCACTTTTATACCCTTTTTTTTATCTTACTAAGAAGGAAGCTAACAGATAGAAAGTAAATATAGTAGCTATATATATATATTTATATGTAGTATATATATAAAGGGGTGGGGGTGGAGGTGACGATGGAGTGTAGCACTATGTCTAGTCAGTCGACGTCTAGAGAGACGCAACCAACACGACTAGGTGCCGCGTGGAGTGTGGATGGAGGATGGATGATGTATGGGACCACGCTTTTTTTGTACGCGTGTATCAGGGAATATCAGCAACTGGTGCAGATATCCCCGCGATACAGCGTATAATAAATAACATGAAAGTATATGTACATATGTATGTATATAAGTAAATATATCTATATATATATAAATGTATAGTTATATATGTATAGATATATATATATAGATATATATGTGTATATATATGTATATATATATATATATATGTATATAAGTATATATGTATCTAGATATATATATATATATATATGTGTGTATATATATAACTAAATAGATATGTATATAAGTATATATGTATATATATATAAGTATATGTATAAGTATATAGATATATATATACGTGTATATATATATATATAGAGATATATTATATATATATGTATGTATACATAACTATATAGATATACTATGTATATAAGTATATATATATAATAGATATATGTATGTATATATATATATATGTATGTATATATATGTTACTATATATAACTATACGTATAGTGTAAGTGTGTGTGTGGGTGTGTGTGTGTGTCGGTGAAGATGTGTGTGTGTTGGTGTAGTGTGTCTGTGAGTGAGTGAAAAAGAGAGAGAGAGAGAGAGAGAGATAGAGAGCGCCAGAGAGAGAAAGAGCGGGCGGGAGAGCTGGTGATGGCGTGAGTTAAGACGTCTGCAGATGGCTGCCGACGTCTGATGGTCGCGGATGCAGGCGCGTCTTCGCGCGGAGAAGGTGAGGCGTCTGCAGGCCGGGTGCGAGGAAGGAGAGCGGGAGATGGCGTGCTCGGAGAGGGCGGCGGGGAGTCTGCAGTCGGTCGCGGAGGGTTGCAGAGGTTGGCAGGGGGCGGCGAGAGGGCCTGGCCGGCCGCTGCAGTGCGCGCAGCGGCCGGTCGCGGGTGGAATGGCAGAGGCGACAGAGCAGAGGCGGAGGCGGAGGCGGGGAACGGGCCTTCAGGCACGCGCGAAGACGACGGGCAGGCGAAGGCGAGGAGGAGCGAGCGTGGAGGAGGTTCTGCAGTGGTCGCGGAGGGTCGCGGGGGTCGGCGCGAGGCCGTAGCCGGCCGCTGCAGTGCGCGCGGCGGCCGGTCGCGGGTGGAATTGCGGGGTGGACAGAACGGAGACAGAGGCGGGGAACGGGCCTGCAGGCGCGCGCGGAGGGTTGCGCGCCTGCGGGGAAGGTCGCGGAGGAGGCGGGGGGTGCTGCTGCTGCTGCTGTTGCCGCGGTTTAGCTGCTGCTGCTGCTGCTTCAAGCTTCGGACCTTGAAGCGGCAGCAATGGCGTGGAGATGAAACCGAAAAGAAAAGAAGACACCACGCCCACCTGCTCGTTGAAGAGCTGGGCGGTGGTGTTCCCACTGTGGTGGTGAGCACCACAGTGGGTTCTCCTGCTCGCCGGGTGCCTCCTCGACGGAGGGCCGACGTATGGGAGGGGAGAACGGTGGAGAGGAAGGTGGTGGACTGCAGGGTGGCGTTTTGCAGCAGCTCGCCCTCCTTTCGTCGCGAGGAAGAGCTGCGGCTTTATAGAGGAGGAGAGCATGGCGTGGAGCATGCGGGGAATGGGGGAGAATGGCAGCTGCAGGGAGAGGTGCGGGAAGGACAGCAGGGAGAGGCGTTGCATGCAGCATGGCGTGGACGAAATTCAGCCGCGGGAAGTAGAAGAACCGCGGGAAGAAGAAAGAAAGATGAAAATAAAATATGGAGAGGGGACTTTTGCAAAGAGACACTTGAAGACAAATGTAAAAAATGCAAGTCATTTATTCCATTCTCTTCTCCTCTCAATTAAAAACATGCATGCAAGCGTTTTTACAAATGCAACTACAGGATTATAATATACATAGTTAATGCTAGAAAATAGCACAAGAAGGTGTTATTATAGTCGTGTTTTGAGGTGCAAACATATACCCCCATGCCTATCTTTTGCTAGTCGCTAGCAAAATAGTATTTAGAAATAATCTTAAGCTGAAGATTTTCTTCTAAGGTGATATAGGTGTGTTTTTTATCGAATATTGTGAGAACCAATTGTAAAGAAGACTACCAGTACTGTAAGTCTCACATGACATAGATCATCTCTCAACTAACCAGGACTCTTGATATTTAAACCTTAAGTACGATTTCCAGGACCCAGGAGGTTTTTGCCGTACTCGAGAGCTCAAGAGGTTATGGTTTGTGCATAGTGAAGGATCAAGACTGACCAGATGAACCTTAAGACTCACTCCCAGGGTTTCACGAATTTTTAAGTACAGGTTGGTCCCAATTTCAGCTCGTGTTTTCGGATTGACCCTTAAGATGATTACGGAAAACTCAACTCCCATTTTCGAAAAACAAATTATACAGACATTTATGAGATATACTGACTCTTTTGCAACATCTTTTTTTTTTTTTTTTTTTGAAACATATGTCAGTATATCTCTTACAACACATTTTGAAAGAGCACACTTTTTTTTTTTTTTTTCTTTTTGGTGGGAGAGTTTCTTTTTGGTGGAAAGAGCCACTCCTAAACACAAGACTAAAGCTTGGGATAAAAAGTCTACCTGCACGCACAGGTAAGGACTCCACCTTTCCTAATGAACACTAGGGTTGGATCTTATGTTCACCTGATCTTTCCTGATATGTGTAGTGTGAACCAAGTTTACTTAAGCTCTCAAGAAAAAGCAAACCAACGAATCCTGTACTGGTGTCTCAGGTACAAGAAACGTTCTTAGTTAGGAGAGATTTTGATCTATTTCGTCAATGCTTTAAGTGAATTAAGCCGAGCCTGAGCGAATCAAGCTTCTGTGGAATGGAAATTCTTCAAAACAGAGGTTGAATATCCATAAACACTTATTGTATTTTTTGTTTCAGCTTTTAGATCATTACTAAACACCATTTATTACTAATATATATATATATATATTTATTTATTTATTTTTTCTTTTCTTTTTTCTTTTTCTTGCATATTTATAAATAGGTGGTAATTGTCTGATACCATAAAATACCCGGATCCTATGGATGCCTATCCACCCCCCCATGCCAAACAATGCTATGTCCTCATATGCATGCAGGGAAAGGCAGAGAACGGACGACAGATCGGGTAACAGGAGCTGAGGTTCAGGGTATAAATCAGGGTGGAAGGGTGGGTGGATGGTGGGTGGTGAAGAGAAAAGCGAAGTAATCGCGATAGAGGCGTGAAAAGTAATGGTGGATGGTGAGAGATTTGGCATTTTCTGGGACGAGAGTGTCCCAGGCGGATCAGAAAACAGATCAGGAAGAGGAAGTTGGCCCTTAGATTGGCCAAGAAGGGGGGCTTTTTGGATAGATGGATCCAAAAGGGAATAGCCCCGGTGAGTAAGATGTGGGCTCAAGGTCCCAGTGTGGATTTGCAAATCCGCCTGATTTAGCGGGAAAGAAAGGGCAATCCGGTCTTCCATAGTGTGGACCGGCGGTGAGCAGCCCGGCAATGACTCAGACCACGAGGTATGGGAAGCGGAGAAAACCTCGTCAGAAGTCTGGTCAGGAGAAGGTACAGGAATAGGGAGGGATTGGGGAACGTCACAGTTTGTGTTGGTCAGGCAGTCGTCAGGTAATTCGCAGCAGTCAGAATCGGCTCCAATTAGTTCGATACACGTACTGACAGTCACGTCCTCGTCAGACGTGTCATCCTTGATGTGATCACTATCAGCATAAGAGTGCGGTGTTGCAGCGGGATTAACCTGAAATCCTGAAGGAATACTCAGAGCTTGCAGAATTTGATGAACCTGTTCCTGAGAAGGTTGTACCTGTGGTTGCGGACCACAGGGTACAAAGTTTTGCAGGTTTGGAACAGGTTGGGCGGGAAAAGTGCCCTGAGATCGAGTCGCCATGCTTAGTTGATTGATCTCAGCATTCTGCTGCGCCAAATGCTGAAGAGAGGTCATGTTTTCTTTATGGCGCTTTGACATTTCCGTCATCATTCGCATCAATTTATCAAGAGGTTTTGATGCGTGTTTGGTTTTCTGTACACAAGGGCCTGATGGCAGATTTGCCATAGGATTAGACTGGGCCCTTGGGATGACGGGTGCGGACGATCGCATTGGTCCACCAGCGGGGTTTCGACGCTGCGGGTTGTTGGACCATGCAAAATTGGGATGATTGTGCCACCCTGGGTTATACGTGGCAGAAAACGGGTTATTCCCCAGGGTGCAGGCATCTTCTATGCCAGAAGACATGTCCGCATATGTGTCCGAGTACACGGAGGCTTGGTCCTCCGTGTTGAAATACTGGCTCACAGAAGCCAGTTCCACATGACTTACCGAGTCGCTTGGCGCGACACTCGATAAGGAAGGTCTTGCAGGGTTTCTCGGGATAAGCCTGGTGTTGAAAGAATTGAAATTGTGACGAAGTGGTGAGGCGGGGGTGTGTGCCATGTTTGTGGAGGAGGAGGATGATTCGGCTCTTTTTCTAGATTTATCAGTCAATACAAGCAATTCAGGGTTTTGTGACCTCCTCCCAAACATGCACAACCGCAGGAAGAATTGGGGAGATGAGAAGGGAAAAGGGATGAGAGAAATGACGCCGCAAAGGTACACTTGATTACAAATCAATACAGTCAAGTTCCTAACCTCTACAGTGTGCCCTTAGACCTAAAGATCTAAGTTACCTACTATCACGAACTACGGAACCGAATGCGAGCACCGCGGAACCACCGGGCCAGATTGAAAGGCCGTTTGCCCCAGTCTTAGACACCCGATAGCACGTGGGAACTCTCACCAGCACGTAGTCGCTACACACAGGTAGTTAGACCTCCAATCCTTAGTAAGGGTCAAGTTACTACCAGTTTTAATTAGAGGCTTAGGGTCAAGTGCTTTTGGAATGTGAAGGGCGTTGTTTACGGGTAATGCCCAAGTGATTGATTTTAAGAGTGTGTAAGAACAAGCATGCAACGGGGAAATCTCCCCGAATTGAAGTTTTAATTGGTGAATGGTTTTTAGAGTTCAACCTTAAGTAGTATGAATTTTAGGATTTTGCTGAATTACCAATTCAACCAATCTCCGGGTTTTGCAAGAATACGGGTTTTCTTTCTAAAGCCCAAGAAACCCTTCAATTATCAGTTAGTTAATGCATGCTAAAATGCAATGGGCTACCCTAAATGGAGATTTCTATCTGTGGATGCGCGAATCAATTTTATACCAATGTGAAAGGGAGCCAAAACACTTCAATTCAAGTGCTCCCAATCACCAGAAAGATATCCACACACAAGGCTTCAACCAACAGATAAAGAAAGTAAAATTGTTGGGGTTGAAGTATTCAGGATCGAATCACAGGAAAGTTTGAAAAGTCGTGGTGGGGTTGGAATCAACTCAATTCCAAATCTCCCCACCAAAAATGTGATCCTGAATTAGAGATAAGTGAGGCAAAAGAGGGATACAAGCAATCTTTTTCTTTGCCTCAAAGAATACTTCCCACGGCGAAAAATCTAAGAATCAAGATTCTAGGATTTTTGCTATGCGAAGTAAGGTAGGAAATCTCAGGGCAGTGGGAGTGAAGACAACCAATCAATCAAGTGAATTTTAATCCACTTGCCCTCAAGAAATCCCAAAAAGTTTTTCTAGTTTTTAGTTTTAAATTTTTTTTTTTTTTTTTTATTGTGGTGGCAAGTTAACCTTAATTTGATGAGAAAAGAAAACCTACTTGTTCGGCAACGTGTGCGAAGCTCCAATGCGATGTCGGCGTCTTCACGCTCTCGTTCCTGCCTTGGATCTGCTCACGTCCTCGACTTCGTCAGCCTTCTTCTCCTTCCACCAGGTTCACCTGCACACCAAAAACAACAATACCCGTGAAGAGAGAAGAGACAAATTTAAAGGAATTGGATAGAAACTTACTCGAAAGCGCACCTCCCCGGCAACGGCGCCAGAAAAGTTATGATGGGTCGGCCCAAATAGGTTGTTAATATGATATTTTTATCGTTGAAATGTGTATAGTGGTTAACCTAATTCAGACCTAACCATCTCTTTACAAAATTTTTAACCTGGCCTAATTGATTTTATCTTGTCACTTTTAGGCCCAGGGTCGAACTCAGGGAAGTGGGGTTTAAGTCGAGTTTCTACGTTTTCCTTAAAACGCGTCTCTTCCGCTCGTTTATTGTGTTTTTGGTATTTTTCTTATTTAGGTTTTTTTTTTTTTTTTGGTAATCCTTGTTCTTGAGGCACACCCTCAAAATTGTCCTTGGCTTTTAGCCAAAACAGAGTTTCAAAACACGCCTTGCTACTTGCAAGACGGGGTACCTGCAAATCAAAGATTATCTTTTCACTTTTATACCCTTTTTTTTATCTTACTAAGAAGGAAGCTAACAGATAGAAAGTAAATATAGTAGCTATATATATATATTTATATGTAGTATATATATAAAGGGGTGGGGGTGGAGGTGACGATGGAGTGTAGCACTATGTCTAGTCAGTCGACGTCTAGAGAGACGCAACCAACACGACTAGGTGCCGCGTGGAGTGTGGATGGAGGATGGATGATGTATGGGACCACGCTTTTTTTGTACGCGTGTATCAGGGAATATCAGCAACTGGTGCAGATATCCCCGCGATACAGCGTATAATAAATAACATGAAAGTATATGTACATATGTATGTATATAAGTAAATATATCTATATATATATAAATGTATAGTTATATATGTATAGATATATATATATAGATATATATGTGTATATATATGTATATATATATATATATATGTATATAAGTATATATGTATCTAGATATATATATATATATATATATGTGTGTATATATATAACTAAATAGATATGTATATAAGTATATATGTATATATATATAAGTATATGTATAAGTATATAGATATATATATACGTGTATATATATATATATAGAGATATATTATATATATATGTATGTATACATAACTATATAGATATACTATGTATATAAGTATATATATATAATAGATATATGTATGTATATATATATATATGTATGTATATATATGTTACTATATATAACTATACGTATAGTGTAAGTGTGTGTGTGGGTGTGTGTGTGTGTCGGTGAAGATGTGTGTGTGTTGGTGTAGTGTGTCTGTGAGTGAGTGAAAAAGAGAGAGAGAGAGAGAGAGAGAGAGAGAGAGATAGAGAGCGCCAGAGAGAGAAAGAGCGGGCGGGAGAGCTGGTGATGGCGTGAGTTAAGACGTCTGCAGATGGCTGCCGACGTCTGATGGTCGCGGATGCAGGCGCGTCTTCGCGCGGAGAAGGTGAGGCGTCTGCAGGCCGGGTGCGAGGAAGGAGAGCGGGAGATGGCGTGCTCGGAGAGGGCGGCGGGGAGTCTGCAGTCGGTCGCGGAGGGTTGCAGAGGTTGGCAGGGGGCGGCGAGAGGGCCTGGCCGGCCGCTGCAGTGCGCGCAGCGGCCGGTCGCGGGTGGAATGGCAGAGGCGACAGAGCAGAGGCGGAGGCGGAGGCGGGGAACGGGCCTTCAGGCACGCGCGAAGACGACGGGCAGGCGAAGGCGCGGAGGAGCGAGCGTGGAGGAGGTTCTGCAGTGGTCGCGGAGGGTCGCGGGGGTCGGCGCGAGGCCGTAGCCGGCCGCTGCAGTGCGCGCGGCGGCCGGTCGCGGGTGGAATTGCGGGGTGGACAGAACGGAGACAGAGGCGGGGAACGGGCCTGCAGGCGCGCGCGGAGGGTTGCGCGCCTGCGGGGAAGGTCGCGGAGGAGGCGGGGGGTGCTGCTGCTGCTGCTGTTGCCGCGGTTTAGCTGCTGCTGCTGCTGCTTCAAGCTTCGGACCTTGAAGCGGCAGCAATGGCGTGGAGATGAAACCGAAAAGAAAAGAAGACACCACGCCCACCTGCTCGTTGAAGAGCTGGGCGGTGGTGTTCCCACTGTGGTGGTGAGCACCACAGTGGGTTCTCCTGCTCGCCGGGTGCCTCCTCGACGGAGGGCCGACGTATGGGAGGGGAGAACGGTGGAGAGGAAGGTGGTGGACTGCAGGGTGGCGTTTTGCAGCAGCTCGCCCTCCTTTCGTCGCGAGGAAGAGCTGCGGCTTTATAGAGGAGGAGAGCATGGCGTGGAGCATGCGGGGAATGGGGGAGAATGGCAGCTGCAGGGAGAGGTGCGGGAAGGACAGCAGGGAGAGGCGTTGCATGCAGCATGGCGTGGACGAAATTCAGCCGCGGGAAGTAGAAGAACCGCGGGAAGAAGAAAGAAAGATGAAAATAAAATATGGAGAGGGGACTTTTGCAAAGAGACACTTGAAGACAAATGTAAAAAATGCAAGTCATTTATTCCATTCTCTTCTCCTCTCAATTAAAAACATGCATGCAAGCGTTTTTACAAATGCAACTACAGGATTATAATATACATAGTTAATGCTAGAAAATAGCACAAGAAGGTGTTATTATAGTCGTGTTTTGAGGTGCAAACAGTACGCAACCGTCGTTCAACAGGAAGGTGAGGCTGAACCCTTCGGCGGAACGGCTGCATGGCCGTACACACAAAAGAAGAAGGGAAGGAAAATGGCGTACCTTTTAGACATCTGGACCTTCCTCCAGACGTCTCCCGCATCGTCTGGACGTAGGTCCAGATGTTTGATTTTGGGAAATTTTCCCAAAATCAGGACCTCCTCGCCCTCTGCCTACTGCATAAGGCCGTGCCGCGCCGCGCTTGCCTACTGCCTGAGCTGCAGCAGCACCTCCCCAGTGCCACGCTGTAACGACCCAATTCTCGAGTCCCTACGAGACACGAGAACCGGACCTACTCGACTAAACCCAAGACCTGGTCGTCCAACGAGGAAGTAACCAAAAGAGCAGTAAAATAAACCACATTCAACATGAATTTAACTAACAGTAAGAAAATACAGCAGTAAGGAAAGAAACCACTACAGTATGTACCACCACAATAGTAGAACAACATTCATAACACAATATGAACTGCAGGTAAAGAAAAGTACAACGGAAACAAGAACTACTCACTATAGTGGAACCAAAAAGAGGTACAAGAGAACAGTGGTAACTCTACTGGACCCTATTCGACCCAGCGTCCTCTGCAGCCGCTGACCCTGGCTGCTCAACACTTGGTCCTGAAAGGTAACGAGTGTAAGACGTCAGCAAAACGCTGAGTAGAGTGGCAGCTAAACTAAAGAAACAGTAAAGTGTACAGTAGCTGTTTTAATTTTCTTTCTTCCTTTATTTACGTCTTTCTATTGTTTCACAATTTATCTATTTCTCAGATCATTCACTTGATCTTGAATGTTCCTCGTGGGAACGATCTTGATTGCAGTCTTTTCCGAACAGTAGAAGTAGCACGTGGTGCTCTCCTGGCCGGGAGAGTCCCCCGTGGTGATCCTACTCTCAGTCAACCACCCCAAGGTCACTGACAGACGTAACGGTGACTACGGCACGCGCGGTAAACGCATGGGTAGCTAACCCGCATGGCACGCGGTCAGTCGTTTTCGTTAACGGGTGCGCCCAAAGCACAGCACGGAACCAGTACAGGGCAGAGCCCTCTCAGTAACAGGGGCCAACCCCTCCACAGTAACCAAACAGGAGCCTTGCCCCTCCACAGTCCGCGCACCCTCGCCTGACTACCCTGGTTTGCCCCAGTGGGCCTAACAAGTCGGTGTAGGAGGCTAGCAGAACCCCGGGGCCCATGGGGTAGCTAGTACCTCCCTACACTAGTAGCTCTCCTCGGTACTACGTACACGAGGGCCAGCAAGTTGGTACAGAGTGGCCAGTCCTAACCCCGGGTCCCTGGGGCGGCTGGCTCCGCTCTGCACTAAACAGGGGGACAGTCTCTCTCCTTGGTACTTCGTACTTAAGGGCCAGCTCACTTCCCCAATTCTATTCCATTCACTTTCCAGGAGTTCTACTCCTAATTCCCCGTAGGGTTCCAGCTCTTTAACTCAGCGCATTCCGATTTCACCTTTCCAATTTCACGTTCATACATCCCATATTCTTAATCATGTTCATTTATTCATAACAAGCAGCTGTTTAAACAAATTTATAGGCAGCTATTATTTCTTTTCCACATTTTCAAGACTGCATTGTTCACATATTTCACTAGTTTTCCCATCCTAGGATCTATCATACAATCTAGTTTTCCATCCCTAGGATTTATGCAACACCCTAGGATCTATCATTCAATCTCGTTTCTCATTCCTAGGATTCATGCAATGTCATAGGTTATATTTATGGTTCCATAATTTAACAGATTATGCTAATAAACTTAAATGCCACTCTACCGGTTACAACAGGCGAACTGGGGGCGTGGTCGGGAATCCCGCGTGCCTCTGCAACTCTCGAGACTGCAACGGAACGGGGTCCTATCACAAGGATCAACACAAGGAGTTTCTCAAAATAGTATACAACTACTGTAGACGGGTAGAGGATGTAATTTCGAAAGGCATGCAACTCGAAATGCGGAAAACGGACTCCGAACGGGCCCTAAACGGGTCGAAAACGACGAAACAGTGCAAAATCAGACGTCTGGAACATCTCCCAGAGGTCTTAAAAAGTGGATCAGGGGTTACCTTGCTCTGCGTGGTCTCTCAGACGTCCAGAAACATGCGGGGACATCTGGCCTAGTTCCCAGACGTCCGATGGTCACCCCGGACGTCTGGAAGTCGTTCCAGTCATCTGGCACTACTGCCAGACGTCTGATTCGCGTTGGATGCGAATCCCTGAACCTGCGCGTACCCATTTCTCTCTCTCAGTACGGTCAGTCGAAGAAAACGAAGAAGACGGACATAACTCACCTTTCAGACGTCTGGACAGTCTTCCAGACGTCGTGCCCGTCGTCTGGCTAGAAGCCCAGACGTCTGATTCTGGAAAAGTTTCTGGAACCATTGTGCGACTCGCCCTCCACTCGCGACGCCTGGCCGCGCCACGTCTCGTCTGCCTGCTGCTCAAATTACAGCAGTTCCCCCCCTGGTCGCTCCGCGCTCGCTGCGCCCCCCGCCGGCCGACCCTAGCAGCCCCGGCGAGCTCGCCCTCACGGTCGAGCGCCTCTTCCACGCGCAGCACCTCCTCCCACGCTCACCGCGGCTGTCGCTGCCGTCTCTCACTCGCGCTCACTCTCGCGCACTGGCTGGAAGGAGAAGAGGAAGGGGGCGAAGGTGACGGGAGTGAGGGAGAGGGCGTGGCCTTTTAAGGCCGCGTGAGGAGGAGAGAGAGTGGACAGGGTGGGTCTGCGGCAGTAGGAGAGAGGGAAAAAGAGAGGGAGAGAGAGCGTACGCAGGTCTGCACGCTCAGGCGCGCAGACGAAACACACGTACCAAAAATAATCGATTCCCAGTCGTCTGGAAGTTGTCCCAGATGTCTGGTTAGACGTCTGGGCCACCTCCCAGATGTCTTAAAAGACGTCTGAAGCACGCTTTCATAACAATATAACAAACTCAAAGGAAGTTTCGTCCCCGAAACTTGCGCTAACTAGGGTGCGGAAAAGACGTCAAAATAACCATAACAAACTCAAAGAGTACCGAAGCCGGTCCGAAAAGATGTACCCGCAAAAAGCTCCGGGTATCGCTCTCGCGTTGCCGCCTCAGGCTCCCAGGTAGCCTCCTCGTATCGCTGGCTCCTCCACAAAACCTTTACCAGGGGTACTTGCTTTCGTCTCAAACTGCGGACGGCTCAGTCTAGAATCTGCACTGGCCGCTCGGGGTAGGTCAGTTTGTCGTCCACCTCGACGCTCTCGTGACTCAGTACGTGACTGGGATCGGCTACGTACTTCCTGAGGTTGGACACGTGGAACACGTCGTGCACACGAGAAAGCTGCAGGGGGAGGGCAAGCCTGTAAGCAACGGGTCCAACCCGCTCCAGGACCTCAAAGGGCCCCACAAACCTTGGCGCGAGCTTCCCTCTCACCCCAAACCGCTGCAGGCCCTTCATGGGTTAAACACGAAGAAAGACGTGATCCCCAACCTCGAACTGCACCTCTCTGTGTTTCCGATCTGCGTAGCTCTTCTGTCTGCTCCTGACAGTGCGGAGTCGCCTATGGATCTGCTCAACTACCTCCTGACTCTGCCGGATCAACCTGGGGCCAACCTCCCACTTGGTCCCCACCTCAACCCAACTCAAGGGTGCCGTACACCTCCGTCCGTACAGAGCCTCATAGGGAGCCATGCCGATGCTCGAGTGATAGCTGTTGTTGTATGCAAACTCCGCCAGGGGCAGGTGCTCCTCCCAAGAGCCCCTCCAGTCCAGTACATAGGCACGCAAAAGGTCCTCAAGTGTCTGTATCGTGCGCTCAGACTGTCCGTCCGTCTGGGGGTGGTAAGCCGTACTAAACCTTAACCGCATCCCCAGGGCCTGCTGAAACTTAGCTGAAAACTGGGACGTAAAGCTGGTATCCCGGTCGAATACGATCTCCCGCGGAACTCCGTGTAGTCGTACCACATCACGGATATACCTCTCTACCAACTGTGCTGGTCCCAAAGTGACTCGGATCGGCAAGAATCGCGTCGTCTTCGTCAGTCTATCCACAATTACCCAGACTGCGTCGTGTCCTCACTGGGTAACGGGTAAGCCCACCACCAAGTCCATGGTGATGCTCTCCCACTTCCACTCTGGCACTGGAAGCGGCTGTAGCGGCCCTGCAGGCCTCTGATGCTCGGCTTTCACCTGCTGACACACTAAGCACTGCTGCACGAATTCACCCACATCCCGCTTCATCCCCCTCCACCAAAACTCGCGTCTCAAGTCATGGTACATCTTCGTGTTTCCGGGTTGTATGGTGAATCTGGAATCGTGTGCCTCAGTCAGGGGCTCTCTCAACAGCTCCTCGTCTCTGGGGACGCACAACCGTCCCCTCAGGCGCAGCACCTGGTCTGTGAAAGAGAAGTCCCCTGGGTCTCCTGACAGTACTCTGTCGCGCAAGGACTGCAAGTACAGATCGGCCATCTGTCCAGTGATGATGCGGTCTATCAGCTCTGGCCTAGTCTGTCGGGTCACAGTCACTACCCCACAGTACCCCCATAACTCCAGGGGTCGCCAACTGCCCACCTCCTCCAAAAGGCTCCAACTCTGTAACTGTAAACTGGCTAAGTGCGCAGGTGCCTTACGGCTCAAGGCGTCAGCCACCACATTGGCCTTTCCCGGGTGGTAGGAGATGCTGCAGTCATAGTCCTTCAGGAGCTCCAACCAACGTCTCTGTCTCATGTTGATCTCCTTCTGATCAAAAAGGTATCTGAGGCTCTTGTGATCTGTGAAAATCTCAAAGGTCTCACCGTACAAGTAGTGCTTCCAGGTCTTCAGTGCGAAGACAACTGCTGCCAACTCTAAGTCATGGGTAGGGTGGGTATGCTCATGGGGCTTCAGTTGCCGCGAAGCGTAAGCGACAACGTGACAACTCTGCATGAGCACACCTCCTAACCCTTGCAAGGAGGCGTCCGTGTACACAACGAACCTGCCACTACTGCCAGGGATGGTGAGCACGGGAGCCGAGGTCAACCTCTCCTTTAGCTTCAGAAAACATGCCTCACAGGCGTCTGTCCAAGCGAAGGGCACGTCCTTCCGGGTCAACTGTGTCATAGGACGCGCAATCTGTGAAAATCCTCTGATGAATCGTCTGTAGTAGCCTGCCAGTCCCAGGAAACTGCGAATCTCAGTGACTGAACGTGGTCTCTCCCACCTGAGCACTGCCTCGACCTTGGCTGGGTCCACCGCCAAGCCGTCTCCAGAGATCACATGACCTAAGAAGGTCACCTCCCTCAACCAGAACTCGCACTTGCTGTATTTAGCGTACAGCCTACGTCGTCTCAGAGTATCCATAACCATCCGCAAGTGCTGTCCGTGCTGCGTCCGATCTCTAGAATAGATGAGTACATCATCTATGAGAACCACCACGAACTGGTCCAAGTACGGTCTAAACACCCGGTTCATCAGGTCCATGAAAGCAGCGGGGGCATTGGTCAGCCCAAACGGCATGACCAAAAACTCGTAGTGTCCGTATCAGGTGCGGAAAGCTGTCTTGGAGACGTCGGTCTCCCTGATCCTCAACTGGTGGTATCCAGACCTCAAGTCGATCTTGGAAAACACCGTGGCACCCCGCAACTGGTTAAATAAGTCGTCGATCCTCGGCAGCGGATATTTGTTCTTGATGGTGACCCTATTCAGCTGTTGGTAGTCCACACAATGGCGTAAGGTCCCATCCTTCTTCTTCACAAACAGTACCGGGGTTCCCCAGGGAGATGCACTGGGCCTCACGAAACCTTTCTCCAAAAGGTCCTGCAATTGGGACTTGAGCTCTCGCAGCTCAAGCCGTGCCATCCTGTGTGGCGCGGTGGAGATGGGGCTGGTCCCTGGTACTAGCGAGATCTCAAACTCGATCTCACGCTCAGGCGGTAGTCTTGGCAACTCGTCTGGAAACATGTCAGGGTACTCTCTGACCACCGGGATGCTCTGGAAGTCTGCCACAGGGCTGGGCTCTGCCACTACACAAGCTAGGAAGCCCTCACACCCCTGGCTCAAAAGTCTCGCCGCCCGAAGTGCCGAAATGCACCTGAAGCCTCCGTCCACTAGCTGTCCGTGAAACTCGAAAGAAGGCAACTCCGGCATGGAGAAGACAATCTTCCTCTCAAAACAGTCTACCAAGGCGTGGTAAGCGGACAGCCAGTCCATCCCCAGAATCACCCCAAAGTCCTCCATCTGTATCATAATCAGGTCAGCTGGAAGGCAATGTCCCCCGACGCTGACCTCGCAATCCTTGTACACCTCCTCAGCTACAAACAGCTGACCACTCGGACCTCTGATTATGAACGGATTCTCTAACAGCATATAATCCTGGCCCAAACTAACTGCAAAACTGGCTGCGACAAACGAGTGCGTAGCGCCGGAATCGAAAAGTGTGTAAACGAGTCTGCCGGAAACTGAAACCATACCTGCTACCACCGATCCCGAAGCTCTGGCGTCCCTGTGTGTCAGGGCGTTGATACGCCCCTCAGCTCTAGGTGCGGACGAAGCAGCCACACTCTGCGTTGGACGGGCAGGTGCTGGCCGGTACCCTCCTCGTGACTGCTGTCCTCCTCCTCGCGCTTGGTAACCGCGGCCTCCTGCACGTCCTCCAGTGCTCTGCGCGGGAAGTATCTGCTGACCTCCTGCCCTAGACGGGCAGTCCCTCCTGATGTGGCCTGGTTGGCCACACTGATAACAGAGGGGAACCCGATTCCCACACTCAGTGGGTCCCTGCTGTCGGCTGGGCGGGGGTCCGGTGCTGGCGACTGGCCCCCAAAGGCCACTGATGGCCCTGTAAAATGTGACGGCTCTCCTGCGGACGCCACGTGTCTCCTCTCTCGCCGGCCCTGTGAAAAGTCTGGCTGAAAGGGCCTCTTCCGCCCGCCGTCAGTGTCTCGCACGGACGGGTTGGTCTCCTCGTAAGTCATGGTTGCCTCCACCACCCTCGAAAACGTAGGCAGCTTCAGGGGTTTGACATACCCCCGAATCGCAGGCCGGAGCCCCTCGGTGAACCTCCAAAGGCGCTCCTCCTCAGTGGCTACCGCTGTCGCTGCAAAGCGGGACAGCTCCAAGAAACGCATGCGGTACGCGCTCACCGTCATCGTCCCTTGGCGGAGAGTGTGGAACTCCCGCCTCCTCTGGTCCTGCCACGTCTGGGGAAAGTACTGCTCGCAGAAGAGGGCGACGAACCGGTCCCAGGTCTGCTCGTCCCTCTCCTGTTCCCGGACCGCCCTCCACCACCTGTGTGCCGCACTCTCCAGCTGGTACGTGGCAAAGGCCACGTGGCACTCCACCAGGGGGTGAAGGGTGTCGAAAATCTTCTCCAGCTGCTCGAGCCAGTCCTCTGCCTCGGTCGGGTCCTCATCCCCCTTGAAGGAGGGGGGCTTCAGCTTCCGGAACTGCCCGAAGAGCTCAGAGTGGCGGTGCAGTGGGGATGCTGGTCCACCCCTAGGAAACGGTGCCTCGTGCACAGAAGTATCGGAGGAAGGTGGGGGCTGCGGCGGCCCATCCCCTCCCCTGTGTCCAGCGCCGCGTCCGTCGAGTGGTCCCACAGAGGACTCCCCCTCCGCAGCCCCATGGTGAGGCACTCGGGGCGGTGGGTGGAGCTCCTCTCGTACAATATCCCGTATCAGCCGGGCGAGGTCCTGACCCTGAATGCCCGGGAGTGGTGGCTGGTCCACCGAGACATCGACAACGGCACGCCCACCTCGCCGACCTCGTCCTCGGCCGCGCCCGCAGCCAACCTCACCAGTCTCGCGACGAGGCATCTCCTGCAAGGAGATGCGAAACAAAACGGAACACGTCACTACGGAACGATACCGAACGGAAATGTCTAAGAGCTCATGTCAAAAGATATGTTGTGGTGTCTACTCTAGTTATAGACATGTGAATTGGTTATTTTCCAGTCAGTTGATTCACTTCTCGGGACGACCTTGCTCTGATACCATCTTATAACAACCCGATTCCCGAGTCCCTACGAGACACGAGAACCGAACCGACTCGACTAAACCCAAGACCTGGTCGTCCAACGAGGAAGTAACCAAAAGAGCAGTAAAATAAACCACATTCAACATGAATATAACTAACAGTAAGAAAATACACCAGTAAGGAAAGAAACCACTACAGTATGTACGACCACAACAGTAGAACAACATTCATAACACAATATGAACTGCAGGTAAAGAAAAGTACAGCGGAAACAAGAACTACTCACTATAGTGGAACCAAAAAGAGGTACAAGAGAACAGTGGTAACTCTACTGGACCCTACTTGGCCCAGTGTCCTCTGCAGCCGCTGACCCTGGCTACTCAACACTTGGTCCTGAAAGGTAACGAGTGTAACACGTCAGCAAAACACTGAGTAGAGTGGCAGCTAAACTAAAGAAACAGTAAAGTGTACAGTAGCTGTTTTAATTTTCTTTCTTCCTTTATTTACGTCTTTCTATTGTTTCACAATTTATCTATTTCTCAGATCCTTCACTGGATCTCGAATGTTCCTCGTGGGAACGATCTTGATTGCAGTCTTTTCCGAACAGTAGAAGTAGCATGTGGTGCTCTCCTGGTCGGGAGAGTCCCCCGTGGTGATCCTACTCTCAGTCAACCACCCCAAGGTCACTAACAGACGTAACGGTGACTACGGCACGCGCGGTAAACGCATGGGTAGCTAACCCGCATGGCACGCGGTCAGTCGTTTCCGTTAACGGGTGCGCCCAAAGCACAGCACGGAACCAGTACAGGGTAGAGCCCTCTCAGTAACAGGGGTCCAACCCCTCCACAGTAACCAAACAGGAGCCTTGCCCCTCCACAGTCTGCGCACCCTCGCCTGACTACCCTGGTTTGCCCTAGTGGGCCTAACAAGTCGGTGTAGGAGGCTAGCAGAACCCCGGGGCCCATGGGGTAGCTAGTACCTCCCTACACTAGTAGCTCTCCTCGGTACTACGTACACGAGGGCCAGCAAGTCGGTACAGAGTGGCCAGTCCTAACCCCGGGTCCCTGGGGTGGTTGGCTCCGCTCTGCACTAAATAGGGGGACAGTCTCTCTCCTTGGTACTCCGTACTTAAGGGCCAGCTCACTTCCCCAATTCTATTCCATTCACTTTCCAGGAGTTCTACTCCTAATTCCCCGTAGGGTTCCAGCTCTTTAACTCAGCGCATTTTAGTTTCACCTTTCCAGTTTCACGTTCATACATCCCATATTCTTAATCATGTTCATTTATTCAAAACAAGCAGTTGTTTAAACAAATTTTTAGGCAGCTATTATTTCTTTTCCACATTTTCAAGACTGCAGTGTTCACATATTCCACTAGTTTTCCCATCCTAGGATCTATCATACAATCTAGTTTTCCAGCCCTAGGATTTATGCAACACCCTAGGATCTATCATTCAATCTCGTTTCTCATTCCTAGGATTCATGCAATGCCCTAGGTTCTATTTATGGTTCCATAATTTAACAGATTATGCTAATAAACTTAAATGCCACTCTACCGGTTACAACAGGCGAACTGGGGGCGTGGTCGGGAATCCTGCATGCCTCCGCAACTCCCGAGACTGCAACGGAACGGGGTCCTATCACAAGGATCAACACAAGGAGTTTCTCAAAACAGTATACAACTACTGTAGACGGGTAGAGGATGTAATTCCAAAAGGCACGCAACTCGAAATGCGGAAAACGGACTCCGAACGGGCCCTAAATGGGTCGAAAACGACGAAACAGTGCAAAATCAGATGTCTGGAACATCTCCCAGATGTCTTAAAAAGTGGATCAGGGGTTACCTTGCTCTGCGTGATCTCTCAGACATCCAGAAGCCTACGGGGGCGTCTGGCCTAGTTCCCAGACGTCCGATGGTCACCCCGGACGTCTGGAAGTCGTTTCAGTCGCCTGGCACTGCAGCCAGATGTCTGATTCGCGTTGGATGCAAATCCCCGAACCTGCTGATGAGAACCTCATCATGAGCCATAACTAGCTCATTTTGACCTAATACAAAGGATAAAAGCTCCTACATAACTTAAGGAAAGGCTTAACTCAGAGAATTCTGAGTTTAAGGAGAAAATAAGTCATAAGGGGTAAAAATGCAATTTTACCAGTATAATCTGCATACAGGGTAATTCAGGGTCCAAACATAGGTCAAACAAATCGAATAAGAAGGAAAGTGGGATGATCTGATAAGGGCTACAGCAATTCCAAGGAAGTAAATGATAATCTGTAACCTTAAAACAAACCTACTTCAATTCACGAGGTTCGAGGCAAATTAAAAATAGAATAAACCCTCTAAAATTCATAGAAAAATAATCTCTAGGGTTTAGAACCTTCAATTTGGCCTTCGAAACCCATTTTGACCTACATTTAAACCATGCCCAATTAATAACTTAATTTGGGTTTTTACGTAAATTGACCGGTCAAACAAGGTTTTATCTAGAAATAAAATTCACCATCAAAATCCTTAGGTCCTAATTAGTCACGTATGAAAACTTGAGCCTAAGAAGAAACCTTCTTGACCAACTTTACATTTTGGTCCTCATCTATTTACTTTTTGGCCCTCAACTTTTGAACCCTTGCATTTTGGCCCCTAACTCTTCTTCGTTCTTTACATTCAGGTCCTCCCAGCAAAACCTGCCAACACCACACTCCGGCGACCTTGCGCGGAGCATGGCGCCGCGCAGGGTAAGGGGGAGGGCCTGCCAGGTCAAATGGGGGTGCCCTGCGTCGTCAGCCGTCGTAGGAACACCCCCCTGGTTGCTGCAACCCACCATACCGGCCGTGCGAACGCACGGACGGTATGGGTCTCCTTCCTCCGGCGTCCTTCGGCGAGGGAGACACGTCGTCTCCCTCCGCCCTCCTCTCTGATTCCGCCCCTATAAATACCCCCGTCGCTCCGCCGTTCTTGGCAGCTCGGTCCTGACGGAGAAACACCCTCTTTTCACTCTCTTCCCACTCCGACAGGAAGCCCTCCAGCTCCGGCGTTTTTTCCCTCCTCCTCCTCGTCGTTCTGCCACACTACCAGCAGCAGGGCTGCCTTCCCCTGCTCTTCCCGCTCCGCGCCGCACCCAGCGCGCGCCTCTCCAGCCCTCTCCTCGCCGTCGCTCCTTCCTCTGGGCAGCTTCTTCTCCGGCGACAGTCGATACGACTGTCGCCTGTTCCGGCCCCTCCTTGTCCTGCTAAGTAGGTATAACTTCTCACCTTTCTCCCCTCTTCCTTTTCCTCACTTTAAACCCTTACTGTCGCCCTCGATTCCGACCAATCGCCCTCACCTTCTCCACCTCCGGCCACACTCCGGCGACCCGCTCCCATCACTCCAGCACCCCACACGGCTTGCCGACTTGCACAGAATCTCCGCCTCCTCACCCTGATCCATTTCCGCCCTTCCAATTCCCGCCACCCGACCTCTGCAAATCCACCGAACACACCCACTTCCCGACCCACAGCCGACCTAGGGCAGCCCTTGCACGCCGCCCCACGCCTCGCCACCACCCGCACGAGCTTCGCCGCACTTTGGCGAAGCTCCCGGCACCTTCTGATTAGGCTGAGAGGCCGTTTTGCTGTGAACAGGTCACCCGTCCTCCACCGCCATTGCTGTGTAGAAGGAGTTGCCTCTGCCTACAGCTGCAGCCTCGCTACGCCCAGATCAGGCTCCCAGGTTGCGTGGGTGTCTTCGCGAAGAGTCCCAGGTTCGCAGCAGGGGCGAGGGCCTCGCGTAAAGCCGCAATTACCAGCCGGTTCCTCCGCGTAGGCGCCAAATTGGGGTGGGACATTTAGTCCCACCTCGGAAGGCTCTGGAGCGGCGCAGCGATACAAATTGAAAACGTGTTGGAGGCTTATCGCCTCAGCACACGGGGTGAGGTCCCTCTCACACCGTCTCACCGGGCCCATCAGCGAGCTCATCACGCGGATCCGGCCGACCCGACCCGACTTGTCTGGCACTCCTCGGCCACCACGCACGTCGGTGGGCCTGGACCCGGGCACGACCCGTACCCGACTACCCGACAACTCTCTGAGAGCTTTCCTAAGAGCGGCTTCTGTGAGAGAGAAACGCGGGGGGGGAGGGTAGAGTAGGTTTTGCCGTCTCTGATTGGAAATTTGAGTGTGCAGGCACAGGTGAAGGGACTGCGGAAGGGCTGAAGAGAAGAAGAAGAAGACTGAAGGAAGAAGAGCAGCCAGGTCGAAGCAAAGAGGAAGGAGAAAGCAAAGAAGAAGACAAGCGAGGCAGAGAAGAAGGCTGACGAAGACTGAAGGAAGGAGCACCAAGCGGCACTGTAGTAGCGGCGACTTAAGTCGTCTGAGTGGAAAATCAGACGACGCTCTGAAGGCAGAAAAGAAAGAAGAAGAACATCACCACTGCTGCAGATAAAGAAGACAGAAAGAAAAAGAAGAAAGAAGGAGAGACGACGTCCTGACAGCAAAAGCAGAAGAAGAGCACGAGAAGAAGATCAGAAGAAAGAAGTAAAAAGAAGATCTGAAGAACAGAAGGCAGAAGAAGAAGACCACAAGAGATAAACAAAGAAGAAACCAAAAGCCAAAGAGAAGAGAAAACAAAGAGGAAGAAAGAAGAGAAGAAGAAGCCAAATTTTCATCTCTCTCCCTCTCTCTCTCTCTGTATTTTTGTAATAAGAATTTGTACCCCTAGAATACAACTTGCTCCCTGAGTTCGACCTCGGGAACTCTTTTATTTTCCGAGTAAAAAATTATATATTTGAAATGATGGCAATAACTGGCTATACTACAACGCTATAATAAAACCTAGTTATCTCTGGCCACCATTTTTCATTGGCGCCGTTGCCGGGGAGCAACGGCTATTCTAGAGGTAGACAATTCTATTTCTTTTTAGTTCTAATAATCTCCTCTCTTTTGTGCAGCTACAGGAAATCAAGAAGACAAGCAACCGCACGACAACCACTCCGAGGACAGGTAATTTTTTTTTTCCTCTCGCTATTAACCCCTAAACTCTAAAGAGGAAGAAAAGAAAAGAACAAGCAATATAGGGCTAACCTGTCTTCTATACTTAGTAAACCATAAGAAGTTGCATGTTTTCAACCCATTATTCCTGCACACTATTAAGGGTATTTAGGGGCTAACACATTCTTGCTTGAGCCCTAATTACCCACCAAAGAACTAACTGGACCAAGTAGAGCCAACATAAGATTCAACATTAGGGTTTTGGAGACACACTACTTAAATCAAGAATGGAGAAAATCCAAAAGAAGTGTGCTTAAACCATTGATTGAACACACTTATTCAGAGAAACCCTAAACAATTGGCTCTCTAAACACTTGAACCCAAAAAGAAAGGACCCAAAAGCTCTCAAAGGAACAAGAGGTAAAGTTGACCCCTTGGGTCAACCAACCTTAAAATTAGGTCACTTTCTCACTCAAAATACCTAAGAGATCAAGTGTAACTTTAAGCACCCTAATCTTAAACTAAAATTGGTAGACTTAAGAGGTCAAGATCCCCATTCTGGTCTACCTAGAATCTCAGTGACAAGAGAGGTCGGGTGGGGGAAACCCTGTAACCCGTGGGGATGCTCTATCGTGTAGGGGTCTTCGCGGGACTCACCCTCTCTAGCTGCCCAGGTAATTCTCAGGTGGACGATCTTTTTGATCAAGGGGTCCATCTGCCCCGCACCTCTATAGTCACCCAACAATTTTTGGGTGTCTTGATTGGGTCCAGCACCTGCTTATCTCATCCAGTCCTTCAGTATTTTGCAGGAGGTCCTTGAAACCTCCTATAGAAATTCACTCTCTCCGAGGCTAAGCCTCGGCTCCCTTGTTTTTGCAGAAATCATTCACATAGCCCCTCTTTCCTCTGAGTCTGAACAAAATCCCCTTCTTCCATCTTGATTCAAACTTCGATTCTATATCTTGATTCCACCACCTAATTCAAAGATGCAGCCTAATTACCTAGCAAGACTACCATTCAAAAAACCTGAATATCTGAGATCCATGAAAGATAAGATGATTGAGGATGCCCTTGAATTCTATGAAATCAAATGTAAACCCTCAACACCAATAGAAAACATTCAGGTTGATGTCCCAACAACCACAGCTTTCATCATAAACTGTGCCCAAATTCTATTGACAGAAGTTACAAAAGGATCAACCCGAGATATGCTCATGACAGGATACATTGAGATAGAAAAATTACACCAATCTGAATACCTTCAATGCTTGACAAATCCTGTACTTTGGGAACAACACCAAGATGCCCTTACAAAATGGGTAGAAATGATGAAATCAGTAGAACAAATTATCAACCAAAAATACCCGTATATACCAGAAACAGAGGATGAACCATCTTGGAACAGTAGTAAGGAACAATCCAGTTTCCCAGATCTCGAGACTAAGGCACAAAGTGGTTGTGGAATCCCAACCCAGGTAGAAGACAATGTTGAATTAGGTTGGAATATTGCAGGAGAACACAATGATGAGCCAAACGTAGACCATGAATTGCCAAGCCTAGAATCCCAAAACTCCTGCAATAATGAGATCAGAACTGAACCTTTTGAGGGTATAAATTCCGCCCCTTATTTTGATAAGGTGGCCCTCGAAGGTTATTCAGACTTAGGTTCTAGTAACTCTACCCACATCCTAAGCCTAGAACCTAGATATGAAACTTATTGGAAAGATTATGAGGCCCCTTATGAGAAAGATCAAATTTTTACAGAGTATTATTTCGGGCCTCTATTTGATGAATATCCCTCTCCAACATCCTCAGGAAATCTGATCGATTTTTCAGAAAACATGCCAATTTATGATACAGAAACTGAGGAGTTGGATGAGCAAGGTTTTAATGGGGTCTATCCTACCAGCTTCGAGCTTGGACAGAACACCTTTTTGAGCCCAGAATTGACATATAGGCTAGAACCCAGTCAGGCTGCTGATTCCACATCTGATGATTTTTGCTGTGGTGGAATTCATGATCATGAATCTCATTTTCGCCAACTCTTCGACAATTTCAGATCTGACTATAATTGCGGAGAGACTTTCCTTCCTGAACACGCCAGGCCCATCTACGACCTCAGTTCACATGACTCTAACTCCGACTCTGAGGTCCTGATTCCCGAGATCACTGATAACACAGAATCATTCCTTTTCGATCCTCAGGAACCAAAAATAGAAAATTCCAAGAGTGATTGCAACCCAGAATTCAAATCTTTTCTCAATTCAGATTTCTTTCATCCTACAGACACTCTTTAGGCATTTGATAGTTACCCGGAGGACTCTTTACAGAAAATCACCTGTCATTCCTTTCTAAAAGAGCCCTCATACACAGTTGCCACCTCGTCTACATACACAGAACTAATCAAAACCTCTTCCCAACCCCGACCCGCAACCGGACTCAATTTCTATTCAGATTCACCTCTCACCGAGCCGAATGCATTTCCACATCGGGTTTGGAACACTGATCAGACTACATATCATGCTCCATCATTCTCTGATCACCCCTGTAGGGTTTCCGCGTCATTCATTGATTATTCTACGGGTCCCTACTCTGACCAGGCTGATTCGACTCAGCCAAACCCTGCGTTTTCACTTCCACATCCATCTGAGCTTCATAGTATATGGTGGGTTCCATACCTTTTTATCCACATCTATCAACCCACCAGATTGATTGGGTTTGGGCTGCATCATCAGCCTATTAATCTGAACAAGCACCTGGTTGGACCAGCCAGGCTCTTAATCAAGGTGCTTGTATTACAAAACTCTGCTGATTTCACCATCCCCTCTCCATCGCATTTCTCACTTGGCTGAAGGCATCAAATTTAGCGCTCAACGGGAGGCAGCCCGTCATTCTCTTTAAAAACCTGAAACCTTTTCTAAAACCTTTGTGCACTTGAAATTCACACTTTAGGACAGCCGACTCCACCTCAGGTGCTTGCATCTAAGATTAAAAATCGTCTGCAAAATTCAACCCGACCCATTCACTCATCCAAATTTCTGTCTTAAGGAATGAACTAAGTTGAATAAAAACCCCCTAGGTTACAATGAGGACATTGCAAATCTTAGGCATGGGGGGGTATGAAAGTGCAAAACTTGTAAGAAAATGTTTCAAACAAAAAATTCACATATGCCAAAAACACCATAAAAATTAAAAAAATTTTCGAAAAAGAATAAGAGGAAAAGAGAAGGAAATTTTGTGAAGGAGAAGAGAAAAGAAACAAAAGGAAAAAAAGGAGCACAAAATATGAGAAAAAAGTAATAGTCATTAGTAAGGAACTAAGGAATTAACCTAAGTTCTAGACCTCATTCAAGAAAATAACTGAAAAGTGCATAATGAGATTAGTAAGAACGCAAACCTTAGGCATTCTTGAATAGACTCTTAGTACCCATTAAGATCTAGACATTCCTCAAGAGGTTGAGGAAAATGAAAAGCTGAAGTATTAGGTCTAAGGCTTAGGGAGTATTTGGCCTCGTTAACTAATTTTTGATTTACGGGACTTAGTAACCTAAGCACCCTAACCTCACACACAGCCTGGTTCAGTAAGCGTAAAAATCAAAATCACGCAGAAGCGTCGCAAAATTCTGAAAAGTACACCTAGAGTAGGAGCGGCCGATCAACACAAGTTGATTTGGACGAGTTCCCAGCGCAGAGAGGCGGGAAATCCCCTCGAAGATGCGTAACAAAATATCATCTCCTCGGTGCTTGTCTCTTAGGATATTTACATATCCTACTGGGGGCATGTAAGCACTCTGCTGGTTCAAATTCCATGGATGGCATTATCTCGAAGTGTCAATTTCCAGGGTCTGGATTCGGCCATGGAACACCATGGATGGGATTATCTCGAAATCTCAATAGCCAGGGTTCCGGGGGTTGCCATGGGCGGTGCTATCTCGAAGCATCGATTGCCAGGAACCCTTGAGGATTGATGATGGGAGCAAGGAATCTGATACAGACCGTGTTGAAAAGCCAATCCTAGGCTAGAACTAAAAAGAAAAAGAGAGAGAAAACTCTCCAAACAGAAAAACTTTCTATCTCTCTCTTATAAAACGCACTGCGAACTGAGCCAGGGCTAAAATCATTTCAAGCACGGGTGCTTTAACCACAAAGTCCAATAAACCTTAGGTTAGTTCTTGTGGGCCTTAAAAACCTTTGCTAAAGACTGAGGCTAAGGCTAGACAGATTTGGATCTTGATTGGTACTAGAGTACCTTTTAGGCCTATGGTCAGCATTCTAACCTAATCTAGGTTTAAATGAAAAAGAACTTATCTGAAGCTATTAAGAACTTCATGGTCTAGAACAAGGGTTGAAACCTTAAGTTTTTGCTAAGGGACTAGCAAAAGCTAGGCATGGGGGTATGATGAGAACCTCATCATGAGCCATAAATAGCTCATTGTGACCTAATACAAAGGATAAAAGCTCCTACATAACTCAAGGAAAGGCTTAACTCAGAGAATTTTGAGTTTAAGGAGAAAACAAGTCATAAGGGGTAAAAATGCAATTTTACCAGTATAATCTGCATACAGGGTAATTCAAGGTCCGAACATAGGTCAAACAAATCGAATAAGAAGGAAGGTGGGATGATCTGATAAGGGCTACAGCAATTCCAAGGAAGTAAATGATAATCTGTAACCTTCAAACAAACCCACTTCAATTAACGAGGTTCGAGGCAAAGTAAAAATAGAATAAACCCTCTAAAATTCATAGAAAAATAATCTCTAGGGTTTAGAATCTTCAATTTGGCCTTCGGAACCCATTTTGACCTACATTGAGAACCATGCCCAATTAATAACTTAATTTGGGTTTTTGCGTAAATTGACCGGTCAAGCAAGGTTTTATCTAGAAATAAAATTCACCATCAGAATCCTTAGGTCCTAATTAGTCACGTATAAAAACTTGAGCCTAAGAAGAAACCTTCTTGACCAACTTTACATTTTGGTCCTCATCTATTTACTTTTTGGCCCTCAACTTTTGAACCCTCGCATTTTGGCCCCTAACTCTTCTTCGTTCTTTACATTCAGGTCCTCCCTGCAAAACCTGCCAGCACCACACTTCGGCGACCTTGCGCGGAGCATGGCGCCGCGTAGGGTAAGGGGAAAGGCCTGCCAGGTCAAATGGGGGTGCCCTGCGTCGTCAGCCGTCGCAGGAACACCCCCCTGGTCGCTGCAACCCACCATACCGGCCGTGCGAACGCACGGACGGCATGGGTCTGCTTCCTCCGACCTCCTTCGGCGAGGGAGACACGTCGTCTCCCTCCGCCCTCCTCTCTGATTCCGCCCCTATAAATACCCCCGTCGCTCCGCCGTTCTTGGCAGCTCGGTCCTGACGGAGAAACACCCTCTTTTCACTCTCTTCCCACTCCGACAGGAAGCCCTCCAGCTCCGACGGTTTTTCCCTCCTCCTCCTCGCCGTTCTGCCACACTACCAGCAGCAGGGCTGCCTTCCCCTGCTCTTCCCTCGCCGCGCCGCACCCAGCGCGTGCCTCTCCAGCCCTCTCCTCGCCGTCGCTCCTTCCTCTGGGCAGCTTCTTCTCCAGCGACAGTCGATACGACTGTCGCCTGTTCCGGCCCCTCCTTGTCCTGCTAAGTAGGTATAACTTCTCACCTTTCTCCCCTCTTCCTTTTCCTCACTTTAAACCCTTACTGTCGCCCTCGATTCTGACCAATCGCCCTCACCTTCTCCACCTCCGGCCACACTCCGGCGACCCACTCCCATCACTCCAGCACCCCACACGGCTCGCCGACCTGCACAGAATCTCCGCCTCCTCACCCTGATCCATTTCCGCCCTTCCAATTCCCGCCATCCGACCTCTGCAAATCCACCGAACACACCCACTTCCCGATCCACAGTCCGACCTAGGGCAGCCCTTGCACGCCGCCCCACGCCTCGCCACCACCCACACGAGCTTCGCCGCACTCTGGTGAAGCTCCCGGCACCTTCTGATTAGGCCGAGAGGCCGTTTTGCTGTGAACAGGTCACCCGTCCTCCGCCGCCATTGCTGTGTAGAAGGAGCTGCCTCCGCCTGCAGCTGCAGCCTCGCTACGCCCAGATCAGGCTCCCAGGTTGCGTGGGGTGTCTTCGCGAAGAGTCCCAGGTTCGCAGCAGGGGCGAGGGCCTCGCGTAAAGCCGCAATTACCAGCTGGTTCCTCCGTGCAGGCGCCAAATTGGGGTGGGACATTTAGTCCCACCTCGGAAGGCTCTGGAGCGGCGCAGCGATACAAATTGAAAACGTGCTGGAGGCTTATCGCCTCAGCACACGGGGTGAGGTCCCTCTCACACCGTCTCACCGGGCCCATCCGCGAGCTCATCACGCGGATCCGGCCGGCCCGACCCAACTTGTCTGGCACTCCTTGCCCACCACGCACGCCGGTGGGCCTGGACCCAGGTACGACCCGTACCCGACTACCCGGCAGCTCTGGGAGAGCTTTCCTAAGAGCGGCTTCTGTGAGAGAGAAACGCGGGGGGGGAGGGTAGAGTAGGTTTTGCCGTCTCTGATTGGAAATTTGAGTGTGCAGGTACAGGTGAAGGGACTGCGGAAGGGCTGAAGAGAAGAAGAAGAAGACTGAAGGAAGAAGAGCAGCCAGGTCGAAGCAAAGAGGAAGGAGAAAGCAAAGAAGAAGACAAGCGAGGCAGAGAAGAAGGCTGACGAAGACTGAAGGAAGGAGCACCAAGCGGCACTGTAGCAGCGGCGACTTAAGTCGTCTGAGTGGAAAATCAGACGATGCTCTGAAGGCAGAAAAGAAAGAAGAAGAACATCACCACTGCTGCAGATAAAGAAGATAGAAAGAAAAAGAAGAAAGAAGGAGAGACGACGTCCTGACAGCAAAAGCAGAAGAAGAGCACGAGAAGAAGATCAGAAGAAAGAAGTAAAAAGAAGATCTGAAGAACAGAAGGCAGAAGAAGAAGACCACAAGAGATAAACAAAGAAGAAACCAAAAGCCAATGAGAAGAGAAAACAAAGAGGAAGAAAGAAGAGAAGAAGAAGCCAAATTTTCATCTCTCTCCCTCTCTCTCTCTCTTTATTTTTGTAATAAGAATTTGTACCCCTAGAATACAACTTGCTCCCTGAGTTCGACCTCGGGAACTCTTTTATTTTCCGAGTAAAAAATTATATATTTGAAATGATGGCAATAACTGGCTATACTACAACGCTATAATAAAACCTAGTTATCTCTGGCCACCATTTTTCACCTGCGCGTACCCATTTCTCTCTCTTAGTACGGTTAGTCGAAGAAAACGAAGAAGACAGACATAACTCACCTTTCAGACGTCTGGAAAGTCTTCCAGACGTCGTGCCCGTCGTCTGGCTAGAAGACCAGACTTCTGATTATGGAAAAGTTTCCAGAACTAGGGCGCGACTCGCCCTTCGCTCGCGATGCCCGGCTACACCGCGTCTTGTCTGCCTGTTGCTCAAACTGCAGCAATCCCCTCGCGTCGCTCCGCACCCGCTGCGCCCCCCGCCGGCCTGCCCTAGTAGCCCCGGCGAGCTCGCTCTCACGGCCGAGCGCCTCTTCCACGCGCAGCACCTCCTCCCATGCTCACCGCGGCTGTCGCTGCCGCCGCTCACTCACGCTCGCTCTCGCGCACTGGCTGGAAGGAGAAAAGGAAGGGGGCGAAGGTGACGGGAGTGAGGGAGAGGGCGTGGCCTTTTAAGGCCGCATGAGGAGGAGAGAGAGAGCGGATAGGGTGGGTCTGCGACCGCAGGAGAGAGGGGAAAAGAGAGGGAGAGAGAGCATACGCAGGTCTGCGCGCTCAGGAGCGCAGACGAAACACGCGTGCCAAAAACAACCGATTCCCAGACGTCTGGAAGTGGTTCCAGACGTCTGGTCAGACGTCTGGGCCACCTCCCAGACGTCTTAAAAGATGTCTGAAGCACGCTTTCGTAACACACGCTCCTGCTTCGCACCCATCGGCCGGCCTTGGCTGCTTCAGCGAGCTCATACCCTCGTGCTCTAACCCTTCTCCCTCTCACTTCAACTCCTCCTCCCCGTGCACCCACGGCAGTAGCTGCTACCCTCACCCTGTCACTCTCACGCTAACAAAAGGAAGGAGAAGAAGACGGTGGAGTGAGGGTGAGGGAGAGGAGAGGGGGAGTATTTGAAGGCGCCATGGGGAGAGAGAGAGAAAGAATGCTGCACCTGTAGGGAGGATCGAAAGAGAAGAAAGGAGGGCGGCGGTTCAGTCTGTGCGTGCATGCGTGCAGACGCGAAATCGTACACCGAAAAAATTAATTTCCAGACGTCTGGACTAATTCCCAGACGTCTTAAACGACGTTTGATGCCAGGGTCATAACAACACCTGTGTTAGAGACGTGGAAGACCACGGTGGATCTCCTCGGCTGATTAAGATGGATGGAGGAAGTCGGAAAGTGGAATGGGAAGTCACCGGAGTTTTGGACGAATAGCCTATCGAAGTCAGCTACAGTGTTAGAAGAGGGAAGGGAGCCAACTTGAATAAAATCAGAGGTGTGAGGGGGTATTTATAGCAATTTGCGATGAAGAGAATGGCGAGGTCTGGCCGAAGAAGGAGCTCGAGGAGCTTAACCTCCGGCATCGTCTCTAATGACGGTGAGGTTATCTCCTGTTGAAAAATAGGATTTCAGGTTAATCCAGACTGGTGGATGAAGTGGAGGTGGTGAGCATAAGCTGCAAGAGCTTGGACAAAGAAGGATGATGTTGGCAGGGCGGTAATCGCGCGGTGGGGTGACTCTCTGTTGCCAACCGTTCATTCGACTGAAGAAGAAGAAGAAGACGAAGAGGTACTTAAATAAAATAAAACTTAAGGACCTGTGTGAGAAATAAGGACCCGATTGCAATGAATTTTTAGGACCAAAATGTAAACTCAGGTTTTGAAGGGTTATTTTAATTTAGATCTTTTTCAACTTTTTATATGTTAATAAGTAAGTTAAATATTATGTTTACACCTTGAATTTACATTTTTGACCTTTTTAGATTAATTTATTAAATTAAGTAAAATCACTTAAGTTATTATATACTTAGGTTTACATTAAGTTTAAGTTACTTAACTTATTAATTAAGAGAATGATTAATAGGATTTCGAGTCCAATTATTAAATATATTATTAATAATGTTAATTGAATGATAAAATGCCATTTTAAACTTATTTTAAGGTCCTTGACTAAATATCCCTTATTTTATAATTAACCCTTATATATTCATAACCTTAGCTAATTAACTAGGAAGACTAGTTAATTAGGGGTAATTAGAGATCATCATGAGTGTCTCATCAAACACGTTCCCAAAAATACCTGACAAGGGTCCAAAGACAGTAATTAAATTCTAATGTATATCTAAACTAAATCTAAATTAAGCTCTACTAACTAAATCAAAAATAGGCTCCTCTGTAAGCCTATGTGCGTGGGATCAAGGCCCACATGTTCCTATTGCTGGCCTCCAGGTGGTGTCAAGGTCCACCAAAAAGATCATCTCTGCCGTGCATGCCCGTCATGTTCGTCGTTCGATTCGTGCACACAAAGAGAACTAATGTCAATAATTCAGAAAAGCTTTTAAAATAGCATCAAAATAATGTAAAATTCTTGAAAAAATTAATAGGCATGTTTCCTCCCTGGAAACGGCACCATTTGAAAGTGCGATCTTCATTTTCATTGAAAACTTTAACATAAAATGATGTGTCGTATTTAATCGCGTGGTAGAAAATCGCTTTTCAAAACATTATAATTTTCAAAATCTAACCACGAATAGTTAGGTTGTCTCCACAGGGAGGAATTAGCCTATTTAAACTAGTAAATAGTGCCTCGTTTATTCGAGAAACTCAATGGGTGTGCATGCTAATTCGTGCTATTCTTTTTCTCACATAACTACTCGTTTGAACCAATTAATCAAGAGTGTAGGTGTTTAGATGCAAAATCACCACCATATAATATTTTGTTAACAAGTGATCTTGATACCGGTAAACACTGTAATTACTAATTTCTAGAATATAACTTGTTTACCATAATATCTATGCATTAAATCATTCATGTGAGATACGCATATGCAAATAATTTAGATGAAGTAGAAGGAGGACTATGCAAATTCACCTCAATAATGTAATGCCTAAAATAAATGAATAGGAACTTCTGCAATGGCATTTAATGTAAATATTAATTGAGGTATTAGGGGATTTTGTTCCCTTCGTGCGCACGCGGAGGAGAAGGTGCAGCTGGAGGTGTTGTGCTCGGAGTAGATCGACTGGGATGTGGGCTTCGCATTGGTGGTCGTGGCATTGATGGAGGCAGCCGCCACCGGTCGATCGGAGCTTTGGATGTTGTCGGCGGTGGCTTACGCGCGAGGGCGTATGGATGGCGGGAAGGTCTGCCGTCGGCGTGGGCAGCCCTGTGAGGGCAAGGCGGAGTCGATGGCGTTGTTGGAGCGAAGTTTCATGGCATGTGGAGGTGGATGCACGTGAAGGTGGACGGCCAGCGATGGGTTCCTTTGGGGAAGAAGATGAATAGTGTGGTGTGAGTCGCGTTGCGTGTGGCAGCTTGCGCGCGGCCAGGCATGATTGCATGCTTGCGCTGTGCGTGTTGCATGGTTGGGCGCTGAGTAGTTGCACGCTGCACGTGGCTGCAAGGGCACAGCGCCTGTGCTGTGGCCGTGCACGGCTGATGATGGTGCGATGCCTGCGAGCGTTGGCAAGGTTGAAAGGGCTCGCACGCGTGCGGTGGACAGGCTGATGGGTGCGGCGCCTGTAGGCACTTGGTGCGCCATCTGTGGGCGCTGCAAGGGTGCGCGCATGCAATGGAAGTTGGTGCGTAGAGACCATGACGCAAGCGTGAAACACAGGGTGTGCTTGTTCCACAATGGTGAAAGGGAGAAGATCCCCGCTAGGGGAGGAAGATCAGCCCCTCTCCTCGATGGACGTGGCTTCTTTTTGAACCAAACTCTCCTCTTTTTCCTTCGATCGCAAGTATCTCCAACTAGTCGCGATGATCGCGAGTGGTTGGAACGGCAGATAGGCACGGGTGGTTTCTTCTTCAAACGTCTAACTGGAGCATCAGACGTCTTAAAAAAATGTAATGCCTCAAATTTGTGACAGCAATTCCAGATGTCCAATCCAAGTCCCAGATGTCTTATATAAGTAAAAATTAGCGCTTGATTCTTGTACCTAACCTGCATTCATCAAATAAATCATATTATCCTAACATATGCTACTAAATGTAAAATTAAAGCATAAAATTAAATTCAGGCCAAGGTGAATTGCCATATAACTTCTAATTAATTAACTAAGAACAAATAATTAAATAGTACTTAAGCTAAATAATAGTCCACAAAAGTGGACTTATCAAAGAGAAATGATTTTTCTTTCATTATTTTTTCCTTTTTGCTTTTAATGTTGTAATAAGGCATATTTCAATTAGTAAAACTTTCAATTGCCTTAATATCTTTGAAATAAATAGAAATAAACATGTTTACTTGTTATTAAAGAAAATCATTTGTGTAAATATGTTTTCTTCTGGAATTTTGCATAGTCTTTTAATTTGAAATCATTAAAGCAAAGTTCGTGTTGTTAAAATGAAACTTAATTATACCTTCTATGAGTAAATTAGATTGATTGGTGAATTCTGAATAAGCTATACCTCCCAGCGAGCGACTTGGATTCAACCAGTTAAAAGAAATCAAATCTAAAATGTTAGGTTAACTTGGCCCTATACTACTCAATCGACACAAATTCGAGTTAAATTATGCTACTTTCTTCTACACATAATTAAGAAAAAATAACTTAATTAACTGTGTTGAGGAGAGGAACGCATCATTTTAATGGCGCCGTTGCCAGGAAGGTTACATTTTAATTCATCAAAATATTCCCTGTACAAATTTTGTTTAATAATCATTTTGGTGCCATAGAAGGTAACTGTAATTATATTCACCATTTTTACTGTTTTTAGTGTTTTGTTTTTGTTTTGTTTTCTATCTTCTTTTCAGGTTTACCTTTGAGGGTAATTGATGGGAGACTCATCATGATTTCTAATTTCCACTAATTAATTAGTCTTCCTAGTTAATTAGCTAAGGTTATGAACATATAAGGGTTAATTATATAATAAGGGATATTTAGTAAAGGACCTTAAAATAAGTTAAAAATGACATTTTATCATTCAATTAACACTATTAACAATTTAATTAATAATTGGACTCGAAATTCTATTAATCATTTTCTTAGTTAATAAGTTGAGTAATTTAAACATAATGTATACCTAAGTATATAATAACTTAAGTAATTTTACTTAATCTAATAAATTAATCTAAAAAGGTTAAAAATGTAAATTCAAGGTGGAAACATAATATTTACCTTATTTACTAACATATATAAAAAGTTGAAAAAGATCTAAGTTAAAATAAACCTTTAAAACCTGAGTTTACATTTTGGTCCTTAAAATTTGTTACAACCAGGTCCTTATTTCTCACACAGGTCCTTAAGATTCATTACATTTAATTCCCTTTCCTTCTTCTTCTTCAGCCTAATGAACGGCTGGTGACGGAGAGTCACGCCACCACGCAATTACCGCCCTGCTGACATCATTCTTCTTTGTCCAAGCTCTTGCAGCTTGCGCTCACCACCTCCTCTTCATCCACCGGTTTGGATTAATCGGAAATCCTATTTTTCAGTGGGAGATAACCTCACCATCGTTGGAGACGAAGATGGAGGTTAAGCTCCTCAAGCTCCTTATTCGGCCAGACCCTGCCATTCTCTTCGCCGCCAACAGCTATAAATACCCCCTCACCCCTCGGATTTTACTTAAGTTGGTTCCCTTCCCTCTTCTAACGTTGCAGCCGACCCAATAGGCTATTCGTCCAAAACTTTGGTGACTTTCCATTCCAATTTCCGACTTCCTTCGTCCATCTTAATCAGCCGAGGAGATCCACCGTGGTCTTCCGCGTCTCTGACACAGGCGCCGACCCAAGGAACCCTCCGCACCACCTCAAATCCACTCGTCGGAGATCTTTCTTCCACCCTTTGATTTTGTCGTCCTCCATGAGACTTCGGCAGAACCCTATTGACCCCTTCGTTCAGGTAACAGTAGATTAGGAGTAGGAGTAGGCTAGTTTAGTTAATTAGTTTAGGTAGTTAGATTAGAGTTAATGTCAGATTTTAGTTTCATCTTCTCCAACTCCGATGAGCTCCTTGAGCTTGCCAGAGACTTAATTTCATCTTTTTAATTCACTGTACACCTTCCTTTAACTTCCATGATCATTTCTAAATCATATAGTCGTTTAATTGATCACCTAACCGCCTAATTCAAATTTCACCTCTACCGACTACTATCACTATCCATGGTGACAGTAATCGACCTAATTCCACCTTCATAGGGTTCTTCATCATCTATCCACCACTTATGAACCCTAATCGACACTATAATACATATTAATACCACATATAAATTAAACACCTAAATATAATTAAGTTCCTAAGCTCGTTGTCCATGGCGGCTCAGGAGCAGTTCAAATCTTAAATTAAATATATATTTATGAATATAAACATCTGTTGACTTGTTGTAACCTCTCAATTGAGTGGTTAAACAAGTCATGAGCTTTAACCACTCAAATCCTTTAAGAAACAAATTCACTGTCAAATCTTACATTTAAAGAAATAATGAGGAATTAAATGTGATACTGAGGTTCCTTGCAACCTTAGGATCCTTTCTAAATCAAAAATGGTAAGTTTTAACAATCTGTACACAATTTTACATATTTTCTGGACTCACCGGAGCTCCGGCGAACCAAATTTGCATTTCAACCTCTAGAATCTGTTGAGAAGCTCTAGAATGGTATAATGTGGATCACTAATTGTTTTAAAGATGTTTAATTGAGATTTTAATGTATGGAGCTGTAGATTTGACTTCATCTTCCCCAACTCCGACGGAGTTGGAGAAGTCTGATAAAGAGATTTAAGAAGCATTGAAGGAACTCAGAAGCTTCAGTGCAATGCACTGAAGCTGTTTAAACCTTTAGAACACTGTAACAACCACTGATTAGCTCTATCGAACGCACACCTTTTCAAGTTCAGGTGGCGAGCCTGAAACAGTCGAAATCAAGGCCAGAACACTTATTTAAAGATCTGAATAAGTTCCTGGTTTTGATGAGACTCTATTCGAGGCTTTGATTTCCTATGGAAAAGCTTTGAATAGAAAGTCAAACTTGAGGCCTTTATAGTCAAACCTGAGGAGGAAACTTTGTTTCTATGTTCAATATGAGGAATTGATGTAATTAAGTTGTTTCTGGGATTTTGTTTGATGGTTTTAGAGAGAATTAAGTGAGCTCAGGTGAATAAATGTTTGAGAATTTGAATCCTATCAATTTGGGTTACTTTCAAACCCAAACCTACAGCAGTGCCATTTTGTTGAAATATGAATTTAAATCCTATCTAGTTGAGTTGATTACAACCCTTAGAACTAGTTTAAATTGATCAGAAACACTCTTTTGTGTCTGTTGCACATATCAAAGTTTGAAAATCTGAACTCTGAAACTTTCAGAGAAGTGTAGAGCTTCTATGCTGGTCCTGAAGGTCTTGAGAGCTTAAAGACTACTCTAATAGATGCGAAATTATTTGTAGAACCTATATAGACCTTTAATAAAAGAGAAAAGTCCATTTGAGGACTTTGTAAATATAATTTCACTTCCAGGCGTTTAAATAACTCGTAGGAACCCCTGATTTCATCTTTCAAATTGAAGAGGAAAACATCTTTAAAACCTTAAATTGACCCTGCAATTGTGTAGATCTATCTTAGAGCTTTCTAACAAACTTGAAACCACTCGATTTGGAGATCTGGGTAGAAAGTTATGATCATTTGAAGTTGGGTCTGGAAGGGGTTAGATAGTCCCACATCGTCGGATTCTGAGCGCGCGCATGGGGATAAAGCGATTTTGTTGTATGCCCTCTTCAGTTGTTAGTGCTCGGCGCACCGGTTACTGATCTGATCTGAACCTATTCTGAGCATGTGCATGTGTGTGTGCCTGCGGGTGTGCACCTTTGGGGGCGTGAGCGAATGTGCCCTGGGAGGGCGAGAGGCCTGGGAGGCTGGGTTGAGCCGAATTGGCTCGAGACTATGAACCGATACGAAATAAATCAAAAACGAACCTAATTGAGATTAGGCGAGGACCAAGTAGGGTCTGGTCCCACCCTGGTCTCAGGGTGCTGTGTATCCTCGAAAGGATCTCACCGCAAATAAAATAAATTTTGCTTAAAAAAATAAAAAAAACCCAGTTCAGCCGAAAGTCTAAGGGAATTGAAAGAAAAGTGTTGAAGTTGAAGGCTAAGTAAACAAAGGAGCACAGGCACTAAGGAAGGAAAAAAGATTAAGGAACAAAAAGAGAAGACTAAGGGAGGAGAAGAAGGCAGGAGAAGACTAAGGGAAGAAGAGAAGGCAGGAACAGAAGAAGAGAGGTAAGAAAGAGAGTTCGAAAGAGAGAAGAAAATAAAAAGAGAAGAAGAGAGAGGCTAAAGAAGTAAAGAAAGGATATTATTTCTCTTGCATCATTTTAATTACTTTTTATTCTTAATTGTAAAAAGGCATGTTTTAATAAAACAACTTTTATTGCCTTAATTTCTTTTGAAATAAAATTGGAAAACAAACATCATTTGAGTAAACATGTTTTGCATATGGAATTTTGTATATTCTTTATAGTTTAAATATTTTGGCAAAATTCATGTTTTAAAATCAACCTAGTTATACCTCCTAAACTTATAAAGAAATAAAAGAAAATTGGTGAATTTGGAAAAATTATTATACCTCCCAGTGAACGACCTGGACTCAACCAGTAAAAATTTCTAAAATGTTAGGTTAATTCGACCCTATACTACACAACCGACATAATTTATAGTTAATCTAAGTGACTTCTTCTACTCTTAATTAAGTGAAATTAACTTAATTACTGAGTTGAGTGAAAGCGCGTACCACCTATCTATTTATCTGTCTATCTGTCTATTTATTTGTCTATGTATCTGTCTATCCATCTATCCATCTGTCTATCTATCTATCTATCTCTCTATCTATCTTTCCATCTGTCAATCTATCTATCTGTCTATCAGGCTATCTATCAATCTGTCTGTCCATCTCTCAATCTATCTCTCTATCTGTCTATCTATCTATCTATCTGTCCATCTGTCTCCCTGTCTATCTATCTGTCTATCGATCTGTCTGTCTATCTATCTGTCTATCTGTCTATCTATCTATCTATAAATCTATTTATCTATCTATCTATTTATTTGTCTCTCTGTCTATCTATCTATCTATTTATCTCTCCATCTGTCTATCTATTTGTCTATATATATATTTGTCTCTTTGTCTGTCTATCTATCTATCTGTCTGCCTGTTTGTCTCTTTGTCTATCTATCTATCTATCTGTCTCCCTATCTATCTATCTATCTATCTATCTGTCTCTCTATCTATCTATCTATCTATCTATCTATCTGTCTGTGTCTCTATCTATCTGCCTATCTATCTATCTACCTATCTATCAGTCTCTCTATCTATCTGTCTACTATCTGTCAATCTGTCTATCTATCTATCTCTCTATCTATCTCTCTCCCTATTTGTCTGTCTGTCTATCTATCTATCTCTCTATCTATCTCTCTGTCTATCTATCTTTCTATCTATCTATCTATCTATCTGTCTCTTTGTCTTTCTGTCTATCTATCTCTCTGCCTATATATCTATCTATCTATCTATCTATCTGTCTGTCTCTATCTATCTATTTGCCTATCTGTCTCTCTATCTATCTGCCTATCTATCTATCTCTCTATCTATCTATCCCTCCATCTATCACTCTCCCTATTTGTTTCTCTGTCTATCTATCTATCTCTCTATCTATCTCTCTGTCTGTCTATCTTTCTATCTGTCTATCTATCTGTCGCTCTGTTTATTTTTCCATCTTTCTCTCTCTCCCTCTATCTATCTATCTGTCTATCTGTTTATTTGTCTATCAATCTCTCTGTCTACCTCTATCTGTCTATCTATCTATCTATCTGTCTATCTATCTGTCTATCTATCCATCTATCTATCTGTCTATCTATCTGTCTCTCTATCTATCTTTCTGTCTATCTTTCTATCTACCTGTATATCTATCTATCGATCTATCTATCTTTCTGTCTATCTTTCTATCTACCTGTCTATCTATCTATCTATCTATCTATCTTTCTGTCTATTAGTCTATCTATCTGTCTAGCTATCTATCTATCACTCTATCCGTCTATCTATCTATCTATCTATCTATCTGACTATCTATCTGTCTCTCTATCTATCTCTCCATCTAACAGTCAATCTGTCTATCTATCTATCTATATATCTGTCTATCTTTCTAGCTATCTTCTATCTATCTATCTATCTATCTATCTATCTGTCTGTCTATCTATCTATCTATCTATCTATCTATGTTTCTGTCTATCTGTTTATCTATCTATCTATCTCTCTATTTGCCTATCTATTTGTCTATATGTCTATCTATCTATCTGTTTATCTATCTATCCATCTATCTATCTCTATGTCTGTCTATCTATTTGTCTATCTATCTGTTTATCTTTCTGTCTATCTATCAATCTATCTGTCAATCTGTCTATCTCACTATCTATCTATATTTCTATCTACCTATCTCTTTGTCAGTCTACCTATCTATCTATCTATCTATCTATCTATCTGTCTCTCTATCTATCATCTGCCTTTCTATCTATCTGTCTATCTGTCTATCTATCTCTCTATCTATCTATCTATCTATGTCTCTATTTGCCTATCTATCTATCTATCTATCTGTCTATCTATCAATCTATCTGTCTCTCTATCTATCCTTCCATCTGTCAATCTATCTATCTGTCTATCAGTCTATTTATCAATCTGTTTGTCTATCTCTCAGTCTATCTCTCTATCTGTCTATCTACCTATCTATCCATCTGTCTCCCTATCTATCTGTCTATCTATCTATCAGTCTATCTATCTGTCTATCTGTCTTTCCATCTATCTGTCTATCTATCCATTTATAAATCTATTTATCTATATATCTATCTATCTATTTATCTGCCTTTCTATCTATCTGTTTATCTATCTATTTGTCTATCTATCTATCTATTTATCTCTCTATTTGTCTATCTATCTATATATCTGTCTCTTTGTCTGTCTATCTATCTATCTGACTGCCTATCTCTCTGTCTATCTATCTATCTATCTATCTATCTCTCTGTCTATCTGTCTATCTATCTTTCTGTCTCTCTGTCTATCTATCTATCTATCTATCTATCTGTCTCTCTGTCTTTCGGTCTATCTATCTCTTTGTCTATCTATCTATCTGTGTCTCTATCTATCTATCTATCTATCTATCTGTCTCTCTGTCTTTCGGTCTATCTATCTCTTTGTTTATCTATCTATCTGTGTCTCTATCTATCTATCTATCTACCTATCTATCAATCTCTCTATCCATCTGTCTACTATCTGTCTATCTATCTATCTATCTATATATCTATCTCCTTATCTGTCTCTCTGTCTATCAATCTATCTCTCTATCTATCTCTCCGTCTATCTATCTGTCTATCTATCTATCTATCTATCTATATATCTATCTATCTATCTGTCTATCTGTCTATCTATCTCTCTGTCTATATATCTATCTATCTATCTATCTCTCTCTACCTATCTATCGGTCTATTTGTCTATCTGTGTATCAATCTCTCTGTCTATCTTTCTATGTATTTGTCTATCTATCTATCTACGTCACTGTCCATCTATCTCGCTGTCTATCTATCTATCTATTTGTCCCTCTATCTATCTATCTGCCTCTCTATCTATCTCTCTATCTGTCTATCTGTCTATATGTCTATCTATCTATCTATCTATCTATCTCTCTGTCTATCTATCTATCTATCTATCTATCTATCTGTCCCTCTATCTATCCGCCTCTCTATTTGTCTACATATCTATCTGCCTATCTATCTCTCTGTCAATCTATCTATCTAATCTGTCTATCTATCTGCTTATCTATCTATCTCTCTATCTGTCTATCTATCTATCTGTCTATCTATCAATCTATCTATCTCTCTATCTATCTCTCCGTCTATCTGTCTCTCTATCTATTTGTCTATCTTTCCATCTATATGTCTATCTATCTATCAATCTATCTATCTATCTATATATCTATCTATCTGTCTGTCTCCCTATCTGTTTGTTTATCTGTCTATCTATCTATCTATCTGCTCTCTATCTGTCAATCTATCTGTCTATCTGCCTATCTATGTATCTATCTATCTTTTTCTCTGTCTTTCTATCTATCTTTCTATCTGTCTATCTGTCAAACTGTTAATCTGTCTCTCTATCTGTCTCTCTATCTGTCTTTTTGTCAATCTATTTGTATATTTACCTAACTCTCCATCTATCTATCTACCTATCTCTCTATTTGTCTCCCAATGTCTATCTATCTATCTGTCTATCTGTCTCTCTATCTTTCTATCTATCTATATGTCCATCTATCTATTTGTCTGTCTATTTGTCTATCTGTCTATCTATCTATCTATCTATCTATCTGTCTATCTATCTATCTATCTATCTATTTGTCTCACTATCTATCTATCTCTCTCTCTATCTATCTCTCTATCTCTCTCCATTTTTGTCTCTCTATCTATCTATCTATCTATCTATCTATCTATCTCTCTGTCTATCTTTCTATCTGTCTCTCTGTCTATCTATCTATCTATCTGTCTCTTTGTCTATCTGTCTATCTATCTCTCTGTCTTTCTATCTATCTATCTCCCTCTTTATCTATCTATCTGTCTATCTATCTATCTATCTATCTATCTATCTGTCTCTCTGTCTGTCTGTCTATCTATCTCTCTGTCTATCTATCTATCTATCTATCTCTCTCTCTATCTGTCTATCTGTCTATAAATCTCTCTATCTATCTATCCATGCATCTGTCTACCTGTCTATCTATTTATCTGTCTATCTATCTATCTGCCTATCTTCCTATTTGTCTATCTATGTCACTGTCCATCCATCCATCCATCCATCCATCTATCTATCTATCTATTTGGCTCTCCGTCTATCTCTCTATCTGTCTATATGTCTATATGTTTATCTATCTATCTGTCTATCTATCTCTCTGTCTACTTATATATCTATCTATCCCTCTATCTATCTATCTGCCTCTCAATCTGTCTATCTATCTCTCTATCTATCTATCTATCTACCTAACTGTCTCTCTGTCTATCTATCTGTTTATCTATCTATCTCTCTATCTGTCTATCTATCTATCTGTCTATCTGTCTATCTATCTATCTCTCTATCTATCTATATCTCTATCTATCTATCTGTCTCTATATTTGTCTATCTATCTATCTACTCTCTATCAGTCCATCTTTCTATCTGTCTATCAATCTATCTATCTCTCTATCTATCTATCAATCTATTTGTCCCTCTATCAGTTTGCCTATCTGTCTATCTGTCTATCTATCTGTCAATTAATCTATCTATCTGTCTATCTATGTATCTATCTATCTATCTGTCTCTCTATCTTTCTATCTATCTTTCTATCTGTCTATCTACCAAACCGTCAATCTGCCTCTCTATCTATCTCTCTATCTATCTTTCTGTCTACCTATTTGTATATCTACCTATCTCCCCATCTATCTATCTATCTCTCTATTTGTCTCCCAATCTGTCTATCTATCTATCTGTCTGTCTGTCTATCTCTTTATCTGTCAATCTATCTATCTGTCCTTCTATCTATCTGTCTATTTGTCTATCTGTCTCTTTATCTGTCAATTTATCTATCTGTCCTTCTATCTATCTATCTATCTGTCTATTTGTCTATTTTTCTATCTATCTATCTATCTATCTATCTGTCTCTCTATCTATCTATCTATCTGTCTATCTATCTATCTCTCTATCTATCTCTCTCCCTTCTATCTCTCTATCTATCTATTTATCTCTCTGTCTATCTATCTATCTATCTGTCGCCCTGTCTATCAGTCTATCTATGTCTCTGTCTTTCTATCTATCTATCTGTCTGTCTATCTATCTATCTATCTGCCTATCTTCCTATCTATCTATCTATGTCACTGTCCACCTATCTATTTATCTATCTATCTATCTATCTATCTATCGGCCTCTCTATCTATCTCTCTATCTGTCAATCTGTCTATATGTTTATCTATCTATCTATCTATCTATCTATCTATCTCTCTGTCTGTCTATCTATCTCCCTCTCTATCTATCTATCTATCTGTCTATCTGTCTATCAATCTCCCTGTCTATCTATCTACCTGTCTATCTATCTATCTATCTACCTGTCTATCTATCTATCTATCTGTCTATCTATCTATCTATCTATCTATCTATCTGCCTCTCTATCTATCTCTCTATTTGTCAATCTGTCTATATGTTTATCTATCTATTTGTCTATCTATCTCTCTGTCTGTCTATCTTTCTCTCTATCTATCTATTTGCCTTTCTATCTGTCTGTCTATCTATCTGTCTATCCATCTCTCTGTCTATCTATCTGTCTAACTGTCTCTCTGTCTATCGATCTATCTATCTATCTATCTGTCTATCTATCTTTCTGTCTATCTATCTATCTCTCTATCCATCTCTCTATCTATCTATCTATCCGACTATCTATCTATTTATCTATCCGACTATCTGTCTATCTGTCATCTATCTGCTCTCTATCTTCTATCTTTCTATCTGTCTATCTATCTATCTGTCTGTCTATCTCTCTATTTTTCTATCTATCTCTCTATTTGTCTATCTATCTGCTCTCTTTCTGTCAATCTATCTATCTATCTATCTCTGTATCTCTCTATTTATCGATCTATCTATCTATCTATCAATCTCTCTATCTTTCTATCTTTCTATCTATCTATCTGTGAAACTGTCAATCTGTCTCTCTATCTGTCTTTCTATCTATCTATTTGTGTATCTACCTATGTCTCCATCTATCTATCTCTCTATCTGTCTCTCTATCTGTCTATCTATCTGTCTATCTATCTGTCTGTCTATCTGTCTATCTATCAATCTGTCTATCTATCTATCTGTCCATCTATCTATCTGTCTGCCTATTTGTCTATTTGTCTATCTATCTATCTCTCTATCTGTCTATCTATCTATCTATCAATCAATCTATCTATCTGTCAATCCATCTGTCTCTCTATCTGTCTATCTATCTATATGTCAATCTATCTATTTGTGTATCTATCTATCTATCTGTCTCCCTATCTATCTCTCCATCTGTCTATGTCTCTGTCTATCTGTCTCTCTACCTATTTGTCTATCTATCTATTTTTCTATCGGTCTATGTATCTCTCTGTCTATCTATCTGTCTATCTACCTATCTATCCGTCAATCTAGCTATCTATCAGTCAATTTATCTATCTATTTGTCTCTCTATCTATCTGCCTATCTGTCTATCTATTTATCTGTTTATCTATCTCGTTGTCTATTTATCTATCTATCTGTCTCTCTATCTATCTGTCTATCTTTCTCCCTGTCTATCTATCTATCTGTCTATTCATCAATCTCTCTATCTATCTATCTATCTGTCTGTCTATCCATATCTCTATCTTCTCTGTCTATCTGTCTGTCTATCTGTCTCTCTATCTGTTTGTTTATCTCTCTATCTATCTCTCTATCTGTCTGCCTACTTATCTGTCTATTTGTCTATCTGTCTCTCTATCTATCTCTCAATCTATCCCTCTATCTATCTATCTATCTATCTATCTGTCTCTATCTATCCATCTCTCTATCTATCCATCTCTCTATCTATCTATCTGTCTATCTATCTATATGTCTGTCTCTCTGTCTATTTGTCTATCTATCTCTTTGTCAATATATCTATCTATCTACCTATCTGTCTATCTATCTATCTGTCCATCTATCTATCTATCTGTCTGTCTATCTATCTCTCAATCTGTCTATCTATCTATCTGTCTATCTGTCGCTCTCTCTATCTGTCTACCTATCTATCTGTCTATCTGTCTATCTATCTATCTCTCTATCTATCTATCTGTCTGTCTGTCTCGCTGTCTCTCTATCTATCTGTCTATCTATCTCCCTGTCTATCTATCTATCTATCTATCTATCTTTCTCTCATCTATCTGTCTATCTATCTATCTATCTATCTGTCTCTCTATCTATTTAACTATCTATCTATTTGTCTATCTCTCTTTCTATCTGTCTATCTGTTTATCTACCTCTATCGATCTGTCTATCTCTCTATCAGTCACTCTATCTATCTATCTATCTCTCTGTCTATCTATCTGTCTATCTATCTGTCTGTCTATCTATCTGTCTATCTATCTGTCTATCTGTCTCTCTATCTATCTATCGATCTATCTCTTTCTCTATCTATCTTTCTATCTATTTGTCTATCTATCTATCTGTCTATCCATCTCTCTATCTATCTGTCTATCTATTTGCTGATCTATCTATCTGTCTATCAATCTATCTATATGCCTATCTATCTATGTCTCTCTCTTTGTCTATCTATCTATCTATTTGTTTGTCTATCCATCTATCTGTCTCTCTATCAGTTGGTCTATCTATCTGTCTATCTATCACTCTATCTTTCTATTTGTCTATCTATCTATCTGTCTATCAGTCTATCAATCTCTCTATCTATCTATCTATCTGTCTATCTATATAACTATCTATCAATCAATCTATCTGTTTATTGATGAGAAGCTTATCATGTTCTCTAATTACCCCTGGTTAACTAGTCTTCCTAGTTAATTAGCTAGAAATATGTGAATATATGGATTAATTATTAAATAAGTGATTTTTTGTAAAAGACCTTAAAATAAGTTAAAAATGCTATATTATCATCTAATTAATATTATTAATAATTTAATTAATAATTGGACTCGAAATATTATTAATAATTCATCTAATTAATGTGTTAACTAACTTAAGTATAATATACACCTAAGTATGTAATAACTTAAGTAACATTACTTAATTAAATAAATTAATCTGAAAAGGTAAAAAATGTAAATTCAAGGCCTAAATATAATAATTATCTTTTTTATAATCATATATAAAAAGTTGAAAATGATTTAAATTAAAATAAACCTTGAAAATGTGAGTTTACATTTTAGTCCTTAAATTTTATTTCAATCGGGTCCTTATTTTCTACTTAGGTCCTTAGTTTTCACTACAAACAAGTCCCTGAACTTCTTCTTCTTTTCTTCTTCAACCATCTAGACGGTTGTCGATTGAAGGTGCGTCCACTGCCTGATCATCGCTCATCTGACGTCATCCCTTCTTCTCTAAGCTCTTGGAGCTTGTGCTCACCATCCCTTTTCATCCACCGGTCTGGATGATGCCAAAATCCTATTTTAGGGTTGGAGATAATCTCACCGGTGTCGGAGAAGACGCCGGTGGTTACTCCCCTCCTAGTCGCTAATCCGTCCATATTTCACCGCCTTCTCAATCGCTGTCACCTATAAATACCCCTTCACACCCTCAATTTCCACCAAGTTGTCTCTCTTCCCTCTTCTTCACTAAAGCTAACTTCGATAGGCTATTCCCTCCAAACTTTGGCGAATTTCCTTCGCCTCATCCGACTTCCTCCATCTATCTTCAACAGCTCTGGATCTCAGCCGAAGTCAGCCACGTCTTCTGACAAGTGCTGACTAGGAGCTCTCCTCTGCTTCACCTCACAACCGCCAGCCGGAGATCTTTCGACAACCCTCTGATTTCCTCCTCCGTTATGAGCCATCAACAGAGATCCTCTATCCCCTTCGTCCAGGTAACAGTAGATTAGGTAGGTAGATTAGGTAGTTGTATTGTTAGATTTAGCATTCGTCTTCCTCAACTCCGACGGGCTCCTTGAGCTTGTCAAGAGCAATGATTTTGTCTTTTTAAGTCATCGTTCACCTTCTTGAATCTTCCATGAACACTATCATCTTTAATACTGAATTGATCATTCAATCACCTAAGCCACCTCCACCTCCATCGACTACTTCTGCTATCCATGGCAGTAGTAGTTGAGTTAATTACACCTTCACTGGGTCCTCCATCACTTATTCATCTCCTAAGGACCCTAAACTTCCCTTTCATTTGAATAATTACTACCTATAATGTAAACGCCCAATCTTAATTAAGCTCCTGAGCTTGCTGTCAATGGCGGCTCAGGAGTAGTTCAAATCATTAACTATATATATACTTATCATCGCAATTATCTGTTGACTTGTTTTCTCCACTCAATTGAGTGGGAGAACAAGTCCTAAGCCTAATTCCAACTCAAATCCTTTGTAAAATGAATTCACTGTTAAATCTTTATTCTAATGAACAATTGAAGGAATTTATTTGTTCCTGAGGTTCCTTGTGATCTTAGGAAGCTTTCTAAATCTTCAATGGCACAATTTCATGATTTTTGTACACATTTTACCTTTTCTGGACTCACTGGAGCTCCGACGAGCTCTGGCGAGTCAAAACAAGTTCTTTAGCCTATTAAACTTAGTGAGAAGCTCCAGATCAACGATTTAAGGATCATTGATTATGCTGAAGTTATTTTATTGAGATTTTAGTGTCTGTAGCTTGTGATAGGTATTCATCTTCTCCAACTCCAGTAGAGTTGGAGAAGTCTGACAGTTTGGTTTCAGTCGCATTTAAGAGGTCTGAAAGCTTCAATGCTATACCCTGAGTTCATTTCTATGCTTAAACTACTGTAGCAAACCTTGGTTTGTCCTGACGAACAAACACCTTTTCAATCTCAGGCGATGAGCTTAGAACCCTAGGAACCTTAATTGAAACATCAATTTAAGGGTCTAAACCTGCTCTTGTGATTAAAGAGAAGATATTTAAGGTTATAATTCCCTATGAAATAGCCAAATTCAGAAAGTCAAAATTCAAGGCTTAACAGTCAAACTTGAGTCTGATCCTTAGATTTTGGATTCAATCAGACAAATTGATGAGTTCAAATTATTTCTGAGATGATTGTGAATGGTTTAGAAGAGATTTGGATGAGCTCTGGTGGATTATGTTGTAGGATTTGATTTCTATTCAGTTTGGGTTGTTTTGAACCCAAACTGATGACAGTATCCTTTTGATGAGATTTGAATGCAAAATCTGCCCAAATGAATTTGTAACAACCTCTAGAGGTTGTTTTAATTGATTAATTAGGTCTTTAGTTGTCTGTTAGGACTTTTCAGAGTGTGAAACTCAGTTCTGAAGCTTGCTGAGAAGCTTTGAGTTTCTGTACCTCTTCTGAAGCTCCTGAGAGCTTTAAACCTTCACCAGTAGCTGCGAAATTAATCGCCTAATTCCTTTAACACTTCATCTAGAAGTTAGAGTCCAGTCTGTGGACTTTAAAACCAAAAATCCACTTTGCAGGACATTTTAGACATAGATAAACACATAACCTTTGCCCTTCAAATTTAGGAGCTTAGCTTCCCCTTTGAAATAAATTGACACTTCAATTCATTAGAGCAACTCAAGAGCTTTCCAACAAGCTTTTATTTGCTTGGAATGGAGCTCTGAGTTGAGAGAAATCATCGTTTGAAGTTTGGTTTGGGAGGGGGAAACTTAGTCCCACCTCGGAAGAATCTGAGCGGTCTCATGGGGATAAAACGATTTTGTGTTATGGCTTCTTCAGTCGACAGTGCATGGTGCATGGTTACTAACGAGCATTGGGTGTGTGTGTGGGTGCGTGTGTGCCCAAGTGTGTGTGCGCTTGTGGGTGTCCGAGTGTGGGCCCATGAGGGCGTGAGTGTGGGCCTGGGAAGCTGTGAGCCGGTTTGGCTCGAGACTATGAACCGGAAATAAATCGAACTAAGTAAACCAGGCTTGGACCTAGTAGGGTTTGGTCCCACACTGGGAGGGGTGCTGTGTACCCCCGACCAGTCCAAATTGCCAATAAAATAACCTAATTTTTGGTTAAAAGGAAAAAGAAAAATCGGTTCGATTCAGAAGGCAAAGAGAGAGTTCTGAAGGATGCTAAGGCTAAGAAAGGAGGAAAGGCTAAGAAGAGAAGGAGAAGGAGCAAAGGAAAGGAAGAGAAGGAGAAGGAAGAGAGAGTTCATAAGAGAAAGGAAGGTTGAACAGGCACTAAAGAGAAAAGGTAGAGAACAAAGAGAAGAAGAGAAAGAAGGAAAAGAAGAGAGAAGAAAGAAAGATATGTAAAAGATATGAGCTCGAGAAAGATAAGAAAAAGATTAAAAGAAGATTAAATAAGTAAAGAAAAGAGAAAGGAAGAGAGAAAGGTAAAAGAAGAAGAAATAGAGAGAGAGGCTGAAGACAAAGAGAAGGAAGGAAAGGGAAGAAGAAGAAAAAGAGAGAGAGGCTGAAGACAAAAAGAAAAGGAAATGATTTAATTTCTTGCATATTTTTATGCTTTTTGTGAGTTTAATGTTGTAATAAGGCATATTTCAAATAGTAATACTTTCTATTGCCTTAATCTCTTAGAAATAAAAAGAAAATAAACATGTTTACTTGTTGTTAAAGATCATTTGTGTAAATATGTTTTCTTATGGAATTTTGCATACTCTTGTAATTTGAAATCATTAGGCAATGTTCATATTCTCAAAATAAACTTAATTATACTCTTCTATAAGTAGCTTAGATTAATTCGTGAATTCTAAATAAGCTATGCCTCCCAACGAACGACCCGGACTCAACTAGTTAAAAGAAATAAAATCTAAAATGTTACGTTAACTTGACCTTATACTACTCAATCGACACAAATTCAAGTTGACCTAAGTTACTTTCTTCTGCACATAATTAAGCACAATTAACTTAATTAACTGTGTTGAGGAGAGGATGCATCTATCTATCTATCTATCTGCCTATCTACCTATCTGTCTATCTATCTCACTGTCCATCTATCTATCTATTTATCTATCTACCTATCTACCTATCTATCTATCTATCTCACTGTCCATCTATCTATCTATCTATCTATCTATCTGCCTATCTATCTACCTGTCTATCTGTCTATATGTCTATCTATCTATTTGTCTATCTATCTGTCTGTCTATCTATCTATCTATCTGCCTCTCTATCTATTTATCTGCCTCTCTATCTGTCTGTCTATCTATCTGTCTATCTATCTATCTATCTCTCTATCTATCTGTCTATCAATATCTCTGTCTCTATATCTATCTATCTATCATTTGTCTATCTGTCTATCTATCTGTCTATCTGTCTCTCTATCTATTTGTCTATGTATCTATCTGTCTGTCTATCTAATAGCCTATCTATCTATCTGTCTATCTATCTATTGGTCTATCTATCTGTCTCACTATCTATATATCAATCAATCTATCTGTCTGTCTATCTATCTATCTATTTGTCTATCTATCTCTTTGTCTGTCTATCTGTCTCACTAGCTGTCTGTCTATCTGTCTGTCTCTCTGTCTCTCTATCTGACTATTTGTCTCTCTATCTATCTATCTGTCTGTCTATCTATCTATCAATCTCTCTATTTGTCTGTCTGCCTATTTGTCTCTCTATCTATCTATCTTTCTATCTCTCTGCCTACCTATCTATCTACCTGTCTCTCTACCTATCTATCTTTCTATCTACCTGTCTCTTTGTCTGCCTCTCTATCTGTCTGTCTATCTGTCTATCTGTCTATCTATCTATCTATCTCTCTACTTGTCTCTCTCTGTCTATTTATCTATCTGTCTATCTATGTATCTCTCTGTCTGTCTATCTCTCTCTCTATCTCTCTATCTGTCTATCTGTCTATTTTCCTATCTGCCTATCTATCTATCTGTCTATCTCTCTATCTATCGGTCTATCTGTCTATCTATCTATCTATCCATCTCTCTGTCTATCGGTCTAACTGTCTACCTATCTGTTTCTCTATCTGTCTATTGATGCGTCCTCTCCTTAACACAGTTAATTAAGTTAATTGTGCTTAATTATGTGTAGAAGAAAGTAACTTAGGTTAACTCGGATTTGTGTCGATTGAGTAGTATAGGGTCAAGTTAACCTAACATTTTAGATTTTATTTCTTTTAACTGGTTGAGTCCAGGTCGATCGCTGGGAGGTATAGCTTATTTAAAATTCATCAATCAATCTAAGCTACTCATAGAAGGTATAATTAAGTTAATTTTAACAACATGAACTTTGCCTAATGATTTCAAAGTGAAGTATGCAAAATTCCATAATAAAACATGTTAATTTCTATTTATTTCAAAGATATTAAGGTAATAGAAAGTTTTACTAATAAAACTTTCCCTTATTACAACATTAAAATAAAAAAAAGAATTAAAAATAATGCAAGAAATTAAATGCTTTCTTTTCTTCTCTTTGTATCTTCAGCCTCTCTCTTTTTCTTCTTCTTTTACCTTTCTCTCTTTCTTCTCTCTTTCTTTGTTTTGCTTATCTTTTAATCTTCTTTTAATCTTTTCCTTATCTTTCTCTTTATTCTTTCTCTTAATTTTCCTCTTACATTTCTTGAGCTCTTTTCTTCTCTTTCTTCCTTCCCTCTCTTTCTGCCTTGTCTCTCTTTAGTGCCGGTCTTCCTTTCTTTCTATGAATTCTCCCTGTCTTCCTTCTCTTTCTTAGCTTCCTTTGCTTTGCTCCTTCTTCTTTTACCTTAGCATCTTCCCTTAGCATGTTTCCTTAGCCTTTCTTCCTTAGCAACTTTCCTTACCTTCTTTCTTTTCTGAACTGGACTGGGTTTTTTTTCTCTTCAACCAAAAATTAGGTTTATTTATTGGCGGCTTGGAACATTCAGGGATACACAGCACCCCTCTCAGGGTGGGACTAGACCCTACTAGGTCTAAGGCTGGTTCATTAAGGTTCGGTTTATTTATGGTTCAAAGTTTTGAGCCAAACCGGCTCATGGCCTTGATTGCACTGCAAAAATAAACCTGCAATTGTGCCATCTTGTGCTATTTCTTAGCATTAACAATGCATATTAGGTTTCCATAGTTGCATTTGTGAAAATACATGCATGCATGCATTTAATTGAGAGGGGAGGAGAGTGAATAAAATGGCCTCGCAACTACATTTTTCCTCAAGTGCTGCTTTGCAAAATTCACCATCTTTTTATTTTAATTTTATTTGGCTTTGAAACTCTTCCCACGGCTGCATGGAATGGCCTCTCCCTCGCTCCATGTCCTGCTCAGCCATTCCTTGCTCAAGCTCTCCCTGCAGCCGCATGCAAGCCATGCACAACCAGGGCATGGCTGTGCATGCTTTCTTCTTCTATAAAAACAAGGTGGCTTCTTCCTTTGCAAAGGAGCCTGGTCCTCCACACAAAAAATCCAACAGCAGCTTCTCCTTCCAGGCCACCGTTCCCTCCCCCTCTCCCTCCATACGCAGGACCTCCTCCTCTGAGGAGCCACTCTACCGGCAGGAGACCATCACTGTGGTGCACACCCACAACTGTGAAACCACCAATGCCCAGCTCATCAAGGAGCCGGTGGGCGTGGTGGTCTTCTCTTCTCTGTTTCATTGTCCAAAGCCACTTTAGCCATTGGAGCAGGAGCTTCAAGCTTTGAAGCTCAAAGCTTTGCACGCAGCAGCAGCAGCAAGGCAGCAGTAGCCGCCCCAGCCCTTTTCACGCACGCCTGTAGGCCACCCTCGTCTCCAGTGCACGCCTGTAGGTGCCCTCGCCTCCTGCTTCTTCGTGCTACACTCACCTATAACGAACGCGTACCCCAGACGTCTTTTAAGACGTCTAGGAGGTGGCCCAGACGTCGTACCAGACGTCTGGGATCGTTTCTAGACGTCTGGAAATCCGTTAATTTCGACACGTGTGGGTCGTCTGCGCGCCTGAGCACGCAGATGGGATATTCGCTTATTCCCTCTTTCTCTGCGGCTGCAGACACCTGCCGCGTCCTCTCTCTCCTCCTCGCACGGCCTTAAAAGGCCACGCGCTCCCTCCTGTCGTCTCCACCGTATCCTCCCTCTTCTCCTTCAGCCAGTGAGCGTGAGTGTGAGGGCGGCAGCGGCGGTCGCAGTGAGCGCGGAGGAGGTGCGGCGTGCGAGAGCGGAGCTCTGCCATGAGGGCGAGCTCGCCGGGGCTGCTAGGGCCGGCCGGCGGAGGGCGCGGGGGGTGCGGAGTGACTCGGAGGGGGGACTGCTGCAGTCTGAGCAGCAGGCGCGCGAGGTGCGACGCGGGCGGCGTCGCGAGTGGAGGCCGAGTGGTGCCCTGATTCTGGAAGAATTTCCAGAATCAGACGTCTGGGTTGATAGCCAGACGGCGAGGGCGACGTCTGGAAGACCATCCAGACGTTTGAAAGGTGAGTTTTCCATCTCCTTCCTTCCTGTCGACTGACCGTACTGAGGGAGGGAGATGGGTGTGCGCAGGCTCGGTGATTCGCCATCCATCGCGAATCAGACGTCTGGCAGTAGTACCAGACGGCGGAAGCGACCTCCAGACGTCCGAGGTGACCATCGGACGTCTGGGAGCTAGGCCAGACGTCCCCGCAGACTTTTGGATGTCTGGGAAACCACGCTGAACAGGTAATTCTCTGATCCACTTTTTAAGACATCTGGAAGAAGTTCCAGACGTCTGATTTTGCACAGTGTCGTCATTTTTGACCCGTTTAGGGCCCGTTCGGGTTCTGTTTTCCGCGATTCGAGTTGTGTTCTTTTCAGAATTAATTCCTGTACCTGTCTACAGTAGCTATACACTATTTTGAGACACTCCTTGTGTTTGATCCTTGTGATAGGACCCCGTTCTATTGCAGTCTCGGGGGTCGCGGAGGCACGCGGGATTCCCGACCACGCCCCCATTTCTCCCGTTGTACTTGGTAGAGTGGCTTTAAGTTATTAATAAAATCTGTTAAATTATGGAACCATAAATAGAACCTAGGACATTGCATGAATCCAAGGAATGAGAAATAGATGGAATGATAGCTCCTAGGTGTTGCATGAATCCTAGGGCTGGAAAACTAGATTGTATGATAGATCCTAGGATATGGCATGAATCCTAGGATGGGAAAACTAGTGGAATGTATAATACTGCAGTCTTGGAAAATGGAAAGAGATATAAAGCTGCCTGTAATTTGAATTAACAGCTGCCTGTTGTGAACAAATAACGTGGTTGAGAACATGGATTGTAAGAATGTGAAACTGGAAAGTGAAACCTGGAAGTTTGAGTAAAAAGGATGGAACCCTACGGGGAAGTAGGAGTAGAACTCCTGGAAAGTGAATGGAATAGTATTGGGGAAGTGAGCTGGCCCTTGAGTACGGAATACCAAGGAGAGCGACTGTCCCCCTGTTTAGTGCAGAGCGGAGCTAGCCGCCCCAGGGACCCGGGGTTTGGACTGGCCACTCTGTACCGACTTGCTGGCCCTCGCGTACGTAGTACCGAGGAGAGCTACTAGTGTAGGGAGGTACTAGCTACCCCACAGGCCCCGGGGTTCTGCTAGCCTCCCACACCGACTTGTTAGGCTCGCTGGGGCAAACCAGGGTAGTCAGGCGAGGGTGCGCGGACTGTGGAGGGGCAAGGCCCCGGTTTGGTTACTGTGGAGGGGTTGGACCCCTGTTACTGAGAGGGCTCTGCCCTGGACTGGTTCCGTGCTGTGCTTTGGGCGCACCCGTTAATGGAAACGACTGACCGCGTGCCAGTACGGGTTAGCTACCTGTGCGTTTATCGCGCGTGCCGTAGTCACCATTACGTCTGTCAGTGACCTTGGGGTGGTTGACTGAGGGTAGGATCACCACGGGGGACTCTCCCGGCTAGGAGAGCACCACGTGCTACTTCTACTTTTTGGAAAAGACTGTAATCAAGATCGTTCCCACGAGGAACATTCGAGATCAAGTGAAGGATCTGAGAAATAGATAAATTGTGAAACAATAGAAAGACGTAAATAAAGGAAGAAAGAAAATTAAAACAGCTACTGTACACTTTACTGTTTCTTTAGTTTAGCTGCCACTCTACTCAGCGTTTTGCTGACGTGTTACACTCGTTACCTTTCAGGACCAGGTGTTGAGCAGCCAGGGTCAGCGGCTGCAGAGGACGCTGGGCCGAGTAGGGTCCAGTAGAGTTACCACTGTCTTTTGTACCTCTTTGTTTCCGTTATAGTGAGTAGTTCTTGTTTCCGCTGTACTTTTCTTTACCTGCAGTTCATGTTATATGATAAATGTTGTTCTACTGCTGTGGTGGTATATACTGTAGTAGTTTCTTTCCTTACTGCTGTACTTTCTTACTGTTAGTTATATTCATGCTGAATGTGGTTTATTTTACTGCTCTTTTGGTTACTTCCTCGTTGGACGACTAGGTCTTGGGATTAGTCGAGTCGGTCCGATTCTCGTGTCTCGTAGGGACTTGGGAACCGGGTCGTTACACACCATTCCGCCCACAACCGGCCACCGCACGCCCCTATAGTGGCCGGCCAGGCTTCACCGCGCACACCAGCCAACACCCGCAGGCCACCGCACGCCCTGTCGTGCTCCTTCGCCGCGACCTAATTCTCTCCACACACTCTGTCGCGAAGTCCCGCCCGCAAGCCAGTAGCTGGAGCCACTCTTCCGCGCGTGCACCGAGCCATTCGTACTCACAACATCGGGTGCAAGCGGTTGCGCGGATTGCCGGGCCACTGTAGCCACTGTTCACGTGTTTCTGCCAAACGCTATGGCTACAGTGGGGTGACCGGTAAGTTTCTCACTTATCCGGTCACCCGGTGCACCGCAACCGGCCTTCGCCCGCACGTGCGTCTAGCCCTGCGTCCCGCTCCAGCGCCCTTCCGTGCGTCTGCGTACGGTCCTCTGCTAGTGACTGCTCCCACCCACATCTGCACTCGTGTGGGTCTGCGTGTGCCTGCTCTAGCTCTCCGCGCAGCGCTATGCGCTGCGGTCCTCTCTCCGCGCCCACTCCCTCCAGCGCGCTCTTCTCTGCGCGCATACGTGCCTGCGCATGCGCGCGTGGACTCCAGACGGCGCTTGGAAGCTTCAAACGCCTTAACCACGCCAACTCCAGCTCTCTCTCTCTCTCTCTCACACAGCACTCTCTCACTCTCTTTACCGACACTTACACACACACACTCAGACTCTCATACACACACACACACCTATACTCTACTTTATGCATATATATATGTACATATGTATATTTATATATATATATATATATACTTATATACATATATATATATATACATATATCTATACATATATTAGTATTTATATAACTATGTATTAGTCTATATACATACATATACATACATACATACATATATATATATATATATATATATATATATATATAAACACATATATACTTACATATATTTATATACATATATATATATATACATACATATATCTATATATATATTATTACCTATATACCTAAGTATAAGTATAGATACATATATATATATATATACATATATACACACCTACTTATACATATATATATATATATATATACATACATATATACATATATATCTATATATACATATACATATATATATATACACATATCTATCTACATATATCTATATACATATATTACTATATATATATATACATACATTTATATACATCTATATAGTTATATATACATACATATACATATATATATATATATATCTATACATATATCTATCTATACGTATAGTTACATCATATAAATATATACTTATATATATTTACATATATACATATATATATATATACATATAACTACATATATACCTATATATTTATAACCATATATACATATAGATATATTTACATATATACATATATATATATATACATTTTCACATTACTTACCATACGTTGTATCGCGGGAATATCTGCACCAGTTGCTGATATTCCCCGATACATGCGTATAGAAAGCTTGTTCGCACTCGTCTTCCACCATCCATCTTACACTCCACGCAGCACCTCGTTCTGCTGGTTGCATCTTTCTAGACGACGACCGACTTGACACCGTGCTACACTCCATCTCCGCCTCCACCCCCACCCCTTTATACATATATAGTATATACATATATATTTACTATAGTTACTTTACTTCTGCTTCTCTTTCTTGCCAATAAAAGGATAAAAAATATATAAAAGAGAAAAGATAATCGTTGACTTGCAGGTACTCCATCTTGCGAATAGCAAGACCCGTTTTGGAACCCTGATTTGGCTCAAAGCCAAGAACCTAATTTTGAGGGTGTGCCTCAAGGACCAAGTCATCAGAAAAAAATCTTAAATAGAAAAACACCAAAAACACAATAAACAAACGAAAGAGATTTGTTGTAGGAAAGGCGTAGAAACTTGACTTCTAACCCCACTTCCCTGAGTTTGACCCTAGGCCTAAAAGTGACCAAGATAAAATTAAGTAGGCCAGGTAAAATCTTTTGTAAAGAGATGGTTAGGCTCGATTTAGGTTAACCACTATACACACTTCAACGATAAAATCACCATATTAACACACCTATCCGAGTCCTGACCACCATCTTTTCTGGCGCCGTTGCCGGGGAAGTGCGCCTTCAAGTAAGTTTCTATTCCATTCCTTTCATTTTTCTCTTCTCTCTTCACGGGTGTCTCTGTTTTTGGTGTGCAGGTAAACCTATTGCAAGAAGAAGACAGGCAGATGAAGTCGGAAACATGGGTAGATCCAAGGCGGGAATGAGAGCGTGAAGACGCTGACACCGCACTGGAGCTCCGCACATGTTGCTGCACAAGTAGGTCTTTCTTTCTTAACAACCTAGGTTAACTTGTAACCTTAATAATAAAAAAAAACTAAAAACTAAAAAACTAGAAAAACTTCTTGGGATCTCTTGGGACAAGTGGATTAAAATTCACTTGTTTTATTGATTGCCTTTACTCCCACCGCCCCAGGATTTCCTGCCTTACTTCGCTAGCAAAAATCCAAGAATCCTGATTCTTGAATTTTTCACTGTGTGAAGTATTCTTTGAGGCAAACATAAAAAGATTGATTGCACCCCTCTTTGCCTTACTTATCTGCAAATTCGAGATCACATTTTTGGTGGGGAGACTTGGAATTGAGTTGATTCCAACCCCACCACGACTTTTCAACTTGCCTAAGATTCAATCCCGAATACTTCAACCCCAACAATTTGATTTTCCTTATCTTTTGGTTGGGCCTTGTGTGTGGAAATCATTTTTGGTGATTGGAAGCACTTGAATTGAAGTGCTCTGGCTCCCTTTCACACTAATCTAAAACTGATTCGTTCATCCACACAAAGAAATCTCCATCTAGGGTAGCCCATTACATTTCAGCATGCATTAACCAATTGACATTGAAGAAGTGTTTGTTGGGCTTAGAAGAAAACTTGTATTTTCTCAAAACCCGGAGAGTGGTTGAATTGGTATTTCAGCGAAATCCTAAAATCCATACTACTTAAGGCTGAATTCTAAAAGCCATTCACCAATTAAAAACTTCAATTCGGGGAGATTTCCCTATTGCATGCTTGTTTTACACACTCATAAAATCAATCACTGGCATTACCCGTAAACAATGCCCTTCACATTCCAAAAGCACTTGATCCTAAGCCTCTAACTAAAATTGGTAGTAACTTGACCCTTATTAAGGATTGGAGGTCTAACTACCTACGTGTAGCGCCTACGTGTTGGTGAGGGTTCTTGCGTGCTATCGGGTGTCTAAGACTGGGGCAAACGGCCTTTCAATCTGGCCCGGTGGTTCCGCGATGCTCGCATTCGGTTCCGTAGTTTGTGATAGTAGGTAACTTAGATCTTTAGGTCTAAGGGCACACTGTAGAGGTTAGGAATTTGATTGAATTGATTTGTCATCAATATACCTTTGCGGTGTCATTTCTCTCATCTCTTTTCCCTTCGTATCCCCCCCAATTCTTCCTATGGTAGTGCATGTTTGGGTGGAGGTCACAAAACCTTGAATTGTTTGAATTGCCTGATAAATCTAGAAGAGAAGCCGAATCATCCTCCTCCTCCATAAACATGGCTGCATGCCCACCCCCAAACCCTGAGGGAGGAAACCGCCCTCAAAACCCACTAGGTGGTGGAGCCTTAGATCCCATAACCCGCCTCCAAGCCCAAATGGAAATGTATAATGAACAAATTGAGGCCATTAGGGAAACATTGGAAGAAATGCAGAACCCTCCTGAACGGGAGGATCCTAGGTCTCTGAGCTCCTATCAGAATCCTGCTGCTACAGAGACCATAAGACAAATTCGGGTCCCCATGGGCGAGGATGACTTTGAATTAAAACCTAACATAATTGGCCTGATAAATTTTCACTTCCATGGTCTTGCAAGTGAAGATCCTTTTCTCCTCTTGGAAGACCTAACCCGATTAGCTTGACCTGTTAAACCGAGAAATATCGGGTTGCTTATAGTCCTCATGAAAATGTTCCCATTTTCATTGCGGGATAAAGCGTCGCAGTGGCTACGCACCCTTGGGAGAACCATCCACTCTTGGGAAGAGATGCGAACAGCATTTCTCAAGAAGTTCTTCCCAATTGGGCGAACCAATGCGCTTCACCGTGCTATCACTTTATTTACGCAACAAAACGGTGAACAATTTCATGAGGCATGGGAGAGATATAACGACCTCCTTAGGAAGTGTCCGCACCACGGTCTGCCTAAGTGGCATATAGCCCAGATTTTCTACTATGGGCTAAACGAGACTTTGAAGCAGATTGTAGATGCTTCCTGTGGAGGTAATTTTATGAATAAAGACGAGAATGGAGCATTCGAATTGTTTGAAAATATGAGTGAAAACTCAATGAACAATGCCTCCATTGTCACCTTTAATCGTACCAACCTGCCCCAAAATATCCACAAAGTTGACATGGGACCCTCCCATTCATCCACTGATATTAGCCTTATCGCATAGAAATTGGATGAAGTCTCCGTCGTGCATAAGAAGCTGGACGAGCTTCTGGCCAACCCCGCTCGTCCTATGGCAAACACCCCCACTTCACCACTTCGTCACAATCCCAATTCTTCCAACACCAGGCTTATCTTGAGAAACCTCGTAAGACCTTCCTTACTGAGTGTCGCACCGAGCGACTTGGTAAGTCATGTGGAACTAGCTTCTACGAGGCAGTATTTTGACACAGAGGACCAAGCCTCCGTGTGCTCGGACGCATACTTTCATGCGAACGCGTCTTCTGGCATAGAAGATGCTTGCGCCCTGGGGAACAACCCGTTCTCTGCCACTTATAACCCAGGGTGGCGAAAGCATCTGAACTTCGCATGGTCCAACAACCCGCAGCGCCAAAACCCTGCAGGTGGACCAATGCGACCGTCCGCACCCGTCATCCCAAGGGCCCAGTCTAATCCTATGGCGAATCCGCCATCAGGCCCTTGCGTACCGCAAACCGAACACGCATCAAGTCCTCTTGATAAATTGATGTGAATTATGATGGAAATGTCAAAGCGCCATGAAGAGAACATGACCTCTCTTCAGCACCAATTGGCACAGCAGAATGTTGAGATCAGTCAACTATGTATGGCAACTCGATCTCAGGGCACTCTTCCCACCCAACCTGTTCCAAACCTGCGAAATTTCGTACCCCGTGGTCCTCAACCACAGGTACGACCTTCTCAGGGGTAGGTTAATCAGATTTTGCAAGCTTTGAGCATTCCACCAGGATTTCTGGCTAATCCCACTGCAGCACCGCACTCTTATGTCCCTATTGCAAACCCTCCTCCGCCGTATGATCCCACTGAACCCGCATCGTCTAATACTATCACTACGAGGAGTGGTAAGCAGACTGGAGACCGGCGCCAATGCCCGGGCCTCCAAGCTACGGATGGGAGCCCCATCCGATGTGGCATCCACCACCATTCGGGCCATTTTATTGGCCATGGTAGGTGAGGTAAAAAATTCTTTACCTTATCCTTTTATCATAAGCATTTAGATAGGGGGAAATTATAAGCTAATTGTCAATTTTAAGGGGGAGATATAAGGTAGCTAAATTTCCTTTAGAAAGAGGGAGAAAAATAATAGCTATCTTGTTGTTATAAAAAAAGGGGGAGGCATTACCTTTGTCAAAAGAAATTTATAGAAGAGCATGTTTTAAGGGGGAGTTATAGGAAATGTAAAATCAATTAAACCTTTTTGATAATGTCAAAAAGGTTGAGGATTTTTTGCATTATTATTTATGGCTTTGTCATCATCAAAAAGGGGGAGATTGTTGGTGCTAGAGCACCACGATCATTTGTTTTGATGATAACAAAACACGTGTTATTTAACATTTGCACTTGGAGTCTTAGATTTTAGGTCAATTGCAAATGTAGACGTGTTTAGACGGAATTCGAGCTCGCATCCAGGACGGATTGGAGGAGCTTGATGGAGAACAGAAGAGATTCGCGAGGAGCGCTAGATTGACGATGGAAGGACAAGAAGAATAGGATAGAATTTTGTTTAATCCTTTCATGTACTTTTATCTTTATTTTGCTTGCTCTTTTTATTTCCTTAGAACATTATGTTAAAGAGCCTCAAAGTACCCTAACAGTAGTCCTAGGAACACCTGCATAACCCTAGGATACTTAGATTTTCTGTAGAGAACTTAGAAAACCAATATAGGGTTTAAACAACACTTCCAGACATCTAATTCCCAAATCAGACGTCTGATAAAGTGTTTTAAGATGTCTGACTGTTGATTCAGACGTCTGATAACTATTAGGCTGGACATAGTTAGTTCTGTCTGATGAAATCAGACATCCAGACCTTAGACCAGACGTCTTAGGAGATGTCTGATGACTTTGCCAGACGTCTAATTAGTGGACCATTGGCTGGCCTAGCAAACACTCAAGAATATGACCGTTAGAGCCTTATCAGACGTCCATAGGACTGTCCAGACGTCTGAGAATTGACCGTTTTGCCTCGGCTGACCCAAAATCTCTTCTCAGAGATTTTCTAGCCATTGCAACGTTTGGAAATCCATTCCCACAGAAAAAGTAGGTTTCCAGACATCCAGACATAGTGCCAGATGTCCTATATGTCGTCTGATGGACTTGCACTAGAACCCTGTTTAGATCTGATCCAAGTCAGGAAGAGACCCGCCCAAAATCAGACGTCTGACCTTGAAATCAGACGTCTTAAAGTGAACTTCCAGACGTCTGATGCCAGAATTAGATGTCTGATAAGCCTGTCAGAACAATGATTGTTCCTGATTTCGGGGTGATTCTCTTGGGCTTTGCACCCAACGGCTATAGAACCTTTCCTAAGCCTTCCAAAGCCTTCCTAAGGCCTCTATAAATAGAGGGGAACCTTTGCAACACAAAAACACACCTAGAGACACCAAGACACACCTAGAGACACCAAGATACACAAGAAACAATTTGTATTACACTTTCCACTCTCTTGTGTCCTAGCTCGCTCTTGCTCTCCAAGCTCAAGTTCCATTCTCTTGAGAGCATGAAGCTGTTGCACACCCGCTCTCCCGCCGTAGTTCACGAGAGCGAAGTTGCGCCGTCGCGTGGCTCACGCACCGCGTCATCAACTCGATGCACTCCTTTCAAAGGGGAGTTTCCTAATTCCTATAGAAGCTAGGTTTAATATTACTTTGTTGGCTCTATAGGATTATTTATTTTATCTTTGTTATTTGGTTGGGTATTCGCTTTGCGAATTCCTGTCTCCTTCGCGAGACAAAATCCTTCTCGTGGAGAGAAGGGGTTGAGGTACGCTACCCTCGTTTAAGTAGCGTGGTTGTAATTGAGGTTGAATCACCCTCGTTTTAAAGTGATTCGGTTTAGTGGATTTTGATCAACTTGGTTGATCGGAAAATCCTAACTCGAGAGGGTTAGGTGGTGGTTTTCACCCAGTTTGGGTTTCCACCTAAAAATACTTTGTGCCTTTTGTGTGATTGTTATTTTGTGAAGATTGTTTATTATTTATTTCCGCAATTATTATGTCATCCCTCCTGGTAGGGTCGAACCTTCAATCCGGGCTACTCACCGCTGGTCCATACTCTTGAAGACCGGATTGCCCTTTCTTTCTCTACAAATCAGGCAGATTTGCAACTCCACACTGGGACTTTGAGCCCATATACTTCTCACTAGGGCTATTCCTTTTTGGATCCATCTATCCAAGAAGCCCCCCTTCTTGGCCAATCTGAAGGCCAATTTCTTCCTCCTGACTTGTTCTCCAACCTGCTTGGGACACTCTCGTCCCAAGAAATGCCAGACCCTTCACCATCCACTCCTGAGCTAAAAGAGCTACCTTGTACACTTAAGTATGTTTTCTTGGGACCAAATGAAATGCTCCCTGTAATCATCAGTTCCAAATTGACTAGGGAGCAAGAGTGCAAACTAACGAAGGTCCTCATAGAACACAAGGCAGCTATTGGATGGTCTTTATCAGGCTTATCTGGCATTAGCCCCTCCTACTGCACTCACCGTATATATACGGAGGAGGAGGCTAGACCTTCCCGCGAGATGCAGCGACATCTCAGCCCTAACATGCGGGAGGTCGTTAAGAAGGAAATTATTAAGTGGCTGGATGCAGGTATAATCTACCCGATCAGCGATAGCCCCTGGGTGAGTCCGATTCACTTTGTGCCCAAGAAGGCAAGACTCACCATCCATGTCAATGACAAGGGCGAATCCATCCCTACACGCACTCCTACATCTTCGAGAGTGTGTGTAGATTATAGGAAACTCAATGCTGCAACTAAGAAAGATCACTTTCCGCTATCTTTCATTGACCAAATCCTGGAGCGGTTAGTAGGAAATAAATTTTTCTATTTCTTGGATGGATTCTCAGGATATAACCAGGTGGCAATTGACCCCCGGGACCAAGAGAAAACCACTTTTAGCTGCCCCTTCGGCACCTTTGCATTTAGGAGGATGCCGTTTGGACTTTGTAACGTGCCAGCAACTTTCCAGAGATGTATGCTGGAAATATTCAATGACATGGTGGGTGACTTTCTCGAGGTCTTCATGGATGACTTTTCGGTCTTTGGACCATCTTTTGATGACTGTCTTGCAAACTTGACTCGTATCCTTAGGAGATGTATTGATGTAAGCCTCGTGCTTTCCTGGGAAAAAAGTCATTTTATGGTGCACTAGGGAATTGTTCTCGGGCATATCATCTTCGATAGGGGTATCGAGGTTGACAGAGCTAAGCTTGACGTGATTGCTGATTTACCTGTGCCTGGCTCTGTCAAACAAATCCGCTCCTTCTTGGGACACGTTGGTTTCTATAGGAGATTTATCAAAGATTTCTCCAATATTTCTCGAACTTTAACTCATCTCCTATCAACCGATGTACCCTTTGATATGGGCCCCGACTGCATACGAGCATTCACGCAGCTGCGTAATGCTGTCACCAAGGCCCCTGTTCTCTAGCCACCTGATTGGTCCCTCGACTTTGAACTCATGTGTGACGCTTCCAACCTTGCAGTCGGAGCCATCTTGGGACAAAGACGCGATAGGCACCCCTTTGTGGTGTACTACGCCAGTAAGACGTTGGACAAGGCCCAGCGTAATTATACTACCACTGAGAAAGAACTACTGGCGATCCTCTTTGGGCTGGAGAAATTCCGCTCTTACCTTCTGGGCTCTCACGTTCTTGTTTTCACTGATCACGTGGCCATTCGCCATCTCATGCATAAGAAGGATGCCAAGCCTAGACTGATTCGTTGGATCCTTCTGCTCCAAGAATTTGACTTTGAGATCCGCGATAAGGCCGGAGCCTAGAATGTTGAGCTGATCATCTTTCCAGACTGGACCCTGACCATATTGGACTTACTCTGCCGATCAATGAAAATTTTCCTGATGAGCACCTATTGGCAATTAATGTGGCAAGTGGACCTTGGTATGCTGACATTGCCAATTACCTTGCTTCTGGATCCCTTCCATGAGGTTGGCCTAAAAACCAGCGCGAGCGTCTCATGGTAGAAGCAAAGTATTATTTCTGGGATAATCCACTTCTTTTTCGGATAGGTGCTGATCAAATCATCCGTCGCTGTATTCCTGATAGCGAATTCCCCAGTGTGTTATCCTTCTGCCATGATCAAGCCTGCGGAGGCCATTTCTCTGGGAGGAAAACTGCAGCCAAGGCGTTGTAGTGTGGTTTCTTTTGGCCCTCCCTTCACTAGGATGCACACACTTATGCTAATCATTGCACTAGGTGCCAGTTGTTAGGGTCAATGTCACGTCATGACATGATGCCCTTGCAACCCATCCTAGCTGCAGAAATCTTTGACATTTGGGGAATTGATTTCATGGGTCCCTTTCCTCCTTCCAACGGCTTTGAATTCATCCTTGTGGCTGTTGATTATGTTTCGAAATGGATCGAGGCTATTCCCGTGCATCGTGCTAACCATGTTATATCCACCTGATTTGTCAATGACCACATCTTTGCACGCTTTGGGATCCCTCGAGCCATTATCTCGGATGGAGGAAGCCACTTTACCCATGCTTCTTTTCGGGCACTTCTAAGGAAATACTGAGTCCACCATCGTATCGCATCCCCGTATCATCCTTAGATGAACGGCCAAGCAGAAGTGTCGAACTGGCAAATCAAGCAAATTCTCCAGAAAACGGTTTGGCCTGACCGTAAGGATTGGTCTGAAAAGCTGATTGATGCACTTTGGGCGTATCAGACTGCCTTCAAGGCTCCCCTTGGTATGTCTCCATATAGAATCATTTACGGGAAGCCTTGTCATTTTCCCGTGGAGTTGGAGCACCGCACTTATTGGGCGGTTCGCCAATGTAACCTCGACCTAGACCTGTGTGGTCGGGAAAGGAAACTCCAACTCCAGGAGCTGGAAGAGCTCCGTCGTGAAGCCTATGATTCTGTTTTAACTTTCAAACAACGCACTAAGGCTTTTCACGACAGCCGTATTCGGCGGAAAGAATTTGAGCCATCTCAGCAAGCTTGGCTCTATAATGCCTGGCTCAAATTCTTTCATGGGAAACTGAAGTCCAAATGGATTATTCCTTTTCTGGTCTCAAGACCATTTCCCAACAGGGCCGTTGAGATTGAAGATCCCAAATTTGGGCACAAATTTATGGTCAATGGGCAATGTTTGAAACCCTATCTGACTCATGAACCTGCCCCCATTAGAGAAACCGTTGCCCTACTGGAGGGTAACTAATTCTTTGCCTCATTCTGAGTCCAGCTGGGGAAGTTAAATTCAGCGCTCGTTGGGAGGCACCCCAACAACACTCACTATCCACCATCACTTTTCACTTCACTATCTCGCTCACTTCACTTTTCACTTCACCACCTACCATCCACCCACCCTACCACCCTGCTGTATACCCTGCACTTCAGCTCTCGTTACCCGATCTTTCGTCCTTTCTCTACCCTTCCCTGCATGCATATGAGGACATAGCATCGTTTGGCATGGGGGGGTGGATAGGCATCCATAGGATCTGGGTATTTTAGGGTATCATGCAGTTTCTATATATATATATAACAAAAAAAAAGGTGTTTAGTAATGATCTGAAGGCTGAAACAAAAATACAATAAGTGTTTATGGATATTCAACCTCTGTTTTGAAGACTTTCCAGGCCACAGAAGCTTGATTCGCTTAGGCTCGGTTTAATTCACTTGAGCATTGACAAAATAGATTTGAATCTCTCCTAACTAAGGATGTATTCTTGTACCTGAGACACCAGTACAGGATCCGTTGGTTTGCTTCTACTTGAGAGCCTAAGTAATCTAGGTTTACACTACACATATCAAGAAAGACCAGGTGAACATAAGATCAAACCCTAGTGTTCATTAGGGAAGGTGGAGTCCTTACCTGTGCGCGCAGGTAGACTTTTTATCCCAGGTTTTAGTCTTGTGTTTAGGAGAAACTCTTTCCACCAAAAAGAAACTCTCCCACTAAAAAGAAAAAAAGTGTGCTCCTCCAAATAATGTTGTAAGAGATATACTGACACGTGTTTCAAAAAAAAAAGTTAGTATATCTCACAAACATTTGTAAAATCTTCTTCCTAAAAAAGTTCTTCAGGGCAAATACCTGTTTTGTTTGAGCCACAAATGTCAGAAAATGGGAGTTGAATTTTTCTTCATCTTTTTAAGGGTCAATCTGAAGACACAAGCTGAAACTGGGACCAACCTGTACTTAAAAATTCGTGAAACCCTGGGCTTGAGTCTTAATGTTCATCTGGTCAGTCTTGGTCCTTCACTAAGCACAAGCCATAACCTCTTGAGCTCTCGAGTACGGCAAAAACCTCCCGAGCCCTGGAAATCGTACTTAAGGTTTAAATATTAAGAGTCCTGGTTAGTCGAGAGATGATCTATGTCATGTGAGACTTAAAGTACTGGTAGTCTTCACTACAATTGGTTCTCACAATATCCAACAATAAACACAACTATGTCGCCTCAAGAAGAAAATCTTCAGCTTAAGATCATTTCTAAATACTACAAAAAAAATGTTTTGCTAGAGACTAGCAAAAGATAGGCATGGGGGTATGATAGCACCGCAAAAATACACCTGCAATTGTCCCATCTTGTGCTATTTCCTAGCATTAGCAATGCATATTAGGTTTCCATAGTCACATTTGTGAAAATACATGCACGCATGCATTTAATTGAGAGGGGAGGAGAGTGAATAAAATAGCCTCGCAATTACATTTTTCCTCAAGTGCTGCTTTGCAAAATTCACCATTTTTTATTTTAATTTTATTTGGCTTTGAAACTCTTCCCACGGCTGCATGGAATGGCCTCTCCCTCGCTCCATGTCCTGCTTAGCCATTCCTTGCTCAAGCTCTCCCTACAGCCGCATGCAAGCCATGCACAGCCAGGGCATGGCTGTGCATGCTTTCTTCTTCTATAAAAATAGGGTGGCTTCTTCTTTTTCAAAGGAGCCTGGTCCTCCACACAAAAAATCCAACAGCAGCTTCTCCTTCCAGGACACCTTCCCCTCCCCCTCTCCCTCCATACGCAGGACCTCCTCCTCTGAGGAGCCACTCTGCGAGTAGGAGACCATCACTATGGTGCACACCCACCACCGTGAAGCCACCACCGCCCAGCTCATCAAGGAGCCGGTGGGTGTGGTGGTCTTTTCTTCCCTGTTTCAATGTCCAAAGCCACTTCAGCCATTGGAGCAGGAGCTTCAAGCTTTGAAGCTCAAATCTCGGCACGCAGCAGCAGCAGCCACCCTAGCCCTTTCCGCGCACGCCTGCAGGCTACCCTCGCCTCCAGCGTGCACCTGCAGGCGCCCTTGCCTCCTGCTTCTTCGCGCTGCACTCACCTTTCTGCCCGCAACCGACCACCGCACGCCCCTGCAGCGGCCGGCCAAGCTTCTCTGCTCACACCAGCCAACACCCGCAGGCCACCGCGTGCCCTATCACGCTCCTTCGCTATGACCTAGCCCTCTCCGCATGCTCTGTCGCGAAGTCCCGCCTGCAAACTAGCAGCCGGAGCCACTCTTCCGCGTGCGTGCTGAGCCGTACGCACTCACAGCACCGGGCGCAAGCGGGTGCGTGGCTCGTCCGGCCACTGTGGCCATTGTTCACGCGTTTCTGCTGAACACTGTGGCTACAGTGGGGTGACCGGTAAGTTTCTCACTTATCCGGTCACCCGACGTGCTGCAACCTGCCTTCGCCCGCGCGTGCGTCTCGCCCCGCGTCCCGCTCCAGCCCCGCCGGTGCATCTGCGTGTGGTCCTCTACAGCGTTCGCTCCCACCCGCGTCTTCGCCCGCGTGCGTCTGTGTGCGCCTGCTCCAGCTCTCCATGCAGCACTGTGCACTGCCGTCCTCTCTCCGCGCCCACTCCCTCCAGCGCGCTCCTCTCTGCGCGCATACGTGCCTACACGTGCGTGCGTGGACCCCAGATGCCGCTTGGAAGCTTCAGACGCCTTAACCACGCCAACTCTAGCTCTCTCTCTCTATCTCACAACACTCTCTCACTCTCTTTACCGACACTTATACACACACACTCACACTCTCATACACACACACACCTATACTCTTCTTTATACATATATATACGTACATATATATATTTATATATATATATACTTATATACATATATATATATACACATTTCTATACATATATTAGTACTTATATAACTATGTATTAGTCTATATACATACATATACATATATTTATATACATATATATATATATATACATATATCTATATATATATTATTACCTATATAACTAAGTATAAGTATAGATACATATATATATATATATACATATATACACACCTACTTATACATATATATATATATATATACAAATATACATACATTTATATACATCTATATAGTTATATATACATATATATACATATATATATCTATACATATATCTATCTATACATATAGTTACATACATATATATATATATATATATATATATATATACTTATATATATTTACATATATACCTATATATTATAACCATATATACATATAGACATATTTACATAGATACATATATATATACATTTTCACATTACTTACCATACGTTGTATCGTGGGAATATCTGCACCAGTTGTTGATATTCCTCGATACATGCGTATGAAAGCTTGTTCGCACTCGTCTTCCACCATCCATCTTACACTCCACGTGGCACCTCGTCCTGTTGGTTGCGGCTTTCTAGACGACGACCGACTCGATACCGTGCTACACTCCATCTCCGCCTCCACCCCCACCCCTTTATACATATATAGTATATACATATATATATATACTATAGTTACTTTACTTCTGCTTCTCTTTCCTACCAATAAAAAGATAAAAAATATATTAAAGGGAAAAGATAATCCTTGACTTGCAGGTACTCCGTCTTGCGAATAGCAAGACTCATTTTGGAACCCTGATTTGGCTCAAAGCCAAGAACCTAATTTTGAGGGTGTGCCTCAAGGACCAAGATTATCAGAAAAAAATCTTAAATAGAAAAACACCAAAAACACAATAAACGAACGGAAGAGATTCGTTGTAGGAAAGGCGTAGAAACTTGACTTCTAACCCCACTTCCCCGAGTTCGACCTTAGGCCTAAAAGTGACCAAGATAAAATTAAGTAGGCCAGGTAAAATGTTTTGTAAAGAGATGGTTAGGCTCGATTTAGGTTAACCACTATACACACTTCAACGATAAAATCACCATATTAACACACCTATCCGAGTCCTGACAAGGCCTCCTAGGCCTCGCTCACGCCCTCCCAGGGCCCACACTCGCACGCCCACTCGTAGGCACATACGCGCCCACACACACACACACATGCTCATTTGGTAACCATGCGCCATGTGCTGTCGACTGAAGTGGCTATACAACAAAGACTTTTATTCCCAAGTGGCTGCTTAGATCTACCCGAGGTGGGACAAACTTATCCCATCCCAGACTGAACTTCAAGTGTTGATTTCTCCTAGCTCAGAGCTTCATTCCAAGCGAATAAAAGCTTGTTGGAGAGCTCTTGAGTTGCTCTATAGGATTGAAGTGTCAATTTGATTCAAAGGGGAAAGTAAGCTCTTCAATTTGAAGGGCGAAGATACTGGTTTATCTACGATTAAAATGGCCTGGAAAGTGAATTATTGGTAGTAAAGTCCACAGACTAGATTTTGTCTTTCAGTTGAAGTGTTAAAAGGATTAGGAGGTGAATTCCATAGCTGCTGGTGGATGTTTTGAGCACTCAGGAGCTTTAGAAGTGGTGCAGAAGCTCAGCTTCTCTGGAAGCTTCAAGATTGCTATTCAGGCTTTGAAAAGTCCTAATAGACAACTAAAGACTTGTTTAATCGATTAAAACACCTTCTAGAGGTTGTTATCAATCCATCTAGGCAGAATTTGCATTCAAATTTCACCAAAAATCCACTGTCATCAGTTTGGGTTCAAAAACAACCCAAATTTGCAGAAATGAAATCCAATCAAATTATCCATCAGAGCTCACTCAAATCTCTTTAAAATCATTCACAAACATTCCAGAAACATCTTCAACTCATCAATTTGTCAAATTGAATCTAGAATCTAAGAATTAGACTCAGGTTTGATTAATAAGCCTCAAATTTTGACTTTCTGAATTAAACCTTTTCTCAGGGAATTAAAACCTTAAACAACATCCCTTCAGTCTCAGGAACATGCTCAGACCCTTAGATAAGTGTTTCAATTAAGGTTTCTAGGGTTTTAGGCTCATCGCCTAAGATTGAAAAGGTGTTTGTTCGTCAGAACAACCTAAGGGTTGTTACAATGGTTTAAGCATGGAAATGGATTCAATGCACAACACTGAAGCTTCTAGACTCCTTAAATGCATCTTAAAACTAACTGTCAGACTTCTCCAACTCTATCAGAGTTGGAGAGGATGAAGACCTAATAACAACTCCAGACACTTAAATCTCAAATAAACAACCTCAACACAATCAGTGATCTTCATTTCATTGATCTGGAGCTTGTCACTTTGTTCTATAGGCTAAAGAACTAATTTTGACTCGCCAGAGCTTGCCGAAGCTCTGGTGAGTCCAGAAAAAGAGTGAAATTGTACATAGATTGTGAAATTGTGCCATTAAAGATTTGAAAAGGTTCCTGAGGTCACAAGGAACCTCAGGAACAAGTTAGTTCCTTCAATTGTTCATTAGAGTAATGATTTAACAGTAAATTCATTTTTCAAAGGTTCTGAGTTGAATTAAGCTCAAGACTTGTTTTCCCACTCAATTGAGTGGAGAAAACAAGTCAACAGATGATTACGATCATAAATATATATATAATTAATGATTTCAACTACTCCTGAGCCGCCATTGACAGTGAGCTCAGGAGCTTAACTAAGATTGGGTGTTTAGATTATATGTGGTATTTACTTGAATTAAAGTGATGATTAGGATCCTTAGGAGATGAATAGGTGATGAAGGACACAATGAAGGTAGAAATAAGTCAACTACTACTGCCATGGATAGCAGAAGTAGTCGATGGAGGTGGAGGTGGTTTAGGCGATTTAATGATCAGATAAGTAATTAAAGATGTTAGAAATGATTGTGGAAGATAGAAGAGTGTGAAAAATGACTTAAAAAGATGAAATTAATGCTCCTGAGAAGCTCAAGGAGCTCACCGGAGTTGAGGAAGATGAAAGCTAAATCTAACATTATAGCTACCTAAGCTACATAACTAACTAACTAAACTAACCTACCAACCTAGTCTACTGTTACCTAGACGAAGGGGATAGAGGATCTCCGTCGATGGCTCATAATGGAGGAGGAAATCAGAGGGTTGTTGAAAGATCTTCGGCGGGCGGTTGTGAGGTGAAGTAGAGGAGAGCTCCTAGTCAGCGCTTGTCAGAAGACGCGGCTGACTTCGGCGGAGATCCAGAGCTATTGAAGATGGATGGAGGAAGTCAGATGAGGCAAAGGAAGTTCGCCGGAGTTTTGGAGAGAATAACCTATTGGGTCGGCTCAGTGAAGAAGAGGGAAGAGAGCCAACTTGGTGGAAATCGAGGGTGTCAGGGGGTATTTATAGTTGATAGCAATTGAGAAGGAGGTGGAATCTGGACGAATTTGTGACTAGGAGGGGAATAACCACTGGTGTCTTCTCCAACGTTGGTGAGGTTATCTCCAACCCTAAAATAGGATTTTGGCATCATCCAGATTAGTGGATGAAAAGGGGATGGTGAGCACAAGCTTCAGGAGCTTGGAGAAGAAGGGATGACGTCGTCTTGGCGGTGATCAAGTGGTGGATGCACCTTCAGTCGTCAGCTGTCCAGACGGGTGAAGAAGAGAAGAAGAAGTTCAGGGACTTGTTTGTAGTGAAACCTAAGGACCTAAGTGGAAAATAAGGACCAAATTGAAATAAAATTTAAGGACTAAAATGTAAACTCAGGTTTTCAAGGTTTATTTTGATTTAAATCTTTTTCAATTTTTTATATGTGATTATAAATAAGATAATTATTATATTTAGACCTTGAATTTACATTTTTGACCTTTTTAGATTAATTTATTTAATTAAGTAATGTTACTTAAGTTATTACATACTTAGGTATATATTGTGCTTAAGTTAGTTAACACATTAATTAGATGAATAATTGATAATATTTCAAGTCCAATTATTAATTAGATTATTAAAATATTAATTGGATGATAATATAGCATTTTTAACTTATTTTAAGGTCCTTTACTATTTATCCCTTATTTAATAATTAACCCATATATTCACATATTTCTAGCTAATTAACTAGGAAGACTAGTTAATTAGGGGTAATTAGAGACCATGATGAGCTTCTCATCATACCCCTAAGCCAAAGTTTTTCTAGTCCCTAGCAAAATTAACTAAGAATATGATGATTTAAAGCACTTGGGTTTAAATTAATATAAATGAGAACCAAGTAGAGGAAAGCTTAGGTCAGAGAATTTTTAGATTTAATATAAATAACTAATATACAGAGCATTCTGTGAAAATTTTCTTACTTACACTTATACTCAAAACATTTCCAAAACACACTTTATTAAAAACAGTGTTGTTAACAAGAATTTTATCAAAAATTAGAATCTCAAAAATCTCTTATTCTTTGTAACCATTCTTAACCCTTAAAACTTAGAATATAAAGTGTTTTAAGAAAACAAAACCAACGAGTTGAAAATTAAATTTTAACTCAAAAACTCAATAGACTTAAGTTAATCTTTGTTTTTGATATTTGATTTCTATCAATCTAAGTATAAGCAAATTAACCAGATATTCATTATTAATCAAACTTAGAGTAGTAAAACTTTAATCTACTAGCCTACAACACTAAGGACAACTTCTAGACCTAGGATTTTGTCAATTCTTCTCCTTTAGGTCTCAACTGTAAATCCTCAAAACCTAATTTCTTAGGCTTCATTGCCCAATACCAAGGTTCAGTAGCTATGATTTTCAAACATCTATGCTTTGTGAAGAGAGTTGTCCTAAAGGCATCCAAATTTGCAAAAATCTAGATCTTAAGACATCAATTTCCAATCCTAATTATTCCAATTCAAGCCTTTGGCTTGGCCTTACTCAGGTTTGGTTGCTTTCTCCTCACCAGTTTTCTATCCTGAGGTCAATACTTTTTGTGTATATCTCCTCGGTGGACCACTGGGTCTCTTATTCCTAATTTTTATCTCCATATTTTTTTTCAACTTTTCTATAGGTTAGATCACCCATATGTAGCGACGTGTTATTTTATTTGATGGAAGGGTAGCATTTATTTATACTGAGATGCTTTATTTTTATGGAAAAATTGCATAAGTACCCATTTGTAGTGAGGTACTTAACTGCAGGGTGTTTTATTTTATTTTTTTATTTTTTTCCCCCTTTTCATTTTCTTACTAACTTTATTCTCCAAATCTTTCTCTAGGTGAGTGGCACATCCTTCACCCTTTTAAGAACCGCCCCACGGAAATCCTTGGACTAAAGAGGATTCAGAATCGATCTCTTAACCTCTGTGTTTTCATAGTCTCAGATGCCAACAGGACAATTCTATGTGTGTGAATTTTAGATGTTTAGGTTACTTAGCTCTCAAACCAGAGCTTGGACAACAAATCCATTCACTCTTAAGTTCTTTAAATTTTTAGTTTCCTCCTATAGGATCTGTCAAGACAAAAATTACCAAGTCTAGCCAAATGTCTATAGCCTGATAGACTTGTAGACTAAAATTCTACTAACTCTCTACTTAATTAACTCTGAATATCTGGCCTTTTACTTAACTTTATGATAAAATCAAATATTCAAAAAGCAAAAGTATTACTTAATCTAATTGATTAAAAAGTTACAATTTAATTCCAAAACTTAAGTTTTAAAACTTAATACATTTAAGTTTCTTAATTTCAGGGTAAGAATAGAAAAAACAAAGCTTAAAGGTTTAAAATTTGTTTTTTCAAAATGTTAAAAGTAAAAATCTAAATAAGAATTTAATGCTCTTATATACTCTATATGTTCTTTATATATTTTTTTGGTTTCTAACCTAAAAGAAAAATTAAGCTCTTAATATATCTATATATATACTTCTTTTCTTCTTTATTCTAAATGAATATACCCATTTTATTATATTTTTATGAATTTTTAATTTCCAAATTTTTGTATTTATATAATTTTGTTTTTTTGTTTTATAAAATTTTCCAATTTTTATGAATTTTTAAAAATCTTTTCAAATTTTTATGAAATTTTTTATTTTTAAAATTTTTAGAATTTTTGGTATTTCTATTTTTTTTAAAATTTCATGGGTATTTACTTTTTATGTGTTTTTTTTATACACATACACGAAATGAAAATTTCACTTCACACTCCTCCAAGTCAAGATTTTACAATGTCCTCATTGTAAGAAGGTTGAAAAGATATTGCACTTCATTCAGTATAGGGTGATGTAAGGAGTTGGATAGAGGAGATCACAGATCTCTGTGCAGACGATTTCAAGTCTGACCAAAGGTCAGAGTGGTCAGTCAGACTAAATGAAGGTAATCAGTATAAGATGAAGTGAAAAATCAGAAAAGTGTATGGGAAAATAAAAGTGTAGAAAGCAAGAAACAGCTATGTACAAAATGGATGGATAGTGGCAAACCCTAGTGGAGCGTGTAACATTCTCCAACAAGACCCAAAGGATGTGATTCCAAGAAAGGTTTTAAATGTTGACCATTAACTTTGAAGGGTTGATCCTTGTTGGGTTTAGTGATTTCGATAGCTCCGTTGTTGAAGACTCTAACAACAATAAGTGGCCCTTGCCATTTAGACTTAAGTTTCACAGGAAAGAGTTTTAAACGGGAATCAAAAAGCAACACCTTTTGACCAAGTGTAAAAGATTTGCGGGAAATATATCTATTGTGGAAGGCTTTAAGTTTTTCCTTATACAGCTTTGAACTCTAATAGGAATCATGACGCAATTCCGCAAGTTCACTAAGCTACAACCTACAATGTTCACCAGCCTTCGCGAGGCCTATATTGTAGGCTTTAATTGCCTAATAGGCCTTATGCTCAATTTCTACGGGAAGATGACAGGGTTTTCCGTAAACAAGTCTGTATGGTGACATGCCTATTGGTGTTTTGTGGGTAGTCCTATAAGCCCACAAAGCCTCATCTAAATGGGAAGACCAATACTTCCCATCAGGTTGGATTGTCATTTGAAGGATCTTTTTGATCTCCTGATTAGAGACCTTAGTTTGCCCATTAGTTTGGGGATGATAAGGTGTAGAAATATGATGTGTAACCCCATATTTTCTAAGTAAATGTTTAAAATGGGTATTAATAAAATGGGAACTGTCATCAGAAATAATGGCACGAGCTACCCCAAAACGAGCGATAATATGACTCTGTATAAAAGGAATGACAACTCGATGATCGTTTGTGCATGTGGGTATGGCTTCAATCCAATGGGAAACATAATCAACAACAAGTAAAATGTATTTAAAGCTAAAAGAAGATGGAAATGGACCCATAAAGTCTATGCCCCAAATATCAAAGATTTCATAGACAACAATCGAGTTTAGAGGCATCATGTCTTTTTGTGACATGCCACTAAGAGTTTGGCAATGACTACATGCCTTACAATAAGTCTGTGAATCAGCAAATAAAGTGGGCCAATAAAACCCGCATTGCAGAATTTTTGCAGTGGTCTTTCGACCAGAAAAATGACCACCACAAGCTTAGTCATGACAAAAAGATAGGATAGAATCAATCTCAGAAGAAGTGACACAACACCTGATGATTTGATCATTACAGAGTCGAAAAAGATACGGATCTTCCCAGAAATAGTATTTGGCTTCTTCTTTGAGTCGTGATTTGCGATTCCCATCCTAGTCTGGTAAGAATTGATGTGTAACCAAATAATTAACAATATCTGCATACCAAGGAAGTTCTGAGGATATAGTCAACAAATGTTCATTAGGAAAGTATTTAGTAGTTGGAGGAGATGATTCAATAGTATTAGAAGGAAGGCGGGAAAGATGATCGGCAACAACATTCTGTCGACCCGCCTTGTCACGAATTTCTAGGTCAAATTCTTGCAAAAGCAAGATCCATCTGATCAACCTAGGTTTCGTGTCCTTTTTGGATAGAAGGTGTCAGATAGTTGAGTGATCAGAGTACATAATGATTTGAGATCCGAGTATATAAGATTTGAACTTTTCTAATCCAAATACTATTACTAGTAACTCCTCTGTAATTGTGTAATTCCTTTGTATCTCATTCAAAGTTTTACTAGCATAGTAAATTACTACCGGATTCTTCTCAATTTTCTGACCCAAAACAGCTCCTATTGCATAATCTAATGCATCACACATGATTTCAAATGGTAAATCCCAATTAGGTGGTTGCAAGATCGGAGCCTGTGTAACTCTGTCTCTCAACATTTCAAATGCTGAAATACACTCCTCACTCAACTCAAAAGTAGCATCCTTTGTGAGGAGGTTTGTGAGTGGTCAGACAATTTTTGAAAAATCAAGTATAAATCTCCTATAAAATCCCACATGCCTGAGGAATGATCTAATGCCTTTGATTGAGTCAGGAATTGGAAGATTTGCAATTTGATTGATCTTAGCTCGATCTACTTGGATACCTCGCTCAGACACGAGGTGGCCAAGTACGATGCCCTCTGGAATCATAAAATGACTCTTCTCCCAACTGAGGACAAGGTTTACCTCAATACATCTCTTAAGAACCTTCAACAAATTATCCAGACAAATATCAAATGTTTCCTCGAAGATTAAAAAATCAACCATAAAAACCTCCATATATTCACCCACCATTTTAGTAAAAATGGCTAACATGCAACGTTGAAAAGTTGCGAGTGCGTTGCAAAGCCCAAATGGCATTCTTCAGAAAGCAAAAGTTTCGAAGAGGCAAGTGAAAGTCATTTTCTCTTGATCTTCGAGATAAATTGCTACTTGATTATATTCGGAGTAACCATGTAAAAAGTAGAAGAACCTATTACTAGCCAATCTCTCAAGGATTTGATCAATGAATGGAAAAGGAAAATGGTCCTTCTTTATAACAGTATTCAGCTTACGATAATCAATACAAACCCGCCATGAATTTGCAATTCGTGTGGGAATGGTTTCTCCAGATTCAGTCTTTATTATGGTAAGTCCTGCCTTTTTAGGCACCACTTGAATTGGACTCACCCAAGGGCTATTAGATATAGGATAGATAATGTTAGCATCTAGCCACTTGATTATTTATTTCTTAACGACTGATGAGAACCTCATCATGAACCCTAACTAGTACCTTTTGACCTAATAAGATGAACACAAGCTCCTACATAACCTAAAGGAAGGCCTAATTCAAGGAATTACTAATTTGAGAAGAAAACATGACACAAGGGGTAAAACTATAATTTTACCATTGCAGTGTAGCAACAGGATTTCTAAGGGTATAGACATAGGTCAAGTAAGAGAAAAAGTGGGATGGTTTGGTCTGAAAAGGGTTATGGCAAAATCTAGGAATTAAATGACATTCTACAACCCTAAAACAAATCCACTTTAATTCATGAAGTTTCAGGAAAGATAAAAAATTAACTAAACCCTCTAAAATTCATGAAAAAATATCCTTTAGGGTTTAGAACCTTCAACTTGGCCTTTGGAACCTGTTTTGACTTATATTGAGGTCCATACCCAATTTTTGACCTAATTTAGGTTTTTATGCAAAATGTCTAGTCAAACGTGGTCAAACCTAAAATCCAATTTCACCATTGGATTCCATAGGTTCAAATTAGGTTTATAGCAAAATTTGAACTTAAGGGAAGGTCGTCTTGACCCACTTTGCAATTTGGTCCTCAAAATTACTTTCTAACCCTTAACTTTTTGAAACTCTTGCGTTTACCCCCTCAACTTCCTCATCGTTTTCTTCACTTCAGTCCTTCTACCACCCGCAGCAGCAGGCCATACCTCCGGTGACTTTGCACGGAGGATGGTGCCTGATCTGCATGGGGAGCTGGCCCCAGACTTGAAAGGGGAGCTCCCTGCGGAGCCCCCTACCGCATGGGCTGCTCCCCATGCCCTGAAGCCCGCCATACCTCTCGTTCAAATGCGTGAGAGGTATGGGTCTCCGGTCTGCCATACCTTCGGCGTGCTCTCTCTGTCGCTCTCGCACGCCTCCTGGCCGGCCTTCGCTTATTTAAGGAGCAGCACTCGTCGCAGCATCCTTCAAGCTCATTTTTGGCTTGAGATCCCCCTCCAATTCCTCTCCTCCCAACTCTGGCCATTCGCCCAAAGCTTCTGGCAACTCTCCCTCTCCTCTCTCATCGCTCTACCACAGTACTAGTGGCAGAGCTACCTCCGCCGTCCTCTGTCGCGCCGCGTCGTACTAGCGGGCACCCTCCAACCCCTCTTCCTCATCGTCGTCTCTTCCCCCTGGGTGCCTTCGTCTTCAGTGACGGCAGTACCGACCGCTCACCATCTCCGCCTCCCCCATTCACTCCTAACCTACCAGATAAGTTACCTTTACTCCCCTCTTCATTTCCCCTCTTTTTATTTCAACTTTCGACCCCTTACAGCCACTGACCACCTCCATCTTCTCCATCTCCGGTCACCCACCAGCAAGGTGCCTCCACCGCTCCACACCTCCACACACCTCACCAGATACCTCACCACCTCCTCCACAGTCCACTGATCACCTTCCGCCCAGCCATCGGCCACCATAACCTCCCTAAACTTCCCTCGAACAATCCCACTCACACAGACTCAGACCGACCTAGGCACACACGCCTAGGCCGTTCTGAGCCACACTGACCCCCACAATACACTCGTCGTGCTTCGACGAAGCCTTCTGAGCATTTTGATGTGGCCACGAGGCCATTTGCGTGATTTCAGGTTCGGAGGGTCATCGCCATTGACGCCAAGCTTGGAGCAAGCTTGCAAGCAGCTCCAGACCGCCCTAGTCCCAGGACACGTGCCCAGGTCACGCGGAATACGTTCATGCACAGCTCCAGGTAGCTAATTGGCCTCGAAGGCCTTAGCTGTCGCTGCAATCGCTCACGCTATCTGCTGCAGGCGTGCGACAGGAAGGTAGGACATTTAGTCCCACCTTGGAAGCTGACGAGCGGGTGAGGGCACTTAAATTGAAAAACTGTATAGGGCTTATCGCCTCGAAAACACGGGATGAGGTCCCACTCACCTTCACCTACCTCGTCCATGACCCGATCTCTGCGGACCTGGCATGACCCGTTTACCTGACCCTACACTCCTCGCCCACCACCTCACGCCGATGGGCCTGGTCCCGGGTGCGTACACCTGACCTGATAACCCTGCTGGCTCTAGGAGAGCGGTGACCTGAGAGAGAAATAGAAAGAGAGAGACAGAGGGGAGGGTAGGGGTAGGTTTTTGCCTAACCATGCCTGTGTAGGGAAGAAAAAGGAGGAAGAGGAAAGCAGAAGAAGAAGAAGGCAGAAGGAGGAGGCAGAAGGAGGAAGCAGAAGCAGCCACGAGGAGGTGCAGCACAAAAGGCAGAAGGAGCTGAAGAAGAAGAGGAAGAGGACTGAACCGCAGAAGCAGCTGAAGAAGGAGCAGGAGCTGAAGAGGAAGAAGAAGGCGGAGGAAGGAGCAGAAGCAGAGCCAAAGAGAAAAGAAGAAAAGAAAAGGAGGGAGCTGCCGCAAAGAGAACGACCAAGCAGAAAGGAGAAGAAAAGAAGAAAAAGCCAAGGAGAAGAAGAAGAAAAAGAAGGCGTGCACTGTAGCAAACGCCATTTAAGGTGTCTGATTCCTAGAATCAGACATCTGAAGACAAAGAAAGAAAAGAGAGAGAGAGAGAGCAAAGAAGAAGAGAAAAGAAGATACAGAGAAGATTAATTCTACTTTTATTCTCTACAATTCTTTCCGTAAAACATTTCAGTATTGTGAATTGTGATCTTTTTGCTTCTAAAATTAAGTTTGCTCCCTGAGTTCGACCTCGGAGTATTTTTGACATTTCAAGTAATAAAATTAAATTAAACTGGTGATTCCTCCTCACCAATGACCTCATTTAAATTCGGATTTAGACATCTTTGAGCTTCTCTTGAAGGTCATGCCCCATCTTCAATATAAATGCGATGAGTACAAAAATTGGGGCTAATCCCAGTAAGATCATGTAGAGTCCACCCGATTGCCTTCTTGTGATCTCGAAGAACCTTGATCAATTTGGATTCTTATGATTTATAAAGATGAGAGTTGATAATTACAGGATATGTTTGATCAAATTCGAGATAGATATATTTAAGATTACCAGGTAATGGTTTCAATTCTAGTACAGGAGTAGAATCAACAGCAGAATTTGGGTCGGGATTTTCGATTGCGAGAAGTGAGTTAGATGATTCATAAGATTCAGATTCAGGATTGAGTAAAGATTCTAACAAAAGGATTTCGTTGCTTTAAGGGTATGAGATATCAAAAGGTATGCTCTCTAGTTCAAAGGAACTAATGTCATCCTCAAAAGCTGTAATAGATTTGATTTCCTCAATCCAATCACAATCCAATCCACTAGAAGCTCTAAATATATCTAACTTAATTGTCTTCTCCCCAAATTTCAATTCAATCTTTCCAGATTCACAATCAATGTTAGCCTTTGCAGTAGCCAAAAAGGGTCTCTCTAAGATGATTGGGGTGTGACAAATGTATTCGGGTACTTCCATATCAAGGACAATAAAATCTACTGGGAAGTAAAAATCCCGAACTCTTACAATTACATCTTCTAACATTCCTTTAAGTGACTTAATAGATCTATCAGCTAATTGTAAAGTCACATTGGTGGACTTAAGGTTTTCTATTTTGAAATGTTTAACCAAAGATAAATGAATGAGGTTAATAGATGCTTTTAAATCTAGGAGAACTCTATCAAAACACTGACCCCCAATTATACAGGAAATAAATGGAGATCCTGGGTCTTTCTTTTTCAAAGGAAGCGTACTTGAAATTATAGAGCTCACATGCTCTGAAAGTACCACAGTGCTTCCTTTCTTCGACTTACACTTAGGAGTACACAACTCCTTAAGAAATCTTGTGTAAGTCGGAATGTGTTTGATAGCATCTAGGAGTGGGATATTATTGTGTACCTGTTCAAAAATTTTAATTAAATCTTCATCTAATGTAACAGGTTATTTTTGTTTCCTAGTCTTCAAAGCTTCAAGAAATGGGGCATGGATTTTCTGTTCTACTGAGGTATTTCCCGGATCTCACGAATTAGCAGGAATTGTGGGATCGGGTTTTGCACCTCTTTCAAGTGTAGAAACAGGGGTCATTCTAGATGTACTAGGGTCTTGGGATAGGTTCCTTGGATAAACTGGATCCCTAGTGGAAGTTCCACGGTGGGTTGTAACAAAGTTAATACTCGCATGAGAAGAGGAAGCTGATGAAGAAGAAGATGCTTGTTGATTTTGAAAAGATGAATTAGAGATTAAAGGTTGATTTGAAAATGATTGTTGTTGATTAAGATACTCAAAATCATTATTAGCAGAGGGTGGATTCGGATTTTGATTCAGATTTGGATTCAGGGGTAATTGATTAAGGAAATGGGCATGTCCTCGATTCAGATTTTTCACTCTCGGGTGTTGTCTCTGTTGGATATTCCTAGGGTTTAGAATTGGCTGGGATGGAAGGTTCCCTAGCTGACGAGATTCAGCTAACTACGTGATTTGGCCCCTAAGGTTAGCCAACTCTGCTGATCATTGCCGTTGGACTTCAGCAAGAGCCTCCACATTTTGTCGCTAGCTCTCAGTCACAGCTCTCAAAATCTGTCAAGCTGTGAATCTCTATTTGGTCCTACGGGGTTTTGTGAACCCGCGTAAAATGGCCTCGCATTATGTTCCTGAAACGGCAACGTTGGTTGGTTTTGCCTGGTCTGAGTCGGATATGATGGCCTTTGTGAATGGTCAGACCAAGAGAAATTAGGGTGATTATGCCATCCAGGATTATAGGAATTTGAATATGGGTTTGATCTTGGTGTGTATCCTTAAACGACATTCAAAATCTAAAGGATAGGGCGTGTTTTCCACAAAAATAGGAGATGGGGAAAATGGTGGGAAAGATTATGGGACAAATGACCCTCCTTGGGTTGGTGCAGGAGTAGATAGAAAACCCAAGGAAGATGGATCTTTAGAATCCAGATTATTCACAAATTCCCTCCCTGTGGGAATTTGCTAAACAGGTGAATGCGTGGGATTTTGCGTAGCAAGTAGAGGTGTAAGAGTTTTCTTCGTATTTCGGACCTCATCGAGATGCTTTGCTACGATGTCAATTTTGTCCAGTTTCTCTGCAATAATTTCCAAATCCTTTGAACTGGATGGATTACCGATCTCGTGAATGCCCTTATGCAGATTTTGATGTGTCGTATTCGTTCCTTGCGTAAATTGCAACATAGATGCATTGTTGATCTAGTTTTCCGCCATCCCTTCAAATAATTCTAAAGTGGATTCTACGCTGCGATTTAGAAAATTTCCTCCACAAGAGGCATCAACTAGATTGTGAATGCCTTCTTACAATCCATAGTAAAAGATATGCATTAGTTGCCAATGAGGGATGTCATGATGTAGGCATTTCATTTGTAATTCATGAAAGCGTTCCCATGCTTCATGCATTGGTTCTCCTTGATTTTGATTAAACATTATGATTGCTCGCCTTAAAGCATTTGTTCTACCAATAGGAAAGAATTTCTTCAAAAATGCAGATTCAAGTTCAGCCCAAGTTGAGATTGGTCTTGCTATAGTTCGATACCAATAAGCTGCTTTATCTTTAAGGCTAAAAGAGAACATTTTCATAAGTAGGATTTCCCTATTTTGATTTCGACGTCCAAGAGTTTGAGATAGATTCTTAAGATCTTCAATATGTTGAAATGGATCCTCGGATGCAAATTCGTGAAAATGAGGGATTAGACCTATAATATTTGGCTTTAATTTTGGATCATTTTCCCCAATAGGAATCCTAACATTAGGCTCTACTTGTGCATTAGATGGACTGTAGTAGTCTCTAAGTAGAGGCCTTGGACGAGGGATCGGTAAATTAGGAAGATCAAAACCTGCCTCAAGTTGAGGTGGATGACAGGTTTGAAGATTCTATAGATTATTTAAGGCTACTATTAAAAGATTAATTTGTCTATTTTGTTCAAGCATCCTAAAGTTCTAGTTTAGGAGTGCCTCATGAACATCAAAAGGCAGCATCTCCCCCTGACCAGAAGAAGAAGGGATCTTGAGATTCTGATTTTGCAATTAATCCAAAGGAATAGATGAATCAGATGGGAATTTAAGTGGTTGCTTATTTGCAACCGGTCTAGGATCACCTATCAAAGGAGTTACAAGAGGCGGATGCAAGGATTGCCTCTCGTCCATAAAATGAAAAGAATGTGCAAAGGCACACTCACACCACCATAAAATAGTGGCAACAAAAACCTGCAAAACAGTGCGAAAAATGGGTTTTTCTCTTCTTTCAAAGGAAAGAAGAGATTCCTAGAATATACAAAAATACTTTGGACGCAAACAAGTATAATAACAGTATTAAAATACGCATCCTAATCTCGTGTCTACGCAACTGCATATCCTTAAGGCTCAAAGGTCTAAGGTCTAGGATCGAGATCGCTCACTACTAACTTTTTAGGGCTCTAGTATTGTGTGTGCAATAGCATGCAACAGACAATTACGATAAAACCCGCATTCATTCTACAAACAGATTTAAGTCACAATTTTTATTATCCTCTTTTTACGTAATCTTTTCAAAAATATGATCGGAAGAAGTAAAGTGACTGCTTTTTAAATATTTTCAAAGAATATATGTGGTCTTGATATTATTTCCAGGACAGAGATCTATGCGATTTTTTTTTCGCGTGTTTTCTTAGTGATGTGAGAAAAACAGTAAAAACTTTCCTGAGTCAGATCGAAAAGAATCTAGCAGATAAAATGCACTCGTAAGAGTGTATGTCTATATCATGCTGTTGCTAGTCAGAAAGGATGTATTTTTGTATTTTTTAATTTTTTAGCTAACTAAATGCAACAATTCAAACTAAAGACTAAGGAAAGAAATACTTACAATGGTATTTATAATGGAAAACTGAACAAAGAAAACCTACCTTCTTCCTGATATTACCTGCAAAGGTAAACTTGAAAAGAAGAAAGAAAACAAAATAAAAACAAAACTAATTAAAACAAAACACTAAAAACAGTAAAAGTGGTGAATTTAATTACAGTTACCTCCTATGGCACCATTAAAATGTTGATTAGACAAAATTTGTGCAGGGGAATATTTTGGTGAATTAAAAATATAACCTCCCCGGCAACGGCGCCATTGAAATGATGCGTCCTCTCCTCAACACAGTTAATTAAGTTAATTATGCTTAGTTATGTGTAGAAGAAAGTAACTTACATTAACTCGAATTTGTGTCGCTTGAGTAGTATAGGGTCAAGTTAACCTAACATTTTTTATTTTATTTCTTTTAACTGGTTGAGTCCAGGTCGTTCGCTAGGAGGTATAGCTTATTTAGAATTCACCAATCAATCTAAGCTACTCATAGAAGGTATAATTAAGTTAATTTTAACAACATGAACTTTGCTCAATGATTTCAAAGTGAAGAAGTATGCAAAATTACATAAGAAAACATGTTAATTTCTATTTATTTCAAAGATATTAAGGTAATAGAAAGTTTAACTAATAAAAGTTTACCTTATTACAACATTAAAATAAAAAAAAGTGTTAAAAATAATGCAAGAAATTAAATCCTTTCTTTTCTTCTCTGTGTATCTTCAGCCTCTCTCTTTTTCTTCTTCTTTTACCTTTCTCTCTTTCTTCTCTCTTTCTCTGTTTTTCTTATCTTTTAATCTTCTCTTAATCTTTTCCCTATCTTTCTCTTTATTCTTTCTCTTAATTTTCCTCTTACATTTCTCGAGCTCCTTTCTTCTCTTTCTTCCTTCTCTCTCTTTTTGCCTTGTCTCTCTTTAGTGCTTGTCTTTCTTTCTTTCTACGAATTCTCCCTGTCTTCCTTCTCTTTCTTAGCTTCCTTTGCTTTGCTCCTTCTTCTTCTTTTACCTGAGCATCTTCCCTTAGCATGTTTCCTTAGAATTTCTTCCTTAGCAACTTTCCTTAACCTTCTTTCTTTTCTAAATCAGACCAGGTTTCTTTTCTCTTTAACCAAAAATTAGGTTTATTTATTGGTGGCTTGGATCATTCGGGGATACACAGCACCCCTATCAGGGTGGGACTAGACCCTACTAGGTCCAAGCCTGGTTCATTAAGCTTCGATTTATTTCCAGTTCAAAGTTTCGAGCCAAACCGGCTCACGGCCTCCCAGGCCTCGCTCACGCCCTCCCAGGGCCCACACTCGCATGCCCACATGCGTTATGAGAGGCTCATCATGATTGCTAATTACCCCTAATTAACTAGTCTTCCTAGTTAATTAGCTAAGGATATGAGAATATTTGGGTTAATTATAAAATAACAGATATATAGTAAGGACCTTAAAATAAGTTTAAAATGCTATTTTATCATTCAATTAATATTATTAATAATCTGATTAATAATTGAACTCGAGATTTTAACAATCATTCCTCTAATTAATAAGTTAATTAACCTAAGCATAATGTATACAAAAGTATATAATAATTTAAGTAACCTCACCTAATTAAATAAATTAACCTAAAAAGGTCCAAAATGTAAATTCAAGGTCTAAACATAATAATTACCTTATTTATAATCATATATAAAAAGTTGAAAAAGATCTAAATTAAAATAAACCTTGAAAACCTGAGTTTACATTTAGATCCTTATAATTCATTTCAATCGGGTCCTTACTTTTCATATAGGTCCTTAGGTCTCATCATGTATAGGTCCCTGACTACTACTACTTCTTCTTCAACCGGTTGAACGGCTGCTGACCGAGGGTGTCTCCACCACTTGATCACCACCCATCCGATGTCGCTTCACCTTCTCTAAGTTCCTGGAGCTTGCGCTCACCATCCCATCTTCATCCATCGGTCTGGATGATACTTTTGTCCTAATTTTAGGTAGGAGTTAACCTCACCGTCGTCAGAGATGACGTTGGTGGTTAACCTCCTCTAGCCCCTTACACCTCTAGATTCCACCGCCCTCTTCGTCGCCGTCAACTATAAATAGCCCCTGACCCCCTTGATTTTTCTCAAGTTGGCTCCCTTCCTTCTTCTTCACTGTAGCCAACCCGATAGGATATTCTTCTACAACTTCGGCGACTTTCCACCTCATCTTTCGACTTCCTCCATCCACCTTAATTGGCTCAGGGACTTTACTGAGGTTTGCTGTGTCTTTGGCCACAGGCGTTGACCAAGGAGTGCCTCTATTTCGTCCACATTCGCCTGCCGGAGATCTTCCTTATTCCCCTCTAATTGCGCTCCTCCGTCATGAGCCTTCGATGGAGTTCCTCTGCCCCCTTCATCCAGGTAACAGTAGGATAGGAGTAGGAGTAGTTTAGCTAGGTAGTTAGGTAGTGTAGTGTAATTCCAGATTTCAAGAGTCATCTTCTTCGACTCGGACGAGCTCCTTGAGTTCGCCAGAGCCCTATTTTGTCTTTTGAATCCGCTGCCCACCATCTTTAATCATTCACGATCATTTCTAATTCACTTAATCACTAATAGGATCATTGAATCACCTAATCCAATTTCACCTCCATCAACTACTTCTGTTGTCCATGCCGGCAGTAGCTAACTTAGATTCACCTTCACCGAATCCTACATCATTAATTCATCATCAAAGGATCCTATTTAACATCTTAATTTGATTAATTATTGTATATAACTTAAATACCTAATTTTATCTAAGCTCCTGAGATCGCTGTCAATGGCGGTTCAGGAGTTGTTTAACTTATAAATTATTTATATATTTATGATCGCAGACTCCCTTTGACTTGTCTCGACCACTCTTCTGAGTGGGATAGCATGTCCTGTGCCTCAACCCACTTAAATTTCATTCACACTGTATTCACTGTTTAATCTTTCATTTAACGAATTTAAGAAGAATTAACTGCGATCCTGAGGTTCCTTGTAACCTCAGGAACATTTCCAAATAAAAAATGGTGTGATACACCTTTCTATACATTGTTTTTAACTTTCACTGGACTCACCGAAGCTCCGACGAGTGGAATTCATTCTTCAGCCTACAGAAGATGTTTAAAAGCTCCAGAATGATTTAACTTTGATTACTGATCAGTTTGAGGATGTTTGCTTGAAGATTCAATGACTGGAGCATGGATTAAGGTTTCATCTTCTCCAACTCCAACAGAGTTGGAGAAGCCTGTGCAGAAGACCAAAAGTTGCATTTAAGGCATCTAGAAGCTTCAGTACAATGCATTGAAGCTGTTCATGACCTCAGGGTAGTGTAACAACCTTCCATTCTCTTTGTCGAACAAAGCATTTTTAGAGCTCAGGTGATGAGCCTGGAACCCTAATTTCTAGAGTTAAAACATTTGTTTAAGAGGTTGGATGAATTCCTGAGGATGAAGAGATTCTATTCTAGGTTTTAATTCCTTGTTAAAAGGTGACGTGGCTTTGTGCGTGTGTGTTAAGAAGTGTCATTATAGTTCGCACTTGCAACGCTGGTTTTAAAGTAAAGAAACGGATGTGAGTCCGAGTGTCGGTCTCAGGGAGGCGTGAAAATTGGATTTTTCTTGTCACTTATTGTCACGAAAATTGTCAAGTTTTGCTTGCGAAAAGGTGCGGGAGAAAAGCGAGAGAGAGAGAGAGAGAGATATTAGGGTTAGAGTCGTTTCTTTCTTTAACATGCAACTTGGATAGGAAATAAAGTAGACAACTAAATGGAAAATGACTTCGTTAATCATGTAGCTTTAGTTCATAAATTACAACATTAGATGCATGCTTAAACATAAATAAAGTAAAGATTAAAAGAGAGGAAGAAGGAGAGAGAGAGGGAGGGTGGCAAGGCAGCCACGGTGGTGGAGAAGGCTCCATTGGTGGCTCGTCGTCTCCAACGATTACAAGAGGGCCTAAAACTAGCTAAGAGAGGGGTAGAGTAGTTGCAAGGGAAGTGAATGCCTTGAATGAGTGGTTGGAAGGGGTTTAAATAAGGAGAAGGGCTTTCCAAATGAAGAAGGGGTTTTAGCGACGTCCGGGACGTCGCTAAAACCCTTCCAAAAGCGTCGGTGAAGTCCCCAACCTGTTGGTTGCACGCCCGCACCATTCTTCTTCGCTCTTGATCCGTGGGCGTGGCATGAGAGCCGTCTGATCGAAGATCGGACGGCTGAGATCTTCGCCCGGTGTATGGTCGGACCCGAATAGGTTGTTAATATGGTGATTTTATCGTTGAAATGTGTATAGTGGTTGACCTAAATCGGACCTAACCATCTCTTTACAAAATTTTTAACCTGGCCTACTTGATTTTATCTTGTCACTTTTAAGCCCAGGGTCGAACTCAGGGAAGTGGGGTACAAGTCAAGTTTCTACGCCTTTCTTACAACGAGTCTCTTTTGTTCGTTTATTGTGTTTTTGGTGTTTTTCTCATTTATATTTTTTCTGGTAATCTTTGTCCTTGAGGCACACCCTCAAAATTGAGTTCTTGGCTTTAAGCCAAAATAGGGTTCCAAAACGAGTCTTGCTATTCGCAAGATGGAGTACCTGCAAGTCAAAGAGTATCTTTGCTCTTTTATATATATATTTTTTGTCTTTTTACTATCAGGTAAGCAAAACAGAAATAAAGTAAATATAGTATATATGTATATATATGTATATATTATGTATATAAAGGGGTGGGGGTGGAGGCGGAGATGGAGTGTAGCACTGTGTCGAGTCAGTCGTCGTTTAGAGAGACGCAACCAACGGGACTAGGTGCCGCGTGGAGTGTGGGATGGATGGTGGATGATGTATGTAACCACGCTTTTTGTACGCGTGTATCTGGGAATATCAGCAACTGGTGCAGATATTCCCGCGATACTATGTATGGTAAATAATGTGAAAAAAAAAATATATATATATGTATATATGTAAATATGTCTATATGTATATATATATATTTATATATATATATATATGGTTATAAATATATAGGTATATATATATATGTAGATATATATATATGTATATATATAAGTGTATATATATGTGTGTGTGTGTGTATGTATATATAACTATATAGAGGTATATATATATATGTATGTATAAGTATATAGTAATATATGTAGCTAAGTATATATATGTATATATATATATATGTATGTATGTATGTATGTATGTATGTATACTAATACATAAGTATATAGGTACTACTATATGTATAAATATAAGTCTATATATATATATATATATAGATATTTATATATATATATATATATATATATGTATATCGATATATGTATATATATAACTATATATAAGTATACGTATATATATATGTTTATAATAGAGTATAGGTGTGTGTGTGTGTGAAAGTGTGTGTATGTGTGTGTATGTGTCGGTGTAGAGAGAGTGCTGTGAGTGTGGTGAGAGAGAGAGAGAGAGAGAGAGAGAGAAGAGAGTGCAACCGCACTGCTGGAGAGAGTTAAGGCGTCTGGGCGCGAAGGGCATCGTCTGGAGCTTCTACGCGCACGGGCGCGTATTCACGCAGAGGAGAGCGCCTGCGCCGGCCGATTGCGAGTGCGGAGGGCTCGTGATAGCACGCGTGGAGAGGGAGGCGAGGTGTTTGTAGGTGCGCGCGGAAGCTTGCAGAGGCTGGCAGGGGGGCAGGAAGGCGCTTGGCTGGCTGCTGCAGAGGCGCACAGCTGCCGGTTGCGGGCGACAGTGCGTGCGACAGGGTGGAGAAAGCGGAGGCGGGGAAGGCCTGCAGGCGCACACGGAGGGCTGGGCGCCTGTAGGGTAGCGCGGAAGGAGCTACTGCTACTGCTACCGCAGTTGCAGCTTCCTTGCCGCTGCTGCTGCTGCTACTTCAAGCTTCAGACCTTGAAGCGGCTCCAATGGTGGGAAGGTGCGGGAACGTAAAAAATGAAGGAAGAGCCACCACGCCCACCAGCTCTTTGAAGAGCTGGGCGATGGTGGTCTCACTGTGGTGGTGTGCACCACAGTGAGAGCTCCTGCTCGCCAGGTTTCTCCTCGGAGGAGGACCGGGTATGGAGGGGAATGGAGGAGAGGACGGTGGTGGCCTGCTGGTGGGTTTTTTTTCTTGCTGCAGCGACCAGGCTCTCTTTGCAAAGGCAGGAGCTACGATCTTTAAATAGAAGAGGAATGGCATGGCCGCATGCAGCTGTAGGGAGAGGAATGGAATGACAGTCGCAGGGAAGGACAAGGGCAGCTGCAGCAAGCATGGCGCGAGGAAGAAAATGCAGCCGCAGGAAAGATAAAAAAATCAAGTGGAAATAAAAAATAGAGGTGGTGGATTTTTGCAAAGAGGCACTTGAGGAAAAAAGGTAAAATGCAAGGCCACTTATTTCATTCTTCTTTCCACTCAATTAGATGCATGTATACATGTATTTTTACAAATGCAACTACGGAATCCTAATATGCACAGGTAGTGCTAGGAAATAGCACAAGAAGGCACTACTGTAGGCGTATTTTTGCAGTGCAATCATACCCCCATGCCTATCTTTTGCTAGTCCCTAGCAAAACATTTTTTTTTTTTTGTGTAGCATTTAGAAATGATCTTAAGCTAAAGATTTTCTTCTGAGGTGATATAGGTGTGCTTATTGTTGGATATTGTGAGAACCAATTGTAGATAAGACTACCAGTACTTTAAGTCTCACATGACAAAGATCATCTCTCGATTAACCAGGACTCTTGATATTTAAACCTTAAGTATGATTTCCAGAACCCAGGAGGTTTTTGCCGTACTCGAGAGCTCAAGAAGTTATGGCTTGTGCATAGTGAAGGATCAAAACTGACCAGATGAACATTAAGACTCAAGCCTAGGGTTTCACGAATCTTTAAGTACAGGTTGGTCCCAGTTTCAACTCGTGTTTTCGGATTGACCCTTAAGAAGATGATGAGAAACTCAACTCCCATTTTCTGATTTTTGTGGCTCAAAGGAAAACAATGTATTTGTAACCTGCCCTGAATAACTTTTTGTAGGGCGAAGACTTTACAGACATTTGTGAGGTATACTGACTTATTTGTAACTTTTTTTTTGAAACACGTGTCAGTATATCTCTTACAACTTTTTTTTTGAAGGAGCACACTTTTTTTCTTTTTGGTGGAAAGAGTCACTCCTAAACACAAGACTAAAGCCTGGGATAAAAAGTCTACCTGCGCGCACAGGTAAGGACTCCACCTTCCCTAATGAACACTAGGGTTGGATCTTATGTTCACCTGGTCTTTCCTGATATGTGTAGTGTGAACAAAGTTTACTTAAGCTCTCAAGTAAAAGCAAACCAACGGATCCTGTACTGGTGTCTCAGGTACAAGAATACGTCCTTAGTTATGAGAGATTCCGATCTATCTTGTCAATGCTCAAGTGAATTAAGCCGAGCCTGAGCGAATAAAGCTTCTGTGGCCTGGAAAGTCTTCAAAACAGAGGTTGAATATCCATAAACACTTATTGTATTTTTGTTTCATCTTTCAGATCATTACTAAATACCATTTTCATTTTCTCTCTCTGTTTTTTGTTTATCTATATATAGAAACTGCATGATACCCTAAAATACCCAGATCCTAAGGATGCCTATCCACCCCCCCATGCCAAACAATGCTATGTCCTCATATGCATGCAGGGAAGGGTAGAGAAAGGATGAAAGATCGGGTAACGAGAGCTGAAGTGTAGGGTATACAGCAGGGTGGTAGGGTGGGTGGATGGTGGGTGGTGAAGTGAAAAGTGATGTTATCGTGATAGTGAAGTGAAAAGTGATGGTGGATGGTGAGTGTTGTTAGGGTGCCTCCCAACGAGCGCTGAATTTAATGTCCCCAGCAGGACTCAGAATGAGGCAAAGAATTAGTTACCCTCCAGCAGGGCAACGGTTTCTCCAACGGGGGCAGGTTCATGAGTCAGATAGGGTTTCAAACGCTGCCCGTTGACCGTAAATTTATGCCCAGATTTGGGATCTTTGATCTCGACCGCCCCGTTGGGGAATGGTCTTGAGACCAGGAAAGGACCAGTCCATTGGGAGTTCAATTTCCCAGTAAAGAATTTGAGTCGGGCATTATAGAGCCAAACTTGCTGAGATGGCTCAAATTCTTTCCACCGAATACGGCTGTCGTGAAAAGCCTTAGTGCATTGTTTAAAGGTTAGAGTAGAATCTTAGGCTTCACGACGGAGCTCTTCCAGCTCTTGGAGTTGGAGTTTCCTTTCTCGATCACGCAGGTCTGTGTCAAGGTTACATTGGCGAACCGCCCAATAAGCTTGGTGCTCCAACTCCACGGGCAAATGACAAGGCTTCCCGTAAATGATTCTATATGGAGACATACCAAGGGTAGCCTTGAAGGTGGTCCGATACGCCCAAAGTGCGTCAATCAGCTTGTCGGACCAATCCTTACGGTCAGGCCGAACCATTTTCTGGAGAATCTGCTTGATTTATTGGTTCGACACTTCAACCTGGCCGTTCGTCTGAGGATGATACGGGGATGCGATACGATGGTGGACTCCGTACTTCCCCAGAAGTGCCCGAAAAGAAGCATGGGTAAAGTGGCTTCCTCCATCTGAGATCATGGCTCGAGGGATCCCAAAGCGCACAAAGATGTGGTCTTTGACAAATCGGGTGGAAATAACATGGTCAGCACGGTGTGCGGGAATAGCCTCGATCCATTTCGAAACATAGTCGACGGCCACGAGGATGAATTCGAAGCCGTTGGATGGAGGAAAGAGACCCATGAAGTCAATTCACCAGATGTCGATGATTTCCGCAGCTAGGATGGGTTGCAAGGGCATCATGTCACGATGTGCCATTGACCCTAACGATTGGCACCTAGTGCAATGCTCGGCATAATTTTGTGCATCCTGGTGAAGGGAGGGCCAAAAGAAACCGCACCGCAACACCTTGGCTGCAGTTTTCCTCCCAGAGAAATGGCCTCCGCAGGCCTGATCATGGCAGAAGGATAGCACACTGGGGAACTCGCTGTCAGGAATACAGCGACGGATGATTTGATCAGCACCTACCCGAAAAAGAAGTGGATTATTCCAGAAATAATACTTTGCTTCTGCCATGAGACGCTTGCCCTGGTTTTTAGGCCAGCCACGTGGAAGGGATTCAGAAGCAAGGTAATTGGCAATGTCAGCATACCACGGTCCACTTGCCACATTTATTGCCAATAGGTGCTCATCAGGAAAAATTTCATTGATCGGCAGAGTAAGCCCAATATGGTCAGGGTCCAGTCTGGAAAGGTGATCAGCCATAACATTCTGTGTTCCGGCGTTATCGCGAATCTCAATGTCAAATTCCTGGAGCAGAAGGATCCAACGAATCAGTCTAGGCTTGGCATCCTTCTTGTGCATGAGATGGCGAATGGCCGCGTGATCAATGAAAACAATAATGTGAGAGCCTAGAAGGTAAGAGCAGAATTTCTCCAACCCAAAGACGACCGCCAGTAGTTCTTTTTCAGTGGTAGTATAATTACGCTGGGCCTCGTCCAACATCTTGCTGGCGTAGTACACCACGAAGTGGTGTCTATCGCATCTTTGTCCCAGGATGTTTCCGATTGCAAGGTCGAAAGCGTCACACATAAGTTCAAAGTCGAGGGACCAATCAGGTGGCTGGAGAAAAGGGGCCTTGGTGACAGCATTATGCAGATGCGTGAATGCTTGTATACAGTCGAGGCCCATGTCGAAGGGTACGTCGGTTGATAGGAGATGAGTTAGGGGTCGAGAAATTTTGGAGAAGTCTTTGATGAATCTCCTATAGAAACCGATGTGTCCCAAGAAGGAGCGGAACCAGGCACAGGTAAATCATCAATGACATCGAGCTTAGCTCTGTCAACCTCGATGCCCCTATCGGAGATGATATGTTCGAGAACAATTTCCTTGTGCACCATAAATTGACTTTTTTCCCAGGAAAGAACGAGGTTTACATCAATACATCTCCTAAGGATACGAGTCTGGTTGGAAAGACATTTGTCAAAAGATGGTCCAAAGACCGAAAAGTCATCCATGAAGACCTCGAGAAAGTTACTGACCATGTCATGGAATATCGCCAACATGCATCTCTGGAAAGTTGCTGGCGCGTTGCAAAGTCCGAACGGCATCCTTCTAAATGTGAAGGTGCCAAAAGGGCAGGTAAAAGTGGTTTTCTCTTGGTCTCGGGGGTCAATTGCCACCTGGTTATATCCTGAGAATCCATCCGGGAAACAGAAAAATTTATTTCCCGCTAACCGCTCCTGGATTTGGTCAATAAATGGTAGCGGGAAGTGATCTTTCTTGGTTGCAGCATTAAGTTTCCTATAATCTACACACATCTCCAAGATGTAGGAGTGCGTGTAGGGATGGATTCGCCTCTGTCATTGACATGGATGGTGAGTCTTGCCTTTTTGGGCACAACATGAATCGGACTCACCTAGGGGCTATCGCTGATCGGGTAGATTATACCCGCATCCAGCCACTTAATGATTTCTTTCTTAACGACCTCTCGCATATTAGGGTTGAGACGTCGCTACATCTCGTGGGAAGGTTGAGCCTCCTCCTCCGTATATATACGGTGAGTACAGTAGGAGGGGCTAATTCCAGATAAGTCCGATAAAGACCATCCAATAGCTGCCTTGTGTTCTATGAGGACCTTAGTTAGTTTGCACTCCTGCTCCCTGGTCAATTTTGAACTGATGATTACAGGGAGAGTTTCATTTGGTCCCAGGAAAACATACTTAAGTGTGTTAGGCATCTCTTTCAGCTCGGGAGTGGATGGTGAAAGGTCTGGCATTTCTTGGGACGAGAGTGTCCCAGGCGGGTTGGAGAACAAGTTAGGAGGAAGGAATTGGCCCTCAGATTGGCCAAGAAGAGGGGCTTCTTGGATAGATGGATCCAAAAAGGAATAGCCCAGTGAGAAGTATATGGGCTCAAGGTCCCAGTGTGGATTTGCAAATCCGCCTGATTTGGCGGGGAAGAAAGGGCAATCCGATCTTCAGGAGTGTGGACCGGTGGTGAGTAGCCCGGATATGACTCAGACCATGAGGTATGGGAAGCGAAGAAAACCTCGTCAGAAGTCTGGCCAGGAGAAGGTACGGAACAAGGGAGGGACGGGGGAACGTCACAGTATGTGTTGGTTAGGCAGTCATCAGTATTTATAGGCAATCCGCAACAGTCCGAATAGGTCCCAATTAGTCTGATACATGTGTTGACGGCTATGTCCTCATTAGACATGTCATCCTTGATGCAATCGCAATCAAAGTTCTTGGCTGCCTTGAAGATGTTAAGCTTGATCTTTTCAGATCCAACGGCAATCTCGATACAGCTCGACTCGCAATCGATATGGCCACGGGCTGTGCCAAGAAAGGTCGACCAAGGATGATCGGACAATCAGAAAGTGAGCTAGGAACTTCTATATCTAAAATGAGAAAGTCAACAGGAAAACAAAGACTGTTGACCCTAACCACCACGTCTTCCACCACACCCTTCGGGATTTTGACAGAACGATCTGCCAACTATAACGTGACAAGGGTGGGTTTCAGATTTCCCAAGGAAAATTTTTCGAGCATGATGGTCGATATGAGATTTATAGAAGATCCTAGATCAAGCAGGGCATGGTTAAAATTGCATCCTTGGATGCTACAAGAGATAAGCGGTGTGCTCGGATCTTTCTGCTTTGGTGGTAGATTTGACATTATAGCACAACTCGCATGAGGCGAGAGAACCACCAGATTCTTAGTCTTCTTTGACTGTTGCCTGGGTGGTGTGTAGTCTTTGAAAAATCGGGCGACAATAGGTATGTGGTCGATAGCCTCGAGCAGGGAACCTTGATTTCTACATCCCTAAACAAATTACGCAGGTTATTAAAGGCCTGCGTATCTTTCTTTTTGCCTTTTGGCTCCCTCAGTAGAGCCTCAGGGAATGGGACTGATTCTGGCACGAATTTGGGTGCATCGTCCTCTCGCGAATGCGGTGCGCATCCCAAATGAGAGGGTGATGAAGAAGAAGACGGGCCAGGATCAGGTCGAGGCGGATCGACAGTCTACTTACCGCTCCTCGTAGTGATAGCATTGGACGATGTGGGTCCAGTGGGATCATACGGCGAAGGAGGGTTCGCAGTGGGGACATAAGAATGTGGCGTTGCAGTGGGATTAGCCTGAAATCCCGGTGGAATGCTCGGAGCTTGCAGAATTTGATTAACCTATCCCTGGGAAGGTCGTACCTGTGGTTGAGGACCACGGGGTACGAAGTTTCGCGGGTTTGGAATAGGTTGGGTGGGAAGAGTGCCCTGAGATCGAGTCGCCATGTGTAGTTGACTGATCTCAGCATTCTGCTGCGCCAATTGGTGCTGAAGAGAAGTCATGTTCTCTTCATGGCGCTTTGACATTTCCGTCATCATTCGCATCAATTTGTCAAGTGGACTTGATGCGTGTTCAGTTTGTGGTACTCAAGGGCCTGTTGGCGGATTCGCCATAGGATTAGACTGGGCCCTTGGGATGATGGGTGAGGATGGTCGCATTGGTCCACCAGTGGGGTTTTGGCGCTGCGGGTTGTTGGACCATGCGAAGTTTGGATGATTACGCCACCCTGGGTTATAAGTGGCAGAGAACGGGTTGTTCCCCAGGGTGCAAGCGTCTTCTATGCCAGAAGACATGTCCGCGTGTAAATATGCATCCAAGCACATGGAGTCTTGGTCCTCCATGTCGAAATACTAGCTCGCAAAAGCCAGTTCCACATGACTTACCAAGTCGCTCGGTGCGACACTCGGTAAGGAAGGTCTTACGGGGTTTCTCGAGATAAGCCTGGTGTTGGAAGAATTTGGATTGTGACGAAGTGGTGAAGAGGTGGTGTTTGCCAGAGATCGGGCGGGGTTGGCCAGAAGCTCATCCAGCTTCTTGTGCACGACGGAGACTTCATCCAATTTTTGTGCAATAAGGCTTAGATTAGTGGATGAATGGGAGGGTCCCGTGTCAACTTCGTGGACATTTCGGGGCTGGCTGGTACGATTAAAGGTGATAATGGAAGCATTGTTCATCGAGTTTTCACTCATATTTTCAAACAATTCAAATGCTCCATTCTCGTCTTTATTCATAAAGTTCCCTCCGCAGGAAGCGTCTGCAATCTGCTTCAAAGTCTCATTTAGCCCATAGTAGAAGATCTGGGCTATATGCCACTTAGGCAGACCGTGGTGCGGACACTTCCTGAGGAGGTCGTTATACCTCTCCCATGCCTCATGAAATTGTTCGCCATTTTGTTGCGTAAATGAAGTGATAGCATGGCGAAGCGCATTAGTTCGCCCGATTAGGAAGAACTTCTTGAGAAACGCTGTTCGCATCTCTTCCCAAGAGTGGATGGTTCTCCCAAGAGTGCGTAACCATTGCGATGCTTTATCCCGCAATGAAAATGGGAACATCTTCATGAGGACTATAGGTAACCCAACATTTCTTGGTTTAACTGTTTCAGCCAGTCGGGTTAGGTTTTCCAAGTGGAGAAAAGGATCTTCACTTGCAAGACCATGGAAGTGAAAATTTATTAGGCCAATTTTGTTCGATTTTAATTCAAAGTCGTCCCCGCCTATGGGGACCTGAATTTGTCCTATGGTCTCTGTAGCAGCGGGATTCTGATATGACCTAAGAGACCTAGGCTCCTCCCGTTCGGGAGGGTTCTGGATTTCCTCCAATGTTTCCCAAATGGCTTCAATTTGGTCATTATACATCTCCATTTGGGCTTGGAGGCAGGTTATGGGATCTAAGGCTCCACCACCTAGTGGGGTCTGAGGGCGGTTTCCTCCCTCGGGATTTGGGGGTGGGCGTGCAGCCATGTTTGTGGAGGAGGAGGACGATTCGGCTTCTTTTCTAGATTTATCAGTCAATTCAAACAGTTCAGGGTTTTGTCACCTCCTCCCAAACATGCACTACTGCAGGAAGATTTGGGGAGATGAGAAGGGAAAAGAGACAAGAGAAATGACGTCGCAAAGGTACACTTGATTACAAATCAATGCAATCAAGTTCCTAACCTCTACAGTGTGCCTTTAGACCTAAAGATCTAAGTTACCTACTATCATGAACTACGGAACCGAATGTGAGCACCGCGGAACCACCAGGACAGATTGAAAGGCTGTTTGCCCCAGTCTTAGACACCCGATAGCACACGGGAACTCTCACCAGCACGTAGCTGCTACACGCAGGTAGTTAGACCTCCAATCCTTAGTAAGGGTCAAGTTACTATCGATTTTATTTAGAGGCTTAGGATCAAGTGCTTCTAGAATGTGGAGGGCATTGTTTATGGGTAATGCCCAAGTGATTGATTTTAAGAGAGTGTGTAAAACAAGCATGCAATGGGGAAATCTCCCTGAATTGAAGTTTTTAATTGGTGAATGGTTTTTAGAGTTCAGCCTTAAGTAGTATGGATTTTAGGATTTCGCTGAAATACCAATGCAACCAATCTCCGGGTTTTGTGAGAATACAAGTTTTCTTTCTAAGCCTAGGAAACCCTTCTTCAATATCAGTTGGTTAATGCATACTAAAATGCAATGGGCTACCCTAAACGGAGATTTCTATGTGTGGATGCATGAGTCAGTTTTATATTTATGTGAAAGGGAGCCAAAGCACTTCAATTCAAGTGCTCCCAATCACCAGAAAGATGTCCACACACAAGGCTTCAACCAACAGATAAAGAAACTAAAGTTGTTGGTGTTGAAATACTCGGGATCGAATCTGAGGCAAGTTGAAAAGTCGTATGGGGTTGGAATCAACTCAATTCCAAGTCTCCCCACCAAAAAATGTGATCCCGAATTGTAGATAAGTGAGGCAAAAGAGGGGTGCAATCAATCTTTTTGTATTTGCCTCAAAGAATACTTCACACGGCGAGAAATTCAAGAATTAAGATTTGCACCTCAAAACACGCCTGTAATAACGCCTTCTTGTGCTATTTTCTAGCATTAACATTGCATAATAGGATCCTGTAATCGCATTTGTAAAAACGCTTGCATGCATGCATTTAATCAAGAGAGGAAGAGGAGTGAAACAATGGCTTGCATAGTTACATTTTTCTTCAAGTGCCTCCTTGCAAAATCACCCTCTTTTTATTTTTCCTCTTGATTTCTTCTTTTCTCTCCTTCCCGCGGCTGCACTCTTCCCGCAGCTGCATGCAACGCAGCACTTCTTCCTGTCACTTCTCCCTGCCAACGCCGCTCCCTACAGCTGCAACTTGCGCACCCTCTCCCTGCTGCAGCCGGCACGCCACCCTCTCCTCCTCTATAAGAAGCTGCAACTTCCTCCTCGCGAGACACACGCTGCTGCACGAAACAAAAACCCGTAGCCATCTTCTCCACCGTCTTCCCCTCCCATACGTCGGCCCTCCGTCGAGGAGGCACCCGGCGAGCAGGAGAACCCACTGTGGTGCACACCACCACAGTGGGAGCACCACCGCCCAGCTCTTCGACGAGCCGGTGGGCGTGGTGCATTCCCTCGCTTCGTTTTTTTTCTCTTTAACGCCATTGCCGCCGCTCCAAGCTTCGAAGCTTGAAGCCACGGCAGCAGCAGCAGCAGGTCCTCCCGCTCCTCCACGACCGTCCCTGCAGCCGCCCGTCGACTTCGCGTGTGCCTGCAGGGCCATTCCCCGCTCAACCTCCGTCCTGACGTCCCCGCAGTTACACCTGTAGCCGTCCGCCGCGCGCACTGCAGCGGCCGGCTACGGCCTCGCGCCGCCCCCTGCCCTCCTCCGTGACCCTCCACGACCACCTGCAGACCTCCTCCACGCTCGCTCCTCCACGCCTTCGCCCGCCCGTCGCCTTCGCACATGCCTGCAGGAACCCTATGCGAAGCCGCGCCCGCACCCGCCATCTTCAGACGTCTGCCTCCGCCTTCAGACGACGCGGCATCAGACGTCCGCCAGAGGCGGCAGACATCTTAATTCGCGCGTCCGCGATCTCTCGCTCGCCCGCTCTCTCTCTCTCTGCTGATCTCTCCCGCCCTCTACCACTCTCTCTCTCTCTCTCTTTTTTACTCACTAACAGACACACACTCACAGCAACGCACACACACACACGTTCACCGACGCACACACACCTATACCAACACATACACACACACTCACACACTTATAGTACTATATACATAAATATATATATACATACATACATATATATATATATATACATAGTATATCTATATAGTTATGTATACATACACATATATATAATATATATACATATATATATAATATATATATATATATATCTACTTATATATACATCTATATACTTATACATATACTTATATATATATAGGCATATATACTTATATACATATATATATATACATATCTATATACATATATATATACATATATATAGTAATATATATATATATACTTATATACATATACATACACATATATATCTATATATATATATATATATATATATATCTATACATATATAACTATACATATATATATATAGATATATTTACTTATATACATACATATGTACATATATTTTCATGTTATTTATTATACGCTGTATCACGGGAATATCTGCACCAGTTGCTGATATTCCCTGATACACGCGTAAAAAAAAAAGTGTGGTCCCATACATCATCCATCCTCCATCCACACTCCACGCGGCACCTAGTCGTGTTGGTTGCGTCTCTCTAGACGTCGACTGACTCGACATAGTGCTACACTCCATCGCCACCTCCACCCCCACCCCTTTATATATATACTACATATATATATATATGCATACTATATTTACTTTCTGTCTATTTGCTTTTCTGTTAGTAAAAAGATAAAAAAAAATACATAAAAAAGAAAAGATAATCTTTGACTTGCAGGTACCTCGTCTTGCGAGTAGCAAGATTTGTTTTGGGACTCTGTTTGGCTAAAAGCCAAGGACACAATTTTGAGGGTGTGCCTCAAGAAAAAGGATTACCATAAAAAAACCTAAATAAGAAAAACACCAAAAACACAATAAACGAACGGAAGAGACACGTTTTAAGGAAAACGTAGAAACTCGACTTTAACCCCACTTCCCTGTGTTCGACCCTGGGCCTAAAAGTGACAAGATAAAATCAATTAGGCCAGGTTAAAAATTTTGTAAAGAGATGGTTAGGTCTAAATTAGGTTAACCACTATACACATTTCAACGATAAAAATATCATATTAACAACCTATTCGGGCTGACCCATCACACTTCTCTGGCGCCGTTGCCGGGGAGGTGTGCCTTCGAGTAAGTTTCTATCAAAATCCTTTCAATTTTTCTCTTCCCTCTTCACGGGTATTGTTTTTTTTGGTGTGCAGGTGAACTTGGTGGAAGGAGAAGGAAAGCAGACGAAGTCGGGAACAAGGGCAGATCCAAGGCGGGAACGAGAGCGTGAAGATGCCGACACCGCATTGGAGCTTCGCACACGTTGCCAAACCAGTAGGTTTTCTCTTTCTTAGCAAACTAGGGTTAGCTTGCCACCCAAAAAAAAAAAAAAAAACTAGAAAAACTTCTTGGGATTTCTTGGGGCAAGTGGATTAAAATTCACTTGTTTGATTGGTTGTATTCACTCCCACTGCCCCGGGATTTCCCGCCACACTTCGCATAGTGAAAATCCGAGAATCTTGATTCTTGGATTTCTCGCCGAGGGAAGTATTCTTTGAGGCAAAGAAAAAGATTGCTTATATCCCTCTTTTGCCTCACTTATCTTTAATTTAGGATCACATTTTTGGTGGGGAGACTTGGAATTGAGTTGATTCCAACCCCACCACGACTTTTCAAACTTGCCTGTGATTCGATCCTGAATACTTCAACCCCAACAATTTTATTTTCTTTATCTTTTGGTTGAAGCCTTGTGTGTGGAAATCATTTCTGGTGATTGGGAGCACTTGAATTGAAGTGCTTTAGCTCCCTGTCACATTGATATAAAACTGATTCGTGCATCCACACTTAGAAATCTCCATTTAGGGTAGCCCAGTGCATTTTAGCATGCATTAACTAACTGATAATTGAAGAAGGGTTTCTTGGGTTTTAGAAGGAAAACCTGTATTTTTGCAAAAACCCGGAGATTGGTTGAATTGGTAATTCAGCAAAACCCTAAAATTCATACTACTTGAGGCTGAACTCTAAAAAACCATTCGCCAATAAAAACTTCAATTCGGGGAGATTTCCCCGTTGCATGCTTGTTCTTACACACTCTTAAAATCAATCACTTGGGCATTACCCGTAAACAACACCCTTCACATTCCAAAAGCACTTGACCCTAAGCCTCTAATTAAAACTGGTAGTAACTTGACCCTTACTAAGGATTGGAGGTCTAACTACCTGCGTGTAGCGACTACGTGCTGGTGAGAGTTCCCGCGTGCTATCGGGTGTCTAAGACTGCGGCAAACGGCCTTTCAATCTGGCCCGGTGGTTCCGCGGTGCTCGCATTCGGTCCCGTAGTTCGTGATAGTAGGTAACTTAGATCTTTAGGTCTAAGGGCACACTGTAGAGGTTAGGAACTTGACTGTATTGATTTGTAATCAAGTGTACCTTTGCGGCGTCATTTCTCTCATCCCTTTTCCCTTCTCATCTCCCCAATTCTTCCTGCGGTAGTGCATGTTTGGGAGGAGGTCACAAAACCCTGAACTATTTGAATTGACTGATAAATCTAGAAAACAAGTCGAATCGTCCTCCTCCTCCACAAACATGGCTGCACGCCCACCCCCAAATCCCGAGGGAGGAAACCGCCCTCAGAACCCACCAGGTGGTGGAGCCTTAGATCCCATAACCCGCCTCCAAGCCCAAATGGAAATGTATAATGAGCAAATTGAAGCCATTCGGGAAACATTGGAGGAAATGCAGAACCCTCCCGAACGGGAGGAGCCTAGGTCTCTTAGCTCTTATTAGAATCCCGCTGCTACAGAGACCATTGGACAAATTCGGGTCCCCATGGGCAGGGACGACTTTGAATTAAAACCAAACATAATTGGCCTAATCAATTTTCACTTTCATGGTCTTGCAAGTGAAGACCCATTTCTCCACTTGGAAGACCTAACCCGACTTGCTGAAACCGTTAAACCAAGAAATGTTGGGTTATCTATAGTCCTCATGAAGATGTTCCCGTTTTCATTATGGGATAAAGCGTCGCAATGGTTACGCACCCTTGGGAGAACCATCCACTCTTGGGAAGAGATGCGAACAGCGTTTCTCAAGAAGTTCTTCCCAATCGGGCGGACCAATGCGCTTCGCCGTGCTATCACTTCATTTACGCAACAAAACGGCGAACAATTTCATGAGGCATGGGAGAGGTATAACGACCTCCTCAGGAAGTGTCCGCACCACGGTCTGCCTAAGTGGCATATAGCCCAGATTTTCTACTATGGGCTAAATGAGACTTTGAAGCAGATTGCAGACGCTTCCTGCGGAGGGAACTTTATGAATAAAGACGAGAATGGAGCATTCGAGCTGTTTGAAAATATGAGTGAAAACTTGATGAACAATGCTTCCATTGTCGCCTTTAATCGTACCAACCAGCCCCGAAATGTCCACGAAGTTGACACGGGACCCTCCCATTCATCCACTGATCTAAGCCTTATTGCACAAAAACTGGATGAAGTCTCCGTCGTGCACAAGAAGCTGGACGAGCTTCTGGCCAACCCCACCCGATCTAAGGCAAACACCACCTCTTCACCACTTCGTCACAATCCAAGTTCTTCTAATACCAGGCTTATCCCGAGAAACCCCGTTAGACCTTCCTTACCGAGTGTCGCGCCAAGTGACTCAGTAAGTCATGTGGAACTGGCTTCTGCGAGCCAGTATTTCGACACGGAGGACCAAGCCTCTGTGTGCTCAGACGCATATCTACATGCGGACGCGTCTTCTGGCATAGAAGATGCTTGCACCCTGGGGAACAACCCGTTCTCTGCCACTTATAACCCAGGGTGGCGTAATCATCCGAACTTCGCATGGTCCAACAACCCGCAGCGCCAAAACCCCGCGGGTGGACCAATGCGACCGTCCGCACCCGTCATCCCAAGGGTCCAGTTTAATCCTATGGCAAATCCGCCATCAGGCCCTTGCGTACCACAAATTGAACACGCATCAAGCCCTCTTGACAAATTGATGCGAATGATGACGGAAATGTCAAAGCGCCATGAAGAGAACATGACCTCTCTTCAGCACCAATTGGCGCAGCAGAACGCCGAGATTAGTCAACTACGCATGGCGACTCGATCTCAGGGCACTCTTCCCGCCCAACCTGTTCCAAACCCGCGAAATTTCGTACCCCGTGGTTCTCAACCACAGGTACGACCTTCTCAGGGACAGGTTAATCAAGTTCTGCAAGCTCCGAGCATTCCACCGGGATTTCAGGCTAATCCTGCTGCAGCACCACACTCTTATGTCATCATTGCAAACCCTCCTCCACCGTATGATCCCACTGGACCCGCATCGTCCAATGCTATCACTACGAGGAGCGGTAAGCAGACCGTCGATCCGCCTCGACTTGATCCTGGCCCGTCTTCTTCTTCGCCCTCTCATTCGGGATGCATACCGCATTCGCGAGAGGATGATGCACCAAAACTTGTGCCATAATCAGTCCCATTCCCTGAGGCTCTACTAAGGGAGCCAAAAGGCAAAAAGAAAAATACGCAGGCCTTTGACAACCTACGTAATTTGTTCAGGGATGTAGAAATCAAGGTACCCCTGCTCGAGGCAATCGACCACATACCTACTGTCGCTCGATTTTTCAAAGACTACACAACACCCAGGCGACAGTCAAAGAAGACTAAGAATCCGGTGGTTCTCTCGCCTCATGCGAGTTGTGCTATACTGTCAAACTTACCACCGAAGCAGAAAGATCCGGGCACACCACTGATTTCCTGTAGCATCCATGGCAGCAGTTTTAACCGTGCCTTGCTTGATCTAGGATCTTCCATCAATCTCATACCGACCATCATGCTCGAAAAATTTTCCTTGGGAAATCTGAAACCCACCCCTGTCACGTTACAGTTGGCAGATCGTTCTGTCAAAATCCTGAAGGGTGTGGTGGAAGAGTGGTGGTTAGGGTCAACAGTCTCTGTTTTCCTGTTGACTTTCTTGTTTTAGATATGGAAGTTCCTAGTTCACTTTCTGATTGTCCGATCATCCTCGGTCGACCTTTCTTGGCCACAGCCCGCGCCCACATCGACTGCGAGTCGGGCTGTATTGAGATTGCCGTTAGATCTGAGAAGCTCAAGCTTAACATATTCAAGGCAGCCAAGAACTTTGATTGCGATTGCATTGAGGATGACACGTCTGACGAGGACATGGCCGTCAGCGCGTGTATCGGACTAATTGGGACCTACTCGGACTGCTGCGGATTACCTATAAACACTGATAACTGCCTGACCAACACATACTGTGACGTTCCCCAATCCCTCCCTTGTCCAGTACCTTCTCCTGGCCAGACTTCTGACGAGGTTTTCTCCGCTTCCCATACCTAGTGGTCTGAGTCATATCCGGGCTACTCACTGTCGGTCCACACTCATGAAGACCGAATTGCCTTTCTTCCCCGCCAAATCAGGCGGATTTACAAATCCACACTGGGACCTTGAGCCCATATACTTCTCACTGGGGCTATTCATTTTTGGATCCATCTATCCAAGAATCCCCTCTTCTTGGCCAATCTGAAGGCCAGTTTCTTCCTCCTAACTTGTTCTCCTACCCGTCTGGGACACTCTCGTCCAAGAAATGCCAGATCCTTCCCCTTCCACTCCCGAGCTAAAAGTGCTGCCTAATACACTCAAGTATGTTTTCCTGGGACCAAATGAAATGCTCCCTGTAATCATCAGTTCAAAATTAACCATGGAGCAGGAGTGCAAACTAACTAAGGTCCTCCTAGAACACAAGGCAGCTATTGGATGGTCTTTATCAGACTTATCTGGTATTAGCCCCTCCTACTGCACTCATCGTATATATACAGAGGAGGAGGCTCGACCTTCTCGCGAGATGCAGCGACGTCTCAACCCTAACATGCGGGAGGTCGTTAAGAATGAAATCATTAAGTGGCTGGATGCGGGTATAATCTACCCGATCAGCGATAGCCCCTGGGTGAGTCCGATTCACGTTGTGCCCAAAAAGGCAGGACTCACCATCCGTGTCAATGACAGGGGCGAATCCATCCCTACACGCACTCCTACATCTTGGAGAGTGTGTGTAGATTATAGGAAACTCAATGCTGCAACCAAGAAAGATCACTTCCCGCTACCATTTATTGACCAAATCCTAGAGCGGTTAGCGGGAAATAAATTTTTCTGCTTCCTGGATGGATTCTTAGGATATAACCAGGTGGCAATAGACCCCCGAGACCAAGAGAAAACCACTTTTACCTGCCCTTTCGGCACCTTTACCTTTAGAAGGATGCCATTCGGACTTTGTAACGCGCCAGCAACTTTCCAGAGATGCATGCTGGCGATATTTCATGACATGGTGGGTGACTTTCTCGAGGTCTTCATGGATGACTTTTCAGTCTTTGGACCATCTTTCGACGAATGTCTTGCCAACCTGACTCGCATCCTTAGGAGATGTATTGATGTAAACCTCGTGCTTTCCTGGGAAAAAAGTCATTTTATGGTGCACGAGGGAATTATTCTTGGACATATCATCTCCGATAGGGGTATCGAGGTTGACAGAGCTAAGCTCGATGTCATTGCTGATTTACCTGTGCCTGGTTCTGTCAAACAAATCCGCTCCTTCTTGGGACACGTCGGTTTCTATAGGAGATTCATCAAAGACTTCTCCAAAATTTCTCGACCCTTAACTCATCTCCTATCAACCGACGTGCCCTTCGACATGGGCCCTGACTGTATACAAGCATTCACGCAGCTGCATAATGCTGTCACCAAGGTCCCTGTTCTCCAGCCGCCTGATTGGTCCCTCGACTTTGAACTTATGTGTGATGCTTCAGACCTTGCAGTCGGAGCCATCCTGGGACAAAGACGCGATAGACACCCCTTTGTGGTGTACTACGCCAGTAAGACGTTGGACGAGGCCCAGCGTAATTATACTACCACTGAAAAGGAACTACTGGCAGTCGTCTTTGGGCTGGAAAAATTCCGTTCTTACCTTTTGGGCTCTCACGTTATTGTTTTCACTGATCACGCGGCCATTCTCCATCTCATGCACAAGAAGGATGCCAAGCCTAGACTGATTCGTTGGATCCTTCTGCTCCAGGAATTTGACATTGAGATTCGTGATAAGGCCGGAGCCCAGAATGTTGTGGCTGATCACCTTTCCAGACTGGACCCTGACCATATTGGACTTACTCTACCAATTAATGAAAATTTTCCTGATGAGCACCTATTGGCAATAAATGTGGCAAGTGGACCGTGGTATGCCGACATTGCCAATTACCTTGCTTCTGGATCTCTTCCACGTGGCTGGCCTAAAAACCACCGCGAGCGTCTCATGGCAGAAGCAAAGTATTATTTCTGGGATAATCCACTTCTTTTTCGGATAGGTGCTGATCAAATCATCCGTCGCTGTATTCCTGACAGTGAGTTCCCCAGTGTGCTATCCTTCTGCCACGATCAGGCCTGTGGAGGCCATTTCTCTGGGAGGAAAACTGTAGCCAAGGTGTTGCAGTGCGATTTCTTTTGGCCCTCCCTTCACCAGGACGCGCACACTTATGCCAAACATTGCACTAGGTGCCAGTCATTAGGGTCAATGGCACGTCGTGACATGATGCCCTTGCAACACATCCTAGCTGCGAAAATCTTCGACATCTGGGGAATTGACTTCATGGGTCCCTTTCCTCCATCCAACGGCTTCGAATTCATCCTCGTGGCCGTCGACTATGTTTCGAAATGGATCGAGGCTATTCCCACGCGCCGTGCTGACCATGTTATCTCCACCCGATTCGTCAAGGACCATATCTTTGCGCGTTTTGGGATCCCTCGGGCCATTATCTCGGATGGAGGAAGCCACTTTACCCATGCTTCTTTTCGGGCACTTCTGAGGAGGTACGGAGTCCACCATCGTATCGCATCCCCGTATCATCCTCAGACGAACGGCCAGGCGGAAGTGTCGAACCGACAAATCAAGCAGATTCTCCAGAAAACGGTTCTACCTGACCGTAAGGATTGGTCCGACAAGCTGACTGACGCACTTTGGGCGTATCGGACTGCCTTCAAGGCTCCCCTTGGTATGTCTCCATATAGAATCGTTTACGGGAAGCCTTGTCATTTGCCCGTGGAGTTGGAACATCGCGCTTATTGGGCGGTTCGCCAATGTAACCTCGACCCAGACTTGTGTGGTCGAGAAAGGAAACTCCAACTCCAATAGCTGGAAGAGCCCCGTCGTGAAGCCTATGATTCTGCTCTAACCTTTAAACAGCGCACTAAGGCTTTTCATGACAGCCATGTTCGGCGGAAGGAATTTGAGCCATCTCAGCAAGTTTGGCTCTATAATGCCCGACTCAAATTCTTTCCTGGGAAATTGAAGTCCAAATGGACTGGTCCTTTCCTGGTCTCAAGACCAATCCCCAATGGGGCCGTCGAGATCGAAGATCCCAAATCTGGGCGTAAATTTACGGTCAACGGGCAGCGTTTGAAACCCTATCTGACTCATGAACCTGCCCCCGTTGGAGAAACCGTTGCCCTGCTGGAGGGTAACTAATTCTTTGCCTCATTCTGAGTCCAGCTGGGGACATTAAATTCAGCGCTTGTTGGGAGGCACCCTAACAGCACTCACCATCCACCATCACTTTTCACACCTCTCTCGCAATCACTTCACTTTTCTCTTCACCACCCACCATCCACCCACCCTTCCACCCTGATCTATACCCTGAACCTCAGCTCTTGTTACCCGATCTTCCATCCTTCCTCTGCCTTTCCCTGCATGCATATGAGGACATAGCATTGTTTGGCATGGGGGGGTGGATAGGCATCTATAGGATCCGGGTATGTTATGGTATCATACAGTTCCCACCTATTTATAAATATGCAAGAAAAAGAAAAAAAAAAAATATATATATTATAATAAATGGTGTTTAGTAATGATCTTGAAGCTGAAACAAAAAGGCAATAAGTGTTTATGGATATTCAACCTCTATTTTGAAGACTTTCCAGGCCACAAAAGCTTGATTCGCTCAGGCTCGGCTTAATTCACTTAAAGCATTGACAAAATAGATCAAGTCTCTCCTAACTAAGGATGTATTCTTGTACCTGAGACACAAGTACAAGATTCGTTGGTTTACTTTTACTTGAGAGCTTAAGTAAACTTGGTTCACACTACACATATCAGGAAAGACCAGGTGAACATAAGATCCAACCCTAGTGTTCATTAGGGAAGGTGGAGTCCTTACCTGTACGCGCAGGTAGACTTTTTATCCCAGGCTTTAGTCTTGTGTTTAGGAGCGACTCTTTCCACCAAAAAGAAATTCTCCCACCAAAAAGAAAAAAAGTGTGCTCTTTCAAAATGTGTTGTAAGAGATATACTGACATATGTTTCAAAAAAAAAAAAAAAAAAACAGAAAATGGGAGTTGAGTTTTCCGTCATCATCTTAAGGGTCAATTCGAAGACATGAGCTGAAACTGGGACCAACCTGTACTTAAAAATTCGTGAAACCCTGGGATTGAGTCTTAATGTTCATCTGGTCAGTCTTGATCCTTCACTATGCACAAACCATAACCTCTTGAGCTCTCGAGTACGGCAAAAACCTCCTGGGTCCTGGAAATCGTACTTAAGGTTTAAATATCAAGAGTCCTGGTTAGTTGAGGGATGATCTATGTCATGTGAGACTTAAAGTACTGGTAGTCTTCTTTACAATTGGTTCTCACAATATTCGATAATAAACACACCTATATCACCTCAGAAGAAAATCTTCAGCTTAAGATTATTTCTAAATACTATTTTGCTAGGGACTAGCAAAAGATAGGCATGGGGGTATATGTTTGCACCTCAAAACACGCCTGTAATAACGCCTTCTTGTGCTATTTTCTAGCATTAACATTGCATAATAGGATCCTGTAATCGCATTTGTAAAAATGCTTGCATGCATGCATTTAATCAAGAGAGGAAGAGGAGTGAAACAATGGCTTGCATAGTTGCATTTTTCTTCAAGTGCCTCCTTGCAAAATCACCCTCTTTTTATTTTTCCTCTTGATTTCTTCTTTTCTCTCCTTCCCGCGGCTGCACTCTTCCCGCAGCTGCATGCAACGCAGCACTTCTTCCCGTCACTTCTCCCTGCCAACGCCGCTCCCTACAGCTGCAACTTGCACACCCTCTCCCTGCTGCAGCCGGCACGCCACCCTCTCCTCCTCTATAAGAAGCTGCAGCTTCCTCCTCGCGAGACACACGCTGCTGCACGAAACAAAAACCCGTAGCCATCTTCTCCACCTCTTCCCCTCCCATACGTCGGCCCTCCGTCGAGGAGGCACCCGGCGAGCAGGAGAACCCACTGTGGTGCACACCACCACAGTGGGAGCACCACCGCCCAGCTCTTCGACGAGCCGGTGGGCGTGGTGCATTCCCTCGCTTCATTTTTTTCTCTTTAACGCCATTGCCACCGCTCCAAGCTTCGAAGCTTGAAGCCACGGCAGCAGCAGCAGCAGGTCCTCCCGCTCCTCCGCGACCATCCCCGCAGCCACCCGTCGACTTCGCGCGCACCTGCAGGGCCATTCCCCGCTCAACCTCCGTCCTGACGTCCCCGCAGTTGCACCTGTAGCCGTCCGCCGCGTGCACTGCAGCGGCCGGCTACGGCCTCGCGCCGCCCCCTGCCCTCCTCCGTGACCCTCCACGACCACCTGCAGACCTCCTCCACGCTCGCTCCTCCACGCCTTCGCCCGCCCGTCGCCTTCGCGCACGCCTGCAGGAACCCTACGCGAAGCCGCGCCCGCACCCGCCGTCTTCAGACGTCTGCCTCCGCCTTCAGACGACGCAGCATCAGACGTCCGCCGGAGGCGGCAGACATCTTAACTCGCGCGTCCGCGATCTCTCGCTCACCCGCTCTCTCTCTCTCTCTGCTGATCTCTCCTGCCCGCTCCCGCTCTCTCTCTCTCTCTCTCTCTTTTTTACTCACTAACAGACACACACTCACAGCAACGCACACACACCTATACCAACACATACACACACACTCACACACTTATAGTACTATATATGTAAATATATATATACATACATCCATATATATATATATATACATAGTATATCTATATAGTTATGTATACATACACATATATATATTATATATACATATATATATAATATATATATATATATATCTACTTATATATACATCTATATACTTATACATATACTTATATATATATAGGCATATATACTTATATACATATATATATATATATACATATCTATATACATATATATATACATATATATAGTAATATATATATATATACCTATATACATATACATACACATATATATCTATATATATATATATCTATACATATATAACTATACATATATATATATATAGATATATTTACTTATATACATACATATGTACATATATTTTCATGTTATTTATTATACGTTGTATCGCGGGAATATCTGCACCAGTTGCTGATATTCCCTGATACACGCGTACAAAAAGAGTGTGGTCCCATACATCATCCATCCTCCATCCACACTCCACGCGGCACCTAGTCGTGTTGGTTGCGTCTCTCTAGACATCGACTGACTCGACATAGTGCTACACTCCATCGCCACCTCCACCCCACCCCTTTATATATATACTACATATATATATATATACATACTATATTTACTTTCTGTCTATTTGCTTTTCTGTTAGTAAAAAGATAAAAAAAAATACATAAAAAAGAAAAGATAATCTTTGACTTGCAGGTAACTCGTCTTGCGAGTAGCAAGATTTGTTTTGGGACTCTGTTTGGCTAAAAGCCAAGGACACAATTTTGAGGGTGTGCCTCAAGAACAAGGATTACCATAAAAAAACCTAAATAAGAAAAACACCAAAAACACAATAAACGAACGGAAGAGACACGTTTTAAGGAAAACGTAGAAACTCGACTTTAACCCCACTTCCCTATGTTCGACCCTGGGCCTAAAAGTGACAAGATAAAATCAATTAGGCCAGGTTAAAAATTTTGTAAAGAGATGGTTAGGTCTGAATTAGGTTAACCACTATACACATTTCAACGATAAAAATATCATATTAACAACCTATTCGGGCTGACCCATCAGGCAAAAGAGGGGTGCAATCAATCTTTTTGTATTTGCCTCAAAGAATACTTCACACGGCGAGAAATTCAAGAATTAAGATTCTTGGATTTTCGTTATGCGAAGTAAGGAGGAAAATCCCGGGGCTGTGGGAGTGAAGACAATCAATCAACCAAGTGAATTTTAATCCACTTGCCCCAAGAGATCCCAAGAAGTTTTTTTAGTTTTTTTTTTAGTTTTTTAGTATTTTTTTATTAAGGCGACAAGTTAACACTAGTTGCTAAGAAAAGAAGACCTACTTGTTCGGCAACGTGTGTGAAGCTCCAATGAGGTGTTGGCATCTTCACGCTCTCGTTCCCGCGTTGGATCAGCTTATGTCTTTGACTTCGTCTGCCTTCTTTCTCCTTGCACCAGGTTCACTTGCACACCAAAAATAGAGATACCCGTGAAGAGAGAAGAGAAAAATTGAAAGGAATTGAATAGAAATTTACTTGAAGGCGCACCTCCCTGGAAACGGCGCCAAAAAAGATGTATGGTCGGACCTGGATAGGTTGTTAATATGGTGATTTTATCATTGAAATGTGTATAGTGGTTAAACTAAATCGGACTTAACCATCTCTTTACAAAATTTTTAACCTGGCCTACCTGATTTTATCTTGTCACTTTTAGGCCTAGGGTTGAACTCAGGGAAGTGGGGTACAAGTCAAGTTTCTACGCCTTTCTTACAACGAGTCTCTTCCGATCGTTTATTGTGTTTTTGGTGTTTTTCTCATTTATATTTTTTCTGGTAATCTTTGTCCTTGAGGCACACCCTCAAAATTAAGTTCTTGGCTTTAAGCCAAAATAGGGTTCCAAAACGAGTCTTGCTATTCGCAAGACGGAGTACCTGCAAGTCAGAGATTATCTTTTCTCTTTTATATATATATTTTTTGTCTTTTTACTATCAGGTAAGCGAAAAAGAAATAAAGTAAATACAGTATATATGTATATATATGTATATATTATGTATATAAAGGGGTGGGGGTGGAGGCGGAGATGGAATGTAGCACTGTGTCGAGTCAGTCGTCATCTAGAGAGACGCAACCAATGGGACTATGTAACGAACGCGTGCCCCAGACGTCGGACCAGACGTCTGGGATCACATCCAGACGTCTGGGATCGTTTCCAGACGTCTGGAAATCCGTTAATTTTGACACGCACGGGTTGTCTGCGCGCCTGAGCGCGCAGATCGGATATTCGCTTATTCCCTCTTTCCCTGCGGTTGCAGACGCCTGCCGCGTCCTCTCCCTCCTCCTCGTGCGGCCTTAAAAGGCCACGCGCTCCCTCCCGTCATCTCCACCGTCTCCTCCCTCTTCTCCTTCAGCCAGTGAGCGTGAGCGCGAGCGCGAGGGCGGCAGCGACGGCCGCAGTGAGCACGGAGGAGGTGCGGCGTGCGAGAGCGGAGCTCTGCCGTGAGGGCGAGATTGCCAGGGCTGCTAAGGCCGGTCGGCGGAGGGCGCGGGGGGCGCAGAGTGACCCTGAGGGGGGACTGCTGCGGTATAAGCAGCAGGTGCGAGAGGTGCGACGCGGGCGGCGTCGCGAGCGGAGGCCAAGTGGCGCCCTGATTCTGGAAGAATTTCCAGAATCAGACGTCTGGGTTGATAGCCAGACGGCGAGGGTGACGTCTTGAAGACCTTCCAGATGTCTGAAAGGTGAGTTTTCCGTCTTCTTCTTCCTTCCTGTCGACTGACCGTACTGAGGGAGGGAGATGGGTGTGCGTAGGCTCGGTGATTCGCCATCCAACGCGAATTAGACGTCTGGCTATTGTACCAGACGGCGAGAGCGACCTCCAGACGTCCGGGGTGACCATCGGACGTCTGGGAGCTAGGCCAGACGTCCCCTCAGACTTCTGGACGTCTGGGAAACCACGCTGAATAGGTAATTCTCTGATCCACTTTTTAAGACGTCTGGAAGAAGTTCCAGACGTCTGATTTTGCATAGTGTCGTCATTTTTGACCCGTTTAGGGCCCGTTTGGGTTCCGTTTTCCGCGATTCGAGTTGCGTTCTTTTCAGAATTAATTCCTTTACCCGTCTATAGTAGCTATACACTATTTTGAGACACTCCTTGTGTTTGATCCTTGTGATAGGACCCCATTCTGTTGCAGTCTCAGGGGTTGCGGAGGCACGCGGGATTCCCGACCACGCCCCCATTTCTCCCGTTGTACCTGGTAGAGTGGTTTTAAGTTATTAATAAAATCTGTTAAAGTATGGAACCATAACTAGAACCTAGGACATTGCATGAATCCTAGGAATGAGAAATATATGATAGCTCCTAGGTGTTGCATGAATCCTAGGGCTGGAAAACTAGATTATATGATAGATCCTAGGATATGGCATGAATCCTAGGATGGGAAAAACTAGTGGAATGTATAATACTGCAATCTTGGGAAATGGAAAGAGATATAAAGCTGCCTATAATTTGAATTAACAGCTGCCTGTTGTGAATAAATAATGTGGTTGAGAACATGGATTGTAAGAATGTGAAACTGGAAAGTGAAACCTGGATGTTTGAGTAAAAAGGATGGAACCCTACAGGGAAGTAGGAGTAGAACTCCTAGAAAGTGAATGGAATAGTATTGGGGAAGTGAGCTGGCCCTTGAGTACGGAGTACCAAGGAGAGCGACTGTCCCCCTGTTTAGTGCAGAGTGGAGCCAGCCACCCCAGGGACCCGGGGTTAGGACTGGCCACTCTGTACCGACTTGCTGGCCCTCGCGTACGTAGTACCGAGGAGAGCTACTAGTGTAGGGAGGTACTAGCTACCCCACGGGCCCCGGGGTTCTGCTAGCCTCCCACACAGACTTGTTAGGCCCGCTGGGGCAAACCAGGGTAGTCAGGCGAGGGTGCGCGGACTGTGGAGGGGCAAGGCCCCGGTTTGCTTACTGTGGAGGGGTTGGACCCCTGTTACTGAGAGGGCTCTGCCCTGGACTGGTTCTGTGCTGTGCTTTGGCGCACCCATTAACGGAAACGACTGACCGTGTGCCAGTACAGGTTAGCTACCTGTGTGTTTATCGCGCGTGCCGTAGTCACCGTTACGTCTGTCAGTGACCTTGGGGTGGTTGACTGAGGGTAGGATCACCACGGGGGACTCTCCCGGCCAGGAGAGCACCATGTGCTACTTCTACTTTTTGGAAAAGACTGCAATCAAGATCGTTCCCACGAGGAACATTCGAGATCAAGAAAAAGATCTGGGGAATAAATGAAATAGTGAGACAATTGAAAGATGTGAATAAAGAAAGAAATAGAACGTAACAGCTACTGTACACTCTACTGTTGTCTTTAGTTTTAGTTGCCACTCTACTCAGCGTTTTACTGAGGTGTTACACTCGTTACCTTTTCAGGAGCAGGTGTTGAGCAGCCAGGGTCAGCGGCTGCAGAGGACACTGGGCCGAGTAGGGTCCAGAAGAGTTACCACTATCTTTTGTAGCTCTTTGTTTCCGTTATAGTGAGTAGTTCTTGTTTCCGTTGTACTTTTCTTTACCTGCAGTTCATGTTATATGATAAATGTTGTTCTACTGTTGTGGTGGTATATACTGTAGTAGTTTCTTTCCTTACTGCTGTACTTTCTTACTGTTAGTTATATTCATGCTGAATGTGGTTTATTTTTACTGCTCTTTTGGTTACTTCCTCGTTGGACGACTAGGTCTTGGGATTAGTCGAGTCGGTCCGGTTCTCGTGTCTCGTAGGTACTCAGAACCGGGTCGTTACAGACTAGGTGCCGCGTGGAGTGTGGGATGGATGGTGGATGATGTATGTAACCACGCTTTTTAGACGCGTGTATCGAGGAATATTAGCAACTGGTGCAGATATTCCCGTGATACTACGTATGGTAAATAATGTGAAAAAATATATATATATGTATATATGTAAATATGTCTATATGTATATATATATATATATATGGTTATAAATATATAGGTATATATATATATATATGTATATATATAACTGTATATGTATATATATATATATGTGTATGTGTGTATGTATATATAACTATATAGAGGTATATATATATGTATGTATAAGTATATAGTAATATATGTATATATAGATATATGTAGCTAAGTATATATATATATGTATGTATATATAGTTATAGATATATATATATAAGTATATATATAAGTATATAGATATATATATATGTATATAATTATACTAATACTACTATATATATAGATGTAAGTATATATATATATTTATATGCATAGTAGTATATGTATATATGTATATATATATATGTATGTATGTATATATATTGGTATATATATATATATATATGTATGTATGTATGTATACTAATACATAAGTATATAGGTACTATTATATGTATAAATATAAGTCTATATATATATATAGATATATATATGTATATATATATATGTATATCAATATATGTATATATATATCACTATATATAAGTATACGTATATATATATATATATGTTTATAATAGAGTATAGGTGTGTGTGTGTGAAAGTGTGGAGTGTAGGTGTGTGTATGCGTCGGTGTAGAGAGAGTGCTATGAGTGTCGTGAGAGAGAGAGAGAGAGAGAGAGAGAAGAGAGTGCAGCTGCATTGCTTGAGAGAGTTAAGGCATCTGGGCGCTAGGGGTGTCGTCTGGAGCTTCTACGCGTGCGGGTGCATATTCGCGTGGAGGAGAGCACCTGCACCGGCCGATTGCGAGCGCAAAGAGCTCGTGACAGTGCCCGTGGAGAGGGAGGCGAGGTGTCTGCAGGCACGCGCGGAAGCTTGCAGAGGCTGGCAGGGGGGCAGGGAGACGCTTGGCCGGCTGCTGCAGAGGCACGCAGCAGCCGATTGCGGGCGACAGTGCGTGCGACAGAGTGGAGAAAGCGGAGGCGGGGAAGGCCTGCAGGCACGTGCAGAGGGGCTGGGCACCTGTAGGGAAGCGCGGAAGGAGCTGCTGTTGCTGCTGCCGCTGCTGCAGCTTCCTTGCTGCTGCTGCTGCTGTTGCTTCAAGCTTCAGACCTTGAAGTGGCTCCAATGGCAGGAAGGTGCGGGAACGTAAAAAACGAAAGAAGAGCCACCACGCCCACCGGCTCTTTGAAGAGCTGGGCGATGGTGGTCTCACTGTGGTGGTGTGCACCACAGTGAGAGCTCCTGCCCGCCGGGTTTCTCCTCGGAGGAGGATCGGGTATGGAGGGGAATGGAGGAGAGGATGGTGGTGGCCTGCTGGTGGGTTTTTTTTCTTGCTGCAGCGACCATGCTCTCTTTGCAAAGGCAGGAGTTGTGATCTTTAAATAGAAGAGGAATGGCATGGCCGCATGCAGCTGCAGGGAGAGGGATGGAATGACAGCCGCAGGGAAGGACAAGGGCAGCTGTAGCAAGCATGGCACGAGGAAGAAAATGCAGCCGCGGCAAAGATAAAAAAATCAAGTGGAAATAAAAAATAGAGGTGGTGGATTTTTGCAAAGAGGCACTTGAGGAAAAAAGGTAAAATGCAAGGCCACTTATTTCATTCTTCTTTCCACTCAATTAGATGCATGTATACATGTATTTTTACAAATGCAACTACGGAATCCTAATATGAACAAGTAGTGCTAGGAAATAGCACAAGAAGGCACTATTGTAGGCTTATTTTTGCGGTGCAATCACCCAGGCGTGCTTGGATCGCGCCTTGAGTGTGCGTGCGTGCGGGTGTCGTCGTCTGGCGTGCGCGCGCGCGTGGCCAATTGCCACCTGAGGGCGCGTCGCGTGGCGCTATCGCCACCATCCAAGTGCGGATCTATGGCTGAATTTCATCCGCGTGCCTCGCTGCCTTCGAATTCCAGCACCGTGTGGCTCGAACCCACGTCGCGTGGGTGTGTGCGTCATGCCCGCTGCTTTGTCGTGGCTACTGTGGGTGTGCGCGCGGTTCTCGGCCGTCCGATCAGAGATCGACGGCTCAGATTTGATCTTCGGCTGAAGGTGGAAGAGGTGCACGGTGGGCGGGCGCCACGTGGCACATCAAGGGCCGTTGATCATCCGATCAACGGTCAGAACTTCTTGAGCCCATTGTGGGAGCTCCGGATGTCGGATTTGGCCGATTTTGAGTTCGTTGGACTCCGTTCGTCGTTCTGAATCCATTCGTGCGGTCTGATTGCTCATCTGATGCCTGCTTTGACAAGTGCTTATACAAATGACCATTAATATTATTTTATAAGCAATCTTGGCATATGATGCATGCAATGCTCCCATTCTACTTATGTTGTGCCTTTTATTCTTAAGATAGGTCCTATTTAATAGAATTATCACCCCCATATGCAGTGTTATCATACCCCCATGCTTACTCCTTGCTAGTCCCTAGCAAAGTTTATTCTAGCCTTTATTTTCTGTCAGAATTTAAGAAGTAATTGCTTAGACACTTCGTCACTTGTCAATAGGAGGAAATATACTAAGATCTTAATCTACAAAGACTGAGCAGCGCCTGGGTGTCTGCTAAAATACGAATTGCCCGAATCCTTGCTTTAATGTATATAACTATACATATGTATATGTATATATATATATATCTTTTTAGAATTTTTTCTGGAATTCAGAGTGGGTTGGTAACTTTTTACGGCTACCCTACCCACCCAAAACTCGGTCAAAACCCTAAGTGCTAAGCATCTTGGTGTGAAGATTGTGATAGACTCACTCAACGGTAATTCAGACAGACTTCGGGTTTCTACGCCCCTAGGTGACTGAAAGGGGAAATATATTTGCCTGAAGGTGTATTTGTTCGATTGGTAGCTTTCTCCCTATGTTTGTTTTAATTGGAGTCAACACAAGGATTTTCCAGTGTATATCTCCTCGGCTTGTACTACTTCCCCGCTTCTTCCTTAAGTGTTTTGGTTATTTTTGTGCAATTATTGAGCTGGGCTCTAGACAACCGACCAATGGACTGTTATCCACGATCACTTGCCAGCCATACTCGTGCGGTGAAGTGTGGTTTATTTCATTTTCTTTTCTTCTCCTTTTTTTTTTTGTAGGTGGCTTCCTTGATCTCAAATGTACCTAGAGGCAATGAAGAAGAAGTGGTCCCGTGGCTGGGTTATGGACAACTTGCCAATGGGCTGTTACCTACGACAACTTGCCAGCCATACCACCCTAGAGAGTTCATTAGCTACCCAATTTCTGTCAAAATCTCCGAGTGAGTCTGTGCAAAAATGTGTGCAGATGCTTAGACTTAGTTTTTCTGAGTTAGAGGGTGAGTTGATAAGTCGTATACTTATCACCTTATTTAGTAGGTGGATTAGAATAGCTTAAGGTTTCAAGAATTCGAAGCTAAATCCATATTTTAACGAACACCAGGGCTGATTAAGCCTGAAGGCCTGAAAAGTCTAAGTGTTTAAGTTCTTTTTGTATTATTTCACACTATTGACAAGTTTCTAATGCCTAAGTTTCTTCCTAAATTCAATTTTTTTAATTTTATTTTATTCAGACTGATTAAATGAGCTCAGGATCGTGCAATTTGCCACCCACCCATGCTTAAGTTGGACAATGTCCTCATTGGCAAATACGCGGATGCAACAGGGGTTCAAAAAGATAGTACTTGAGTGACGTGAAATGCCGGATCAGTCTGAATCCTCTAGGTTGCCTCCCAAGAAGCACTGAGTTCAACGCCTCCAGCTGGGCGGTGCTTCGTGTCATCCCTCAAAGAGGGTGACACTCTCCTTTGGGGGAACCTGGGCTAGGAAGTGTTTTAATCTTTGACCATTAACTGTAAAAGTGTGCCCAGTGTTTGGATCAACGATTTCAACCGCCCCATTAGAGTAAGTCTTAACCACCCGAAATGGTCATGTCCATTTGGACCTGAGTTTCCCTGGAAAGAGTTTTAGGCGAGCATCGAACAGCCAGACTTGCTAGTTAGGCTCAAAGGTCTTTCTATGGATGAGTCAGTCGTGGACGGCTTTCATTTTCTCCTTATACAGTTGACTATTCTCAAAGGTGTCCTGACAAATTTCTTCGAGCTCAGATAGTTGGAGCATCCCCTATGCACCAGCTAACTGGGAATCTATGTTACATTGCTTGACAACCCAGTAAGCCCGGTGTTCCAATTCGACAGGAAGATGGCAGGCTTTGCCAAAGACCAGGCGATAAGGCGACATGCCTATTAGGGTCTTGAAAGTGGTCTTGTATGCCCACAGGGCATCATCTAGTCGTGTGGGCCAGTCTTTCCTGTCAGGTTTCACAGTCTTTTGTAAAATGTTCTTGATTTGTCTATTTGAGACCTCGGTCTACCCATTTGTTTGCAGATGATACGGGGTAGCAATGCGGTGGTTCACCCTATATTTTCTAAGTAGGGCACGAAATTGGGAGTGGATAAAATGACTTCCACCATCACTGATCATGACCTTTGGTATTCCAAACCAGGAAAAGATGTTATGCTTAACAAAGTCCATGACAGTCCTGTGATTGCATCGGCGGGTGGCGACGGCTTCAATCCATTTAGAAACATAGTCTACTAAGACTAGGATGTACTTGAAGCCATTGGATGGTGGAAAGGGGCCCATAAAATTGATACCCCAAACGTCAAAGATTTTGACAATCAAAATGGGCTGGAGGGGCATCATATCTTTCTTGGTTATGGTCCCCAGTGTTTGGCAGCGTGAGCAAGTCTTGGCGAAGTTGTGTGTATCCTTAACTAGGGAAGGCTAGTAGAATCCAGACTGCAGAACCTTTGTAGCCGTTTTCTTTCCAGAGAAGTGGCCACCACAAGCTTGGTCATGACAGAAGGAAAGCACACTCTGAACTTCATTCTCGGGGATACACCTCCTGATGATCTGGTTGGCACAGAGGCGAAACAGCATGGGATCATCCCAGAAATAATGCCTGACCTCAGCCAAGAACCTGTCCCGTTGCTGTCTGGACCAGCTGTGTGGAGTTTGTCCTACAACTTGGTAGTTGACATAGTCAGCATACCAAGGTTGTCTCTTGTCTTGTACAGCAAGAATGTGTTCATCGGGGAAGGCATCAGATAGAGGTAGGGAGGGTCTAATGTTGTCTGGGTGAAGTCTAGAAAAGTGGTCAGCCACCACATTCTTCGATTCTGCCTTGTCACGGATTTCCAGGTCAAATTCGTGCAAAAGCAAGATCCATCTGATGAGCCTGGGCTTTGCGTCCTTCTTAGCCAACAGGTGTCGGATGGCTGAATGGTCAGTATAGATGGTCACGTGGGATCTTAGCAAGTACGATCGGAACTTCTCAAGTCCAAAGACTATAGCGAGCAATTCTTTCTCTGTGACTGTATAATTTCGTTGGGCCTCGTCCAACGTTTTGCTCGCATAGTAGATCACCACAGGCTTCTTGTCTTTCCTTTATCCCAGGATAGTGCCTATGGAAAAATCTAATGCATCACACATAATCTCAAAGTCCTGGGACCAGTCCGAGGGTTGAAGTACAGGTGCTGTAGAGACTAAGTCCTGGAGGGTGTGATAAGCCTGGATGCAATCAGAAGACATGTGGAATATGGAGTCATTGGCCAGAAGGTCGGTTAAGGGTTTGGAAAGCTTGGAAAAGTCTTTAATGAACCTTCGGTAGAAGCCAACATGTCCCAGAAATGAGCGAATCTATCGGACCGAGCTAGGTGGAGGAAGTTTGGAAATCAAATCAACCTTAGCCCGATCTACCTCGATGTCCCTATGCGATACGATGTGACCGAGGATAATTCCTTCTTGAACCATAAAATGGCTCTTTTCCCAATTTAACACCAGATTAACCTCGATACATTGTTTCAGGATTTTCTCCAAGTTGCTCAGACAATGGTCGAATGAATTCCCAAATACAGAGAAATCATCCATAAAGACCTCTAAGTATTCACCCACCATTTTTGAAAAAATGGCTAGCATGCAACGCTGGAAGGTAGCAGGTGCATTGCATAACCCGAACGGCATTCGACGGAATGCAAATGTGCCATATGGGAAAGTGAATGTGGTCTTTTCTTGATCCTTCGGAGCAATTGTGACTTGGTTATATCCTGAATATCGATCAGGAAGCAAAAATACTTCTGCCCTACCAATCTTTCAAGGATTTGGTCAATGAATGGCAAGGGAAAATGATCCTTCTTAGTGGCTTCATTGAGCTTCCTATAATCAACACACACCCACCATGCAGTGGTGGTGCGGGTGGGGATGGATTCGCCATGATGATTGGTGACAACGATGAGCCCAGCTTTCTTTGGAACTACTTGAGTGGGGCTCACCCAGGGGCTATCGGAGATAGGATAGATGATGTCAACGTCAAGCCACTTGATAATTTCTTTCTTAACGACTTCCCGCATGTTTGGGTTTAATCGTCTCTACATCTGGCGGGAGGGTCGTGCCCCATCTTCCAGGTAAATCTTATGGGTGAAATAGGTGGGGCTAATTCCTCTTAAGTCAGAAATGGTCCAACCAATGGCGGCCCGATGTTCTGAAAGGGTCGCGGTCAACCTGTGTTCCTGATCCTTAGTTAGATGAGAATTAATAATCACTGGGAAGGTCTGGTCAGGTCCCAGGAAGACATACTTGAGATTCTCCTGGCTTAAGTTCAGGTGCGGGTGGAACCATAGTTGACGGAAAAGGAAAAGGCGGGAGTTGATCAACATCGATCTCCTCAAATGGTGTTGTGTGATGGTAATCAGCCTTACAGAGGTCCACGGGTAGTGACGGGTCAGAACAGTCATTACAGGTTTGGTGGTCTGAAACAGAACTAAGGGTGAGGCATTCCTCAACCAGAGTTTCCACGGGATCATGTTCCTCAACACAATCGCAATCAAAAGACATTGTCGCTCGAAAGATATCCAACTGCATTTTCCTGTCTCCGAAGGCGATTTCCATACATCCCGTGTCACAATCAATGTTTGCCTTAGCCGTAGCTAAGAAAGGTCTGCCTAAGTGTAACGAACGCGTGCCCCAGACGTCTTTTAAGACGTCTGGGAGGTGGCCCAGACGTCGTACTAGACATCTGGGATCACATCCAGACGTCTGACCAGACGTCTGGGATCGTTTCTAAACGTCTGGAAATCCGTTAATTTCGACACACGCGGGTCGTCTGTGCGCCTGAGTGCGCAGACCGGATATTCGCTTATTCCCTCTTTCCCTGCGGCTGCAGACGCCTGCTGCGTCCTCTCTCTCCTCCTCGTGCGGCCTTAAAAGGCCACGCGCTCCCTCCCGTCATCTCCACCATCTCCTCCCTCTTCTCCTTTGGCCAGTGAGCGTGAGCACGAGCGCGAGGGCGGCAGCGGTGGCCGCAGTGAGCGCGGAGGAGGTGCGGCGTGCGAGAGCAGAGCTCTGCCGTGAGGGCGAGCTCGCCGGGGCTGATAGGGTCGGCCAGCGGAGGGCGCGGGGGGCGCGGAGTGACGCGGAGGGGGGGACTGCTGCGGTCTGAGCAGTAGGCGCGCGAGGTGCGACGCGGGCGGCGTCGCGAGCAGAGGCCGAGTGGCGCCCTGACTCTGGAAGAATTTCCAGAATCAGACGTCTGGGTTGATAGCCAGACGGCGAGGGCGACGTCTGGAAGACCTTCCAGACGTCTGAAAGGTGAGTTTTCCGTCTTCTTCTTCCTTCCCGTCGACTGACCGTACTGAGGGAGGGAGATGGGTGTGCGCAGGCTCGCTGATTCACCATCCAACGCGAATCAGACATCTGGCTGTTGTACCAGACGGCGGGAGCGACCTCCAGACGTCCGGGGTGACCATCGGACGTCTGGGAGCTAGGCCAGACGTCCCCTCAGACTTCTGGATGTCTGGGAAACCACGCTGAATAGGTAATTATCTGATCCACTTTTTAAGACGTTTGGAAGAAGTTCCAGACGTCTGATTTTGCACAGTGTCGTCATTTTCGACCCGTTTAGGGCCCGTTCGGGTTCCGTTTTCCACGATTCGAGTTGCGTTCTTTTCAGAATTAATTCCTCTACCCGTCTACAGTAGCTATACACTATTTTGAGACACTCCTTGTGTTTGATCCTTGTGATAGGACCTCCTTCAGTTGCAGTCTCGGGGGTCGCGGAGGCACGCGGGATTCCCGACCACGCCCCCATTTCTCCCGTTGTACCTGGTAGAGTGGTTTTAAGTTATTAATAAAATCTGTTAAAGTATGGAACCATAACTAGAACCTAGGACATTGCATGAATCCTAGGAATGAGAAATATATGATAGCTCCTAGGTGTTGCATGAATCCTAGGGCTGGAAAACTAGATTATATGATAGATCCTAGGATATGGCATGAATCCTAGGATGGGAAAAACTAGTGGAATGTGTAATACTGCAGTCTTGGAAAATGGAAAGAGATATAAAGATACCTGTAATTTGAATTAACAGCTGCCTGTTGTGAATAAATAACGTGGTTGAGAACATGGATTGTAAGAATGTGAAACTGGAAAGTGAAACCTGGATGTTTGAGTAAAAAGGATGGAACCCTACGGGGAAGTAGGAGTAGAACTCCTGGAAAGTGAATGGAATAGTATTGGGGAAGTGAGCTGGCCCTTGAGTACGGAGTACCAAGGAGAGCGACTGTCCCCCTGTTTAGTGCAGAGTGGAGCCAGCCGCCCCCGGGACCCGGGGTTAGGACTGGCCACTCTGTACCGGCTTGCTGGCCCTCGCGTACGTAGTACTGAGGAGAGCTACTAGTGTAGGGAGGAACTAGCTACCCCACGAGCCCCGGGGTTCTGCTAGCCTCCCACACTGACTTGTTAGGCCCGCTGGGCAAACCAGGGTAGTCAGGAGAGGGTGCGCGGACTGTGGAGGGGCAAGGCCCCGGTTTGGTTACTGTGGAGGGGTTGGACCCCTGTTACTGAGAGGGCTCTGCCCTGGACTGGTTCCGTGCTGTGCTTTGGGCGCACCCGTTAACGGAAACGACTGACCGTGTGCCAGTACGGGTTAGCTACCTGTGCGTATATCGTGCGTGCCATAGTCATCGTTACGTCTGTCAGTGACCTTGGGGTGGTTGACTGAGGGTAGGATCACCATAGGGGACTCTCCCGGCCAGGAGAGCACCACGTGCTACTTCTACTTTTTGGAAAAGACTGCAATCAAGATCGTTCCCACGAGGAACATTCGAGATCAAGAAAAAGATCTGGGGAATAAATGAAATAGTGAGACAATTGAAAGATGTGAATAAAGAAAGAAATAGAACATAACAGCTACTGTACACTCTACTGTTGTATTTAGTTTTAGTTGCCACTCTACTCAGCGTTTTGCTGACGTGTTACACTTGTTACCTTTTTCAGGACTAGGTGTTGAGCAGCTAGGGTAAGCGGCTGCAGAGGACGCTGGGCCGAGTAGGGTCCAGAAGAGTTACCACTGTCTTTTGTACCTCTTTGTTTCCGTTATAGTGAGTAGTTCTTGTTTCCGTTGTACTTTTCTTTACCTGCAGTTCATGTTATATGATAAATGTTGTTCTACTGTTGTGGTGGTGTATACTGTAGTAGTTTCTTCCCTTACTGCTGTACTTTCTTACTGTTAGTTATATTCATGCTGAATGTGGTTTATTTTTACTGCTCTTTTGGTTACTTCCTCGTTGGACGACTAGGTCTTGGGATTAGTCGAGTCGGTCTGGTTCTCGTGTCTCGTAGGGACTCGGAACCGGGTCGTTACAAGATGGTGTTAGAGCAAGGTCGTCCCGAGAAGTGAATCAACTGACTGGAAAATAACCAATTCACATGTTTATAGCTAGAGTAGCCACCACAACATATCTCTTGACATGAGCTCTTAGAAGTTTCGTTAGGTACCGTCTGTTTTGACGTTTCCGTTTTGTTTCACGTCTCCTTGCAGGAGATGCCTCGTCGCGGGACTGGCAAGACTGGCCTCAGGCGTGGCCGAGAGCGAGGTCGGCGAGGTGGACGTGCCATTTTTGACGTCTCAGTGGACCAGCCACCACTCCCGGGCATCCAGGCCCAGGACCTCTGTTGAACGTGTTACGAACCTACGCTAACGTGTTTGGTTTTGGAAAACCCGTCGTTGTAGTTCGAAAGTGAAGGATTCGAGTTCAACAAATAAAATTTATACCGAAATTAAAATTCCGGGTCGAACACAGGGAGGCGAACGTTTGATTTAAAAACTTTGCGTTTCTTTTTATTTTGTCACGAAGAAATTCAATTTAAACTATCTAAGTATCTACAACAAATAAAAGAGAGAGAGGGAGTAAGAGAGAGAGAAAGAATACTACACATGGAAATCAAAATGAGATGTAAAATAGACAAGGAATTTATCATAAAAGAGTTCGTTCGTTACAACTAGAAAACATAAAACAATTACTCTAGAAAGCATTAAAAGAATGGAGGGAGAAATGTCCTCCTTGACGATCGCTCGGAGGACGAATAGACTACTCTAGAAAGCAGTAAATCTATACTAGAAAGCAGTAAAAAGAATAGGGAGAGAGAATCCTCCTCGACGGTCGCTTGGAGGACGAGCCGGACGGGACGACGCCTGGACGAAGGAGAACGAAGCGGGACGAAGGAGGACGAAGCAGAAGAACGGGAACGAAGCAGCACGCCGTCGTCGTCGCGGGATCCACTTCCGAAGGGGGACGAAAATTTGGACTTTATCTCGCGAGAAGCATCCCGGGTGTGGGACAAGCTTCTCTTGAGCTTTGGAGAGGTAGAGAGGAGAAGGAAGGGATGAAAATTTCGTATGGAAGGGGTCTCCTTTTATAGTTGCAAGGAGTGGGGGCAAAATGGACTTTACATCTTCAAAATAATAAATAAGGGGTCTTTAGTGATGGATAAAACCGTCGCTAAAGCCCCGACGTCGCCGTCGCCGCCGCGCCCACGCGCGCCCGCTCGGCTGGCCGTGCGTAACGCCTACGCACGTCGCTTGATTTTCAGCCGTCCGATCGCGAGATCGGACGGCTTAAAATCGCGCCTTCACCGCTGCCGCCCGCCCGCCTGCGCGTACGATCGCGCGTTCACCAGAGCGTCCAATTGCGCGTCGGCGCTATCGGGCGCGCACGGCCGTTGGATCGCGATCGTGCGGTCAATTGGAGCGTGCCCGCTCGCCTCAGAAATTGGTTGGCGAGGCTCGAACGCGCGCCAGCGCCTCGCGATAAGGCGCTGGATCGCTGCGCTGCCTCGCCCAAATGGTCGCGCGGATGCTTTTAAAACGATGCGTCCACAGCCGTTGGATTGAGATCCAACGGCGGAGAGGCGATGGGTGCGCGGTCTTCATAGAGTGTAGGCGGCCGTTTGGGTGGCCGGGATGGTGCCACGTGGCGTCATCTTGGCCGTCCATCTTCTGGAAGTTGTAGATGGTGCCACGGATGTCGGATTGACTCGATTTTTGTGTCGTTGGGCTGCGATCGTCGATCCGAATTCATCCGTGTGATCGGATTTGCCATCTGAAGTGCGGATTTACACCATCCTGGCCCTTGATCTTCTAGGGTTCCCCGGTCTCTATCTGATGCTACGGATAACTGATTAGGGCGATCTTAGAGTCGTTGAACTCCAATCGTCGCCCTGATCACATCCATACGGTTGGATCTTTGATCCGAGGCCCCGATTAAATGTTTGCCCTATCCAAGCACATAAAAGGAGACAATTAACCTCCATTTTATTCAAACTACTCTAAATGCAAGATGATGCATGTAATGCAATATTTATATCATGAAATGCAATCCTATGCTTAAGAACATGCATAAATAGACATTTTAAGTAATGTAAATGTGTTTACATCAACCTCACCAGACTGATACGAGATATTGTACGAGAGGAGCTCCACCCACCGCCCCGAGCACCTCCTCCTGGGGCTGCAGAGGGGGAGTCCTCTGTGGGACCACGCGACGGACACGGCGCTGGACACGAGGGAGGGGATGGGCCGTTGCCGCCCCCACCTTCCTCCGACACTTCTGTTCACGAGGCACCTTCGCCTGGAGGTGCACCAGCACCTCCCCTACAGCGCCACTTCGAGCTTTTCTGACAGTTCCGGAAGCTGAAGCCGCCCTCCTTCAAGGGGGATGAGGACCCGACCGAGGCAGAGGACTGGCTTGAGTAGCTAGAGAAGATCTTCGACACCCTTCGCCCCCCGGTGGAGTGCCGCGTGGCCTTTGCCACGTACCAGCTGGAGAGGGCGGCACACCGGTGGTGGAGGGCGGTCCGAGGACAGGGGAGGGACGAGCCGACGTGGGACCAGTTCGTCACCCTCTTCTGCGAGCAGTACTTTCCCCAGACGTGGCAGGACCAGAGGAGGCGGGAGTTCCACACTCTCCGCCAAGGGACGATGACTGTGAGCGCGTACTGCACGCGTTTCTTGGAGCTGTCCCGCTTTGCAGCGACAGCGGTAGCCACTGAGGAGGAGCGCCTTTGGAGGTTCACCGAGGGGCTCCGGCCTGCAATCCGGGGGTATGTCAAACCCCTGAAGATGCCTACGATTTCGAGGGTGGTAGAGGCAGCTATGACTTACGAGGAGACCAACCCGTCCGCGCGAAACACCGACGGCGGGCGGAAGAGGCCCTTTCAGCCAGACTTCTCACAGGGCCGGCGAGAACGGAGACACGTGGCGTCCGCAGGAGAGCCGTCACGTTGTGCAGGGCCATCAGTGGCCTTTGGGGGCCCTTGATAGGGGCCAGTCGCCTGCACCAGACCCTCGCCTAGTCGATAGCAGGGACCCAATGAGGGCGGGAGTCGGGTTCCCCTCTGCTACTAGTGTGGCCAGCCGGGCCACGTCAGGAGGGACTGCCCATCTAGGGCAGGAGGTCAGCAGATACTCCCCACGCAGAGCACTGGAGGGCGTGCAGGAGGCCGCGGTTCCCAGGCACGAGGAGGAGGACAGCAGTTGGGAGGAGGGTACCGGCCAGCACCTACCCGTCCGACGCAGAGTGTGGCTGCTTTGTCCGCACCTAGAGCTGAGGGGCGTATCAATGCCCTTCGGGATCGGTGGTAGCAAGTATGGTTTCAGTTTCTGGCAGACTCGTTTACATGCTTTTCGATTCCTGCGCTACACACTCGTTTGTCGCAGCCAGTTTCGTAGTTAGTTTGGACCAGGATTATACACTGTTAGAGAATCCGTTCGTAATCAATGGTTTGAGTGGTTAGCTGTTTGTAGCTGAGGAGGTGTACACGGATTGCGAGGTCAGCGTCGGAGGACATAGCCTGCTAGCTGACCTGATTATGATCCAGATGGAGGACTTTGGAGTGATTCTGGGGATGGATTGGTTGTCCGCTTACCACGCCTTGGTGGACTGTTTTGAGAGGAAGATTTTCTTCTCCATTCCGGAGTTGCCTTCTTTCGAGTTTCATGGACAGCCAGTGGACAGAGGTTTCAGGTGCATTTCGGCACTTCGGGCGGCGAGACTTTTGAGGCAGGGGTGTGAGGGCTTCCTAGCTTGTGTGGTGGCAGAGCCCAGCCCTGTGGCAGACTTCCAGAGCATCCCGGTGGTCAGAGAGTACCCTGACATGTTTCCTGACGAGTTACCAGGACTACCGCCCAAGCGTGAGATCGAGTTTGAGATCTCACTAGTACCAGGGACCAGCCCCATCTCCACCGCGCCATACAGGATGGCACCGCTTGAGCTGCAAGAGCTCAAGTCTCAGCTACAGGACCTTCTGGAGAAAGGTTTCGTGAGGCCCAGTGCGTCTCCCTGGGGAGCTCCAGTACTGTTTGTGAAGAAGAAGGATGGGACCCTACGTCTTTGTGTGGACTACCGACAGCTGAACAGGGTCACCATCAAGAACAGATATCCGCTGCCGAGGATCAACGATTTGTTTGACCAGTTGCGGGGTGCCACGGTGTTTTCCAAGATAGACTTGAGGTCTGGATACCACTAGTTGAGGATCAGGGAGACCGACGTCTCCAAGACAGCTTTCCGCACCCGGTACGGACACTACGAGTTTTTGGTCATGCCGTTTGGGCTGACCAATGCCCCCGCTGCTTTCATGGACCTGATGAACCGGGTGTTTAGACCGTACTTGGACCAGTTCGTGGTGGTTTTCATAGATGATGTACTCATCTATTCTAGAGATCGGATGCAGCACGGACAGCACTTGCGGATGATTTTGGGCACTCTGAGGCGACACAGGCTGTACGCCAAATACAGCAAGTCCGAGTTCTGGTTGAGGGAGGTGACCTTCGTAGGTCATGTGATCTCTGGAGACGGCCTGGCGGTGGAACCAGCCAAGGTCGAGGCAGTGCTCAGGTGGGAGAGACCGCGTGCAGTCACTGAGATCCGCAGTTTCCTGGGACTAGCTGGCTACTACAGACGGTTCATCAGAGGATTTTCGCAGATTGCACGTCCTATGACACAGTTGACCCGGAAGGACGTGCCTTTCGCTTGGACAGACGCCTGCGAGGCGTGTTTTCTGGAGCTGAAGGAGAGGTTGACCTCGGCTCCCGTGCTCACCATCCCTGACAGTAGTGGCGGGTTCGTTGTGTACACGGATGCCTCCTTGCAGGGGTTAGGAGGTGTGCTCATGCAGAGGGGTCACGTTGTCGCTTAAGCTTCGCGGCAACTGAAGCCCCATGAGCATACCTACCCTACCCACGACCTAGAGTTGGTAGCTGTTGTCTTCGCGCTGAAGATCTGGAGGCCCTACTTGTACGGTGAGACCTTCGAGATTTTTACAGATCACAAGAGCCTCAGATACCTTTTTGATCAGAAGGAGCTCAACATGAGACAGAGACGTTGGTTGGAGCTCCTGAAGGACTACGACTGTAGCATCTCCTACCACCCGGGAAAGGCCAATGTGGTGGCTGACGCCTTGAGCCGTAAGGCGCCCGCACGCTTGGCCAGTCTACAGTTACAGAGTTGGAGCCTTTTGGAGGAGGTGGGCAGTTGGCGACCTCTAGAGTTACGAGGGTACTGTGGGGCAGTGACGGTGACACGGCAGACTAGGCCAGAGCTGATGGACCGCATCATCACAGGACAGATGGCCGATCCATACTTGCAGTCTTTGCGCGACAGAGTACTGTCAGGATATCCAGGTGACTTCTCTTTCACAGACCAGGTGCTACGTTTGAGGGGACGGTTGTGCGTTCCCAGAGACGAGGAGCTGTTGAGAGAGCTCCTGACTGAGGCACACGGTTCCAGATTCACCATACATCCCGGGAACACGAAAATGTACCACGACTTGAGATGCGAGTTTTAGTGGAGAGGGATGAAGCGGGATGTGGGTGAGTTCGTGCAACAGTGCTTAGTGTGCCAGCAGGTGAAAGCCGAGCATCAGAGGCCTGCAGGACCGCTTCAGCCGCTTCCAGTGCCAGAGTGGAAGTGGGAGAGCATCACCATGGACTTGGTGGTGGGCTTACCTGTTACCCAGCGGGGACACGACGCAGTCTGGGTAATAGTGGATAGACTGACGAAGACGGCGCGATTCTTGCCGATCCGAGTCACTTTGGGACTAGCATAGTTGGCAGAGAGGTATATCCGTGATGTGGTACGACTACACGGAGTTCCGCGGGAGATCGTATCCGACCGGGATACCTGCTTTACGTCCCAGTTTTGGGCTGAGTTTCAGCAGGCCTTGGGGACGAGGTTGAGGTTTAGCACGGCTTACCACCCCCAGACGGACGGACAGTCTGAGCGCACGATACAGACACTTGAGGACCTTTTGCGTGCCTATGTACTGGACTAGAGGGGCTCTTGGGAGGAGCACCTACCCCTGGCAGAGTTTGCATACAACAACAGTTATCACTCGAGCATCGGCATGGCTCCCTACGAGGCTCTGTACAGACGGAAGTGTACGGCACCCTTGAGTTGGGTTGAGGTGGGGACCAAGTGGGAGGTTGGCCCCAGGTTGATCTGGCAGAGTCAGGAGGTAGTTGAGCAGATCCACAGACGACTCTGCACTGTCAGGAGCAGACAGAAGAGCTACACGAATCGGAGACGCAAAGAGGTGCAGTTTGAGGTTGGGGACCACGTCTTCCTTCGTGTTTCGCCCATGAAGGGCTTACAGCGGTTTGGGGTGAGAGGGAAGCTCGCGTCGAGGTTCGTGGGGCCCTTTGAGGTCCTGGAGCGGGTTGGACCCGTTGCTTACAGACTTGCCCTTCCCCCGCAGCTTTCTGGTGTGCACGACGTATTCCACGTATCTAACCTCAGGAAGTACGTAGCCGATTCCAGTCACGTACTGAGTCACGAGAGCGTCGAGGTGAGCGACAACTTGACCTACCGCGAGCGGCCAGTGCAGATTCTAGACCGAGCCATTCGCAGTTTGAGACGAAAGCAAGTACCCCTGGTAAAGGTTTTGTGGAGGAGCCAGCGGTACGAGGAGGCTACCTGGGAGCCTGAGGCGGCAATGCAGGAGCGGTACCTGAAGCTTTTCGCGGGTACGTCTTTTCAGACCGGCTTCGGTCCTCTTTGAGTTTGTTATGGTTATTTGGACGTCTTTTCCCGCACCCTAGTTGGCGCAAGTTTCAGGGATGAAACTAACTTTGAGTTTGTTATATTGTAACGAATGCGTGCCCTAGACGTCTTTTAAGACGTCTGGGAGGTGGCCCAGACGTCGTACCAGATGTCTCGGATCACATCCAGACGTCTGACCAGACGTCTGGGATCCTTTCCAAACGTCTGGAAATCCGTTAATTTCGACACGCGCGGGTCGTCTGCGCGCTTGAGCGCGCAGACCGGACATTCGCTTATTCCCTCTTTCCCTGCGGCTGCAGACACCTGCCGCGCCTCTCTCTCCTCCTCGCACGGCCTTAAAAGGCCACGCGCTCCCTCCCGTCATCTCCACCGTCTCCTCCCTCTTGTCCTTCAGCCAGTGAGCGTGAGCGCGAGCACGAGGGCGGCAGCGGCGGCCGCAGTGAGCGCGGAGGAGGTGCGGCGTGCGAGAGCGGAGCTCTGCCGTGAGGGCGAGCTCATCGGGGCTGCTAAGCCCGGTCGGCGGAGGGCGCGGGGGGCACGGAGTGACGTGGAGGGGGGGACTGCTGCGGTCTGAGCAGCAGGCGCGCGAGGTGCGACGCAGGCGGCAACGCGAGCGGAGGCCGAGTGGCGCCCTGATTCTGGAAGAATTTCCAGAATCAGACGTCTGGGTTGATAGCCAGACGGCGAGGGCGACGTTTGGAAGACCTTCCAGACGTATGAAAGGTGAGTTTTCCGTCTTCTTCTTCCTTCCTGTCGACTGATCGTACTGAGGGAGGGAGATGGGTGTGCGCAAGCTCGGTGATTCGCCATCCAACGTGAATCAGACGTCTGGCTGTTGTACCAGACGGCGGGAGCGACCTCCAGACGTCCGGGGTGACCATCGGACGTCTGGGAGCTAGGCCTGACGTCCCTCAGACTTCTGGACATCTGGGAAACCATGCTGAACAGGTAATTCTCTGATCCACTTTTTAAGACATCTGGAAGAAGTTCCAGACGTCTGATTTTGCACAGTGTCGTCGTTTTCGACCCGTTTAGGGCTCGTTTGGGTTCCGTTTTCCGCGATTCGAGTTGCGTTCATTTCAGAATTAATTCCTCTACCCATCTACAGTAGCTATACACTATTTTGAGACACTCCTTGTGTTTGATCCTTGTGATAGGACCTCCTTCAGTTGCAGTCTCGGGGGTTGCGGTGGCACGCGGGATTCCCGACCACGCCCCCATTTCTCCCGTTGTACCTGGTAGAGTGGTTTTAAGTTATTAATAAAATCTGTTAAAGTAAGGAACCATAACTAGAACCTAGGACGTTGCATGAATCCTAGGAATGAGAAATATATGATAGCTCCTAGGTGTTGCATGAATCCTAGGGCTGGAAAACTAGATTGTATGATAGATCCTAGGATATGGCATGAATCCTAGGATGGGAAAAACTAGTGGAATGTATAATACTGCAGTCTTGGAAAATGGAAAGAGATATAAAGCTGCCTGTAATTTGAATTAATAGCTGCCTGTTGTGAAATAATAACGTGGTTGAGAACATGGATTGTAAGAATGTGAAACTGGAAAGTGAAACCTGGATGTTTGAGTAAAAAGGATGGAACCCTACAGGGAAGTAGGAGTAGAACTCCTGGAAAGTGAATGGAATAGTATTGGGGAAGTGAGCTGGCCCTTGAGTACGGAGTACCAAGGAGAGCGACTGTCCCCCAGTTTAGTACAGAGCGGAGCCAGCCGCCCCAGGGACCCGGGGTTAAGACTAGCCACTCTGTACCGACTTGCTGGCCCTCGCGTACGTAGTACCGAGGAGAGCTACTAGTGTAGGGAGGTACTTGCTACCCCACGGGCCCCGAGGTTCTGCTAGCCTCCCACACCGACTTGTTTGGCCCGCTGGGGCAAACCAGGGTAGTCAGGCGAGGGTGCGCGGACTGTGGAGGGGCAAGGCCCCGGTTTGGTTACTGTGGAGGGGTTGGACCCCTGTTACTGAGAGGGCTCTGCCCTGGACTGGTTCCATGCTGTGCTTTGGGCGCACCCGTTAATGGAAACGACTGACCGCGTGCCAGTACGGGTTAGCTACCTGTGCGTTTATCACGCGTGCCGTAGTCACCGTTACGTCTGTCAGTGACCTTGGGGTGGTTGACTGAGGGTAGGATCACCATGGGGGACTCTCCCGGCCAGGAGAGTACCACGTGCTACTTCTACTTTTTGGAAAAGATTGCAATCAAGATCGTTCCCATGAGGAACATTCGAGATCAAGAAAAAGATCTGGGGAATAAATGAAATAGTGAGACAATTGAAAGATGTGAATAAAGAAAGTAATAGAACATAACAGCTACTGTACACTCTACTGTTGTTTTTAGTTTTAGTTGCCACTCTACTCAGCGTTTTGCTGACGTGTTACACTCGTTACCATTTTCAGGACCAGTTGTTGAGCAGCCAGGGCCAGCGGCTACAGAGGACGCTGGGCCGAGTAGGGTCCAGTAGAGTTGCCACTGTCTTTTGTACCTCCTTGTTTCCGTTATAGTGAGTAGTTCTTATTTCCGCTGTACTTATCTTTACCTGCAGTTCATGTTATATGATAAATGTTGTTCTACTGTTGTGGTGGTATATACTGTAGTAGTTTCTTTCCTTACTGCTGTACTTTCTTACTGCTAGTTATAATCATGCTGAATGTGGTTTGTTTTTACTGCTCTTTTGGTTACTTCCTCGTTGGACGACTAGGTCTTGGGATTAGTCGAGTCGGTCCGGTTCTCGTGTCTCGTAGGGACTCGGAACCGGGTCGTTACATATATATATATACATATATATATATATATACATATATATACATATATACCTATATATACCTATATATATATATATACCTATATATATATATATACCTATATATATATATATACATATATATATATATATATATATACATACATATATATATATATGTATAGATATATAAATCTATATATATATATATCTGCATATATACATATATATATATATGTATATATATATATGTATATACATATATATATACATATATATATATACACATATGTATATATATACATATATATATATATATACATATATATATACATATATATATCTATATATATATATCTATATATATATATATACATATATATGTATATATATATCTATATATATATATATCTACATATATATATATCTATATATACATATATACATATATATATCTATTACGAATGCGTGCCCCAGACGTCTTTTAAGACGTCTAGGATGTGTCCCAGACGTCGGACCAGACGTCTGGGATAGTTTCCAGACGTCTAGAAATCCGTTATTTTCGACACACGCGAGTCGTCTGCGCGCCTGCGCGCGCAGACCGCATATTCGCCTTTCCTCCCTCCTGCGGCTGCAGATTCCCCTACCGCGAATCCTTCTCTCTCCTCTCCACGTGGCCTTAAAAAGGGCACGCCTCCCTCCTGTCGTCTCCACCGTCCCCTTCCTCTTCTCCTTCCTGTGCGCGAGAGCGAGTGAGCGCGAGGGCTGCAGCGGCGGCCGCAGTGAGTGCGGAGGAGGTGCGGCGTGCGAGGGCGGAGCTCTGCTGGGAGGGCGAGCTCGCCGGAGCAGCTTGGCCGACCGGCGGAGGGCGCAGGGGGTGCGGAACAACGTGGAGAGGGACCTGCTGCAGTCTGAGCAGCAGGAGCGCGAGGTGCGACGCGGGCGGTGTCGCGAGCGGAAGCCGGGTGGAGCCCTGTTCTGGAAAAATTTCCAGAATCGGACGTCTGGATTGATAGGCAGACAGCGAGGACGACGTCTGGTAGATCATACAGACCTCTGAAAGGTTCGTATTCCGCTTTCTTCTTCCCTCCTGTCGACTGACCGTACTGAGGGAGGGAGTTGGCTGTGCGCAGGCTCATTGATTCGCCATCCTTTGCGAATCAGACGTCTGGAAGTTGTACCAGACGGCTTGAGTGACCTCCAGATGTCCGGGGTGACCATCGGACGTCTGGGAGCTAGGCCAGACGTTCCCGCAGACTTGTGGACGTCTGGGAAACCATGCTGAACAGGTAATTCTCTGATCCACTTTTTAAGACGTCTGGAAGAAGTTCCAAACGTCTGATTTTGCACAGTATCGTCTTTTTCGACCCGTTTAGGGCTCGTTCGGGCTCCGTTTTCCGCGATTCGAGTTGCGTTATTTTCAGAATTAATTCCTCTTCCCGTCTATAGTAGCTATACACTGTTTTGAGACACTCCTTGTGTTTGATCCTTGTGA